>JAJGOT010000134.1:575000-930000 GCA_022457155.1 Cladopsammia gracilis
GAGATCAGGGGCAAGGAGAACTTAGGAGAGAATGACAGTACAGCAAAGGAAATCAGGAGCAAGGAGAAAGAAGAGAATGACAATACAGCAAAGGAGATCAGGAGCAAGGAGAAAGAAAAGAATGACAATACAGCAAAGGAGATCAGGGGCAAGGAGAAAGAAGAGAATGACAATACAGCAAAGGAGATCAGGAGCAAGGAGAAAGAAGAGAATGACAATACAGCAAAGGAGATCAGGAGCAAGGAGAAAGAAAAGAATGAGAGTACAGCAATGGAGATCAGGGGCAAGGAGAAGGGAAAGAATGAGAATGCAGCAAAGGAGATCAGGGGCAAGGAGAAAGGAAAGAATGACAGTATAGCAAAGGAGATCTGGGGCAAGGAGAACTTAGGAGAGAATGACAGTACAGCACAGGAGATCAGGGGCAAGGGGAACTTAGGAGAGAATGAGAGTACAGCAAAGGAGATCAGGGGAAAGAAGAAGGGAAAGAATGAGAGTACAGCAAAGGAAATCAGGGTCAAGGAGAAAGGAGAGAATGACCGTAAAGCAAAGGAAATAAGGGGCAAGGAGAAAGAAGAGAATGACAATACAGCAAAGGAGATCAGGGGCAAGGAGAAGGGAAAGAATGGGAGTGGGAACGACGACATTGAAATAGTTTGTGTAACCCACAATACCGGTAAACCTGAAAAACGCAAGAAACGAAAAATGGATCAAGCAGAGGTGAACACTATAAAAAGTGGAGGAATGTTGACCGATGTCTCCATCAATGTAGCACAAAACATACTTCATGAACAGAATCCAATATGTGAAGGCCTGGAAGAAACCACTCTAGGCAAGTTTCTTCAATTCTCCATTTGTGGTGGGGAATTTGCTCAAATTCTTTTCACTGGCCAATGCCATTGGCTATGTGTTTCAAATATTGGCTGTAAAAAGGGGATAGTGAATGTCTTCGACAGCTTAAGCCATGGTACTGTCAACAGCAATATAATGAAACAAGTGGCCTCCATTTTACATGAAGAGGGACCAGACATGGTTCTTAACATCAAGTCTGTTCAACAGCAACAAAATGGCACTGACTGTGGGGTTTTTGCAATTGCCTTCCTGACGTCCCTGCTAAATGGAGAAGACCCTTCAATGACAGCTTACAACAATGACCAGCTCCGCACACATTTACTCACCTGCATTGCCAATGGCTATCTGAGCTCCTTTCCACAAGTCCCAGTCTCTACAGTTAAAAGGTGCAAGGAAACAAAAATAGTCACAAAACTTTTCTGTACTTGCCGTATGCCTTGGGACAGTAATGATAACAAGAAAAGAGCATCACAGATGGCCTCATGTGATACATGTGGTGAATGGTATCACAGATCATGTGAAAACATCCCAGATAAAGTGTTTGTTGTGATACCGCATAAATTAGCATACATTTATGTATCACGTGACTTGTTGTTGATGTAACCAGACCTCGTGGTCTTTGCTCGCCGCCATTAAAGTTGTTGAGTTCAGATCGGTGTCAGATCGCGGGATTTAGACCAAATTATCAAGGATCACTTCCCAGCTTGGAAGTCTTCAAGTCTAACGCTTCTTCCGTGATTGGTAGGCTCGCTGAAGTCTATAGTTTGCGTTCGAGCGGTTGGATCGTTGCACGTTTTCACAAGTACAGTTCAAGTATGGCTGCGGTTAGCACTACCGCAAAAATTCCTCTCCCACTGAATCTTTCCGACCGTCTACACCAGGGAGAAAACTGGAAATCCTTTCGCCGCGAATGGAAATTTTACGAGCTAGCGGCGGGGATTCACAAGAAAGCACAAGAAGTTCGGGTGGCTTCGTTGTTAAATGTGATCGGCAAAGAAGGAATGGACATGTACGAAACCTTTCAATGGGAACGTTCGGCGGATGCTCTACAAATTGACAAAGTTTTGGAAAAGTTCGAGGAGCGTTGTGTCCCTGCACGTAACGAAACCTACGAAAGATACGTGTTCTTCAAACGTGAGCAATTGTCAAATGAATCGCTTGATAGTTACATAACTGCATTGATGAAGCTTTCAGAGTCATGTGGTTTTGGCGCGTTGCGTGAATCGCTCGTTCGCGACCGGCTAATTCTTGGTGTAAAGGATGACAGAGTTCGTGAAAAGCTTCTTGGAAAGCGAGACCTCGACCTGAATAAGGCCATCGAAACTATCAAAGCAAGTCAAGTTACTCACTCGCGAGCGACAGAGATCTCAGAAGAATTTTCAGCTAGCGAAGATATTAATGCAGTGGGGCAAAGTTCGAAGCCCAAGCGCGGGAAAGGATCGCGTCGCAAACCTCCCAGCAAGGCTCCTTCCAAGATTAAAGAGTGTTTGTTTTGTGGTGGTTCACATGCATTGGATAGGAAATTGTGTCCAGCTTCAGGTCAGAAATGTAAAAAGTGTGGCAAAGAAGGCCATTTCGCAGTCAAGTGCCGAGGCAAGTCTGAAGATGCAAAAGTTCACATGGTTGAGCAAGAAGAAGTCTTTTACGTTCATAGTGTCAGTGGTAAAGATCAAGCTCTTGTTTCTCTCACTTTGAATGGTTCAGCATCAGTAACATTTCAAATTGACACTGGTTCTTCTGCAAATATCTTACCACTGCAGGATTACATCCGGGCAACTAAGGATTACAGTAAAGTTAACATTGTTCCTAAGGATATCACACTAGTTATGCATGATCGCTCAAAGCGAAAGGCTCTTGGTTCAGCAAGGCTGAAAGTGGAACATAAAGGTAGCAAGCATGAACTTAACTTTGTTATTGTTGATCAAGAAGTTACACCTTTGCTTGGTTTGAAGTCATCACAAGGCATGGGTCTTGTGAAGATAATGGTGCCTGGTGTTGATACCCCTGTCAATAATGTAGTTGCAGCTCCAAAGATAGAGTTGGCAGCTTCTGAGAATGTCACAAAGGATCCTGTACTAAGTCCTTTTGCTGATGTGTTTCAAGGTATTGGCTGTTTACCTGGAGAATACAGCATTGAGCTCAACAAGGATGTTCAACCTGTAGTTCACCCCCCACGAAGAGTGCCTGTTCCTAAGAAGGAAGCAATGAAGACAGAGCTTGACAAGATGGTTGCTGACAAGATAGTTACTCCTGTTACTGAGCCAACTGATTGGGTATCCAGTGTCCTAGCAGTGCCTAAGAAGGATGGATCAGTTCGAATTTGTTTGGATCCCAAGGATTTGAACACTGCCATTAAGCGCTCTCACTATCCCTTGCCAACAGTGGAAGATGTCACCTCTCGTCTCACCAATGCTAAGGTTTTCAGTGTTTTGGATGCAAAGAGTGGGTTTTGGCAGGTTAAACTGACTGAGAACGCCAGTTACCTTACCACATTTAATACTCCCTTTGGCCGTTTCCGTTGGCTGAGGATGCCATTTGGCATAAGTTCTGCGCCCGAGATTTGGCAGCGGAAGATGCATGAAGCCATTGAGGGTCTCCAAGGTGTCAAAGTAATCGCCGATGATTTCCTGGTTTGTGGATTTGGGGACACAGTTGATGAAGCAGTGAAGGATCATGATCAGAATTTAACCGCCTTTCTACAAAGATGCCGTGAGTTGAATCTGACACTTAATCTTCAGAAGATTAAGCTTCGCCTATCACGTGTACCATTCATGGGCCATTTACTCACAGCTGATGGTGTCGTGACTGACCCAAACAAAGTTCGTGCCATACGTGACATGCCTGTCCCGACAGATGTCAAATCCTTGAAAAGATTTCTTGGCATGGTTACTTACCTAGCAAAGTTTTTACCAAACCTGTCCAGTGTCTGCGAACCATTACGGCGACTGGAGCTTAAGGATGCTGAATGGTGTTGGCTGTCTGTTCATGATGAAGCTGTCCAAACTATCAAGAGTCTTGTTTGTGAAGCTCCAGTGTTGAAGTTTTATGATGTTAATCGGGAAGTCACAATTGAAAGTGATGCGTCTCTCAGTGGACTTGGCGCCTCCTTACTTCAGGAGGGTCAGCCAGTTGCATTTGCCTCAAGAGCTCTAACTCCAGCAGAGGGTCGCTACGCTCAGATTGAGAAGGAACTTCTCTCTGTTGTTTTTGCTTGTGAGAGGTTTGATACGTACCTGTATGGTCGAGATGTGGTGCACGTTAAAACAGATCATCAGCCTCTTGAAGCTATCTTTAAGAAGGATCTTGGCTCTGCTCCCAAGCGTCTCCAGAGGATGTTGCTGCGCTTACAGCGCTACAACCTCGATGTAAAGTACCAAAAAGGCAGTTTGATGGTCATGTCTGATCCCCTGTCCCGAGCCTATCTTGATGAACCTCCCACACAGACCGAGTATTGCAATGAGTTAGAGGAGATAGTACTTGTGGAGGATCTTCCCATTTCAGAAGCACGAGTGAAGGAATTCAAAGAGGGCACCGCCTCAGATGACACCCTTCAGATCCTCATGTCCATTGTCTTAGAAGGTTGGCCTAGCACTCCGGATGTAGTTCCAGCTGAGGTCAAGCCATACTTCCAGTTTCGAGATGAAATCACAGCCCAAAATGGTTTGCTGTTCAAGGGCAAGCGCCTCATTGTGCCTGTCAAGTTAAGAAAGGAAATGATGGAAAAGGTCCACTCATCCCATCTTGGTATTGAGGGCTGCCTTAGACGAGCCAGAGAAGTGTTTTACTGGCCACGTTTGAATGCCGAGTTAAAAGATTTCATTCTCAAGTGTGATATCTGCAATTCATACAAGCCAGCACAGCCTCGAGAACCGCTAATGCCACATGAAATCCCTTCAAGGCCTTGGCAAAAGGTTGGCACCGATCTGTTCCTGTTTGATCACCGCCAGTACCTGATCACAGTTGATTATTATTCGTCTTTCTTCGAGGTGGATAAGTTGAACACGATAGATTCTAAAACTGTTATTGAGAAGTTAAAAATGCAATTTAGCCGGCATGGAATTCCAGAAATTGTCATTTCTGACAATGGACCGCAATATGCTTCTGCAGAGTTTGACCAATTTGCAAGTGACTGGCACTTTCAACACATCACTTCCTCTCCACGGAATCCCCAAAGTAACGGAAAGGCTGAAAGTGCAGTGAAAATCTGTGAAAACATCATGAGGAAGGCCGTGCGTGGAAAGTTGGACCCATACCTGGCCCTGCTAGACTACCGCAACACGCCTACAGAGATTGGTTCATCACCAGCGCAAAGGTTGTTTGGCAGGAGAACTCGCAATTTGCTACCGCTGTCAAGTAAACAACTAGAGCCTAAGTCAGTTCCCCCACAGGATGTGCAAGATAAACTGATTAACTCTAAGCGAAAGCAGGCTTTCCACTACAACCTGAAGGGTACATCATTACCTGAGTTGCAACCTGGACAAACTGTCAGGATGAAGAAGCCAAAGGAATCTACCTGGTCAGAAGCAGTTTGCAAGAAAATGATTGGCCCGCGTTCTTATGTGGTCGTATCAGGTGGTCGAACCTACCGACGAAATCGCCGACAGCTGCGATCAGTGCCGCAGTCAGATTTCCACCCCGTGGTGAAACCAGTAGCTGAGCCTCTGCAATCAGTACTACAAACAGACCCCCCACCTGTTGTGAAACCTGCTGCTGCTGAACATGTGGAAGTTGCATCCCCTCCTACTGTTACAAGGAGTGGTCGTGTTGTCAAACCACCAGCCCGTTTTCAGGACTTTGCGACTTAGACTGTATACTTTGTTAGAAACTTTATTTTGAACATTGTTGTTGTTTGTTTTGCTAAGAGACTCGGTCGCAATTTGCAAGACTAATTTGAGACACTTTCTTTACAAAGGGGAAGATGTTGTGATACCGCATAAATTAGCATACATTTATGTATCACGTGACTTGTTGTTGATGTAACCAGACCTCGTGGTCTTTGCTCGCCGCCATTAAAGTTGTTGAGTTTATGTTTATGCTCGGTGTCCTTACGTTGATCGTAACAGTGTTCAGGAATACAAGTTTCTGGCAATGTTCAAAGTGTGCCTGTTTTAAGGGTTGACAAATTACATGTATGTGAGGCAGGCATACACTGAAGCATAATATATCAGGGCTGTAGCCAGACAAAAATTGTACCGAGGCAATATCAGAAAAAAAAACCACTTCTTTCATATCCTCTTACAAGAGATCCATTGCTCGTACTAGTATTCAAAATTATATTTCTACCGAGCAAGTGCCTCCGTTCGTCTCATACTAGATACGGCCCTGTATATGTTGTGACATAATATAATAGTGCTATTTTGCAACATATCGGTAGCTTGTTTAGATGTATACCCTAACCATAATTTTCCAGTCTTTTGAGTAAAATTTGTTGCTGATTCAAAGTTACTTGATATTCATGTCAGAAAGTCAAATCTCTGAATTTTCACTGCATCCCACCTCATTCAAGGTCATTTTAGGCTTAAAGATGGATCTTGGTTGTCAGTGTTGGTATTTCAGTCCTATCACTGAGAGGTTTTCTTTTGTCACTATTTCATTAACCTTATGTAGCAACTTTCTTCCCTGTGAATAGCTTTTTTGAATTTACTCTGGCAGGCGTTGTCAAACAAGTTTATTGGTTATTGCCTGCAGCTGTTGTTAGTATAAGCAAGTACAAGTTTGCTCTCAGTGAGTTAGTGGTTGTATGCTTGTTTAAAATAATGTTCTTCTGCAAAAGAACATTTACAGTTGGGGGGGGGGGGGGAGGTGAGATAGGAGATAGGGAGGGGGAGGGGGTCAGCATTAAATTCTCACAATTAGATATTAGATATGGAGATAATGGGGCTTTGCAATGGCCATCATGTTTACACCAAGCAGTGTTACCTAGGTAAAAAGGCTTCTAGAGTAAAAATAAATTTGCCTGGGTAAAGTTGGTTAGATGTACCTGGCATATATACATAAAATAATGGCATGAAACAATTGGGTTATTTGCATTTTTGATGAGCATAAAAGCAACATTAAGTGTGAAGTTGAATTGGCAACTTACTGACAAAACTGGACACTTCATTGGTCGGTTTATGTGGGGAACCAATTAGAGCCCACTATTCATGTAGTGTCTTAATAAATATAGTACAATTTCTATTGTTTTCCATGACGTCACATTTAAAATTTCTCTCAGGTTAAAATTGGGTACTTAAATAAAACCACTATACCCAAGTAAATTTGCTAATTAACCAGGTAACGGTTGACTTCAGTCTCTTTAAACCATGTGAACGAGCATGAAATTACAGAGTCCAAGTAGCTCACAACATTCAAGAGGACCAAGCTTAAGTGTGAAAAACTATATCAAAAAATAGAATACCAATTGAAATAAACTTGCTTGTGAAATCTGGTTGAAATTAATCGATGTATTCTTTGTTGTTTTAAAGATTAAGGAACAACCATACTATGCTGTTCCACCCTGCAATTACATTATTATGATTATTAAATACCCACATTTAATACCTCCTCCGGGTTCACTTTGGCTGCACCGCCTCTCGTGCACGAAAGTCGTCCCCTTGAGCCGTGTGAACAAGTTCGAAGTACACGGGTTCACGGAGATCACAACACTCAAAAGGACACTTGTTTACTCTGGGTCTGTACTGCCTGTTGTGCGCTGAATTCGTCCCCTTGAGCCATGTGAACAAGTTCGAATTACACGGGTTCACGTAGATCACAACAATCAAAAGGACACTAGTTTACTCTGGGTTTACTTTGGCTGTACTGCCTGTTATGCACTGAATTCGTCCCTTTGAGCCGTGTGAACAAGTTCGAAGTACACGGGTTCACGTAGATCACAACACTCAAAAGGACACTTGTTTACTCTGGGTCTGTACTGCCTGTTGTGCGCTGAATTCGTCCCCTTGAGCCATGTGAACAAGTTCGAAGTACACGGGTTCACGTAGATCACAACACTCAAAAGGACACTTGTTTACTCTGGGTCTGTACTGCCTGTTGTGCGCTGAATTCGTCCCCTTGAGCCGTGTGAACAAGTTCGAAGTACACGGGTTCACGTAGATCACAACACTCAAGAGGACACTCGTTTAAGAACAAACTTTCAGTTAGCTTGCAGTTACATTGTACTCTTCTTAAAAGAATACTGAAAAATACAACACCTTTGAAAAAAGTGCCTGTTTGTGAAAACACACACTGCCATGAGAACGAACGCATGGGTCGACTTGCGCTCAATAAGACCGTGGGGGACTCGTTTCTAATTAAAATATGCTAATGAGTTATGATAAGTTGCATATTAATGAGCGTACTTCTGAGCCGTGTGAACGAGTGACAACCCGTTTTTCTAGCTTTTCTGCCAACAGCGGAACAACTTCAAAGTAATAAGGCGTTTACAAGAAGAGTCTTGCCTTGCAACAACAGCAAGGAATTTTGTACTTGCTTGGCTCTCTAATTTCAATCAATCTGTATCGATTTGGCTGGATGTGTGGTTTTTGACTTTAATAAGCTTATATGTGAGGATGCTATGACTAGAAGTTGTTGGTGGACGAACTAGACGAGATGGTCACTTTGTCTTTACCTGTCTGTGATGGGTAAGCGTACGATTTACTCAATACATATAAAAGCACCTTTATAGCGTTACGCTTTTGAGCTTGCAGTCATGTAACTTGCAGAATGTAAGTTTTAAGCTGACCGAAAACCTAGATGTATTTTAAAACTGGACTTACTGGCGTACATTTATTTCTGAGTGTAACACTACAAAGTAGTTGCTAAAAGACGTTTGGTGATTACATTTTTTATTCTTGTGATCTGTATGCCTAATAATATTAAATACGTTTGTTTTATGCAGAGGAATTCGATGCTATTACTTGTAACTGTTGGGGGTTAAGAGGGTGGTGAGTGGGTGGGATCAATGGGGAAATTGTTTCGTAGAAAAGAGAATGGGGGGGTGGGGGTAGGGGGCAACTTCCTGTATGCTTAATATAGATTTGCCACCTGTAGTACTTTTCATATTAGGGACCTGCAGATCAGAGTATGAGATAGAGTGTGAGTAGTGCTTATGCTTTAGATTATCAAATGTGACCCTCCACAGGAAAACAGGGATAAAGGTGATAGCACGCTCACAACACGCTAACACAGCACGCTAAGTGTGTCCTAAGACACGCTTTATGTGCATATTTAATTTGTTGAACAATGAAGGACACACTAGCTTTTGTTTTGGAGATGTTAACACGCTAAACCTTTTGTTTGGATTAGCGTGCTAAAGCTTGTCACGCTTAGAGTGTGAGTTAGCACACTAGAACATGCTAGAGCAAAAAGAAGCACTCTAAAACACGCTAGAGCAAACAGAAACATGGCAGAAAATTGCGATCTTGTCAACCATAATTATATCGAAATTTTGCGACAAAGAAAGAAGGAAAACGACTAAGAAAATAAGCGTCCGATCGCCGAACGATGAACAGACCTAAAATTTCACAAATTGATCACCTTCCTTGTTGAAATCGTGATGTACTTAAAAATTTAATATTAGCAGTTATTATGACCTTTGATATTCTTGATATTCACCGTGTTAGCTAGCAGACTTTCCGCATTAAACCATTCAAGACTTGTTACTTTGGCGGAGGAGCCCAAGTTATAAAATGCAGTTTGGTAGTGCACGAATTTGCAATCGGGCTCTAATCTCAGTCAAGCGTAACGACGAGAAGAATACTGGTGACATGGCGTCTCGGCTAGCTCCAACGCTTTCTTGATACGCTCGCCGGCGAAAATTAAATTCTAGTGGCAGATAAATTCTGACATCTTGATCGCTTACTCTTTAGCTGTAATTCAGTCTTTAATTCAATTCAATCGATGGAATAATTATTATTTATTTAGACTCATTAGAATGGAACGGTCCGATTTATGACAATTTCCCATAAGTAAGCTAAAACAGGCGGACAAATCGTCACTTATATAAAATCGTCCATTACAAAAATACAGTTTCAAACGACTAGTTCTTTTAGATAAAACAATAAAATAACTTTCGCACTACATCGAGAAAGGTGCAACAAGATTTCTTCACGGCAGATTTTGATCACGTGCTAGGCAACGAGATCTGCTAACAGATCGAATTTCATTTGAACACCTAAAGAATTATTTTGAACGGCTTGCAGTGAATACCCTGCGAGCACAGCCTCTTTCGATCCTCCTAGAAAAATCGGGAGGACGGCTGAAACAGAACAAAAATTTCGAACGGCTGGCTGTGAACGGCTATGGGAAAATTTCGAATGGAGTGAGTTTTCAGTCAGAAAGCGAACAAAACCAAAATAGGTCACTTTATGTAAACAAGGGCCCCAAGTGCCAGTGCGTAAGTCACGCAAAATTCATGTGTAAAATTATTTCTGAACTTCATGTTTACCAATTGTGAAGATAAATCTTGAATGAAACTAAATATAATAATCGATGTCATACAGCGGGGAAAGGTACGTAGCAGAAAACACAGAAAACAAATGGAGCCCATTTAAGTTTGTTGTAGTTGTCAGGAAAAGTGCACGGAATTTGCATATGTCAGAAGAGTAATTTGAAACCTGAATACAGACTTTGTATGCGCTTCCATGAATTCTGTTTTCCTTGCAGTTTCGCTGGCCAAATTAAAATTAAGCTTTTCCAAATTCTACAAGCGTTAAATATAATCCTTGCACCCGCACTTCACGTATTAAAAGTCTTCACGTGTTCCACTTTACAAATGTGCACCAACAGTCAACGACATACAAGACTATCCCAATACTCAGTGCACTGCAGATTTTCCAAGATATATACATTCCAATACGCCTAATACAACGACGCCCAAGTATACGCTCCCACAGCGTCTTGTTTTAAATATCCTGGATAAGAAGAATCTAAACGAATTATATCTTATTGCTCAATGTTTTCTTTCAAATCGAAGTCGGGGCAGGAACGTAATAGTGAGTTATTTTTAAACAACACGCATTGCCAAGTAAGCTTATTGCCTGCTTCTTCGCACTGCACCACGTTCTTATTAAGACAGACTAAAACACTGAGTTCGAGAACTGCGTTAATAATAAAACCGAATCTCGCCTTATTTCGAAATTGCATCGCAACAACGGCGACCGATCGCGATAGTTTAGACAAGGTCAGGCTACAGTCAAATAATGCGGTCATTTTGAACTTAAACGAAACGGTAGGTAATTGTTTACATCAACGTGTAATCTCAGTACTCTCCCTGTATTTCGAAAACTTTCAGCACACCAGTAAATTTTGCGTGAGATCTCGCACGCTAGGCGTGTTATGCTATTTCGCATGTTAAGAGTGTTGTCGCACGCTAGCTTTTGTTTACGAAGGTTAACACGCTTCTTTGTTTGACTGCATTGTTCATATATACACGCTTTATTGTTCTTAGTGTGTCCGACGAAACAAGGGAGTTTGCTAATGAAGTGTGCTCTTGAACACACTTTAAGCGTGCTAAAACCAATTTCTTTTGTTTTAAAGTGGAAGCGTGTTGTGAGCGTGCTATCACCTTTATCCCTGTTAATGTGAAAACCAATCTTGTTTCTAGAGCCTCCTTCTCTACTGGGCGACACCAGGGAGAAGCGAGGGCTCTGGGAATATGACTGGTTTGAAATTCGAAAGTCAGTCATAGTCAATTTTGTACTTTATTTTCCTTTCTCTGTCTGAAGTAGGACACCGTCCTAGCGAATTCACCTCCCAAACAATCCAGTCACACTAGACAAATTAAACAATTTGGAATGAATTGCACAAAACAATTTTGATAATTCGCGTTTTCATTGGCATGAAGGGGCAGAACGCAGCTCTTACAAGGTCATTTCTCATTTTCTGAGAAAATAATAGAACAAACAACACAACAATGGACCCTAGCCCTGAAAACAATCATCGAGCTACGCGATACCCAGGTCCAATGAAATTAAAAGTTGTTAAGAGCTACGTGGTATCTGGACATGAAAACGACAACGAGATTGTGTAGAGTGTGCAGTTGGTAGCTCGCTGTCAAAACTCGACATTTCGTTGGTTAGTTTACCTGGAAAAACCAATCGACCCTACTATCCATGCAGGCTTTTACCAAGAAAAATTATGTTGTTTGCCATGGCGTGACCACTAGAATTTCCCTAGATAAATTTTACCCATTTTTGAGTCTCTGACGTGACTTTCAATGGCGGTCTTGAAATTTCAGGAATATGCAAATTTAATGATGGACAGTACAAATGCGAAAAGTACGGCCGAAAAAAAAACCGTTTTTCCTTGATCAGATTGAAAAGCGGTTTAGAGAGATTGCTAAATACAATATTTCCTTCCGAATAACAATAATTGGTGGTTTGCACGTCATAAACAGTAGAAGTCGTTTACATAAAAATATAATTTTATTCCCAAAGAATAGTAATTCCATTGTCGTGACCCACAAGATAGCCGACGTGCAAACCACCAGTAGTCAATGTCATTAAACAGGAACTATCGTTATTCTTTCGATCGCCGACAGCATTATAAAACGGGTGGATCGTGCGTTCTCTATATAGCTACCAGTGTTATGAAAAAGGTACGTCTTCGCGTGTTACGGTGACTGACGCTCACAAGGCTCACGACAGGTTCAGGATTAAAGTTGCTTTTAACTCTTTATTTCCCAAAAGTGCCGCCAAAAATCAAAATTCAAGAAAAATCCCAAATTTCATGTTGTAAAATATTATAAAATGGTGCTACCATGCAAAAGTACTGCTGAAGAGGTTTCGTTTGAATGGTCACACCATAGGATTTCGTTGACAGACTCAAAAGTTAGAACTACACATCATGTCTCCTCTGGGAAAATCTCTAGGAGTGAAAGTGTTAAGATGACAAAATATTTTTACTTTCACAATACATCTGCCATGTTCTTATTTCTCAGTTCCAGTTTGTTCACAGTTCTCTTACATGTTCGTAAAGTTCCTTTCTTTTTGTTCGGTTCTAAACACTTCTTCAGTCTCTGGCTTTTATTCCACTACATTTTTTACATTGTTTCTTCTCTAGTTTTACGGTCTTCAAAGCAAGCATTTTATTATGTTTTTCTAAGCTTAGCCGAATAACAATTTGCTTAGCCAAAGGGCAAATGGATCTTGCCACAAGACTAGATGAGATAGCTGATATATATTTCTTTTCTTTTTTCCGTAAAACATTCTAAGTTATTTAACTAAATATAACAATAATATTTTGATTGCCAGAGGAAAATATAACTTAAAGTAGAAGACTGCCTAGTCAAACTTAACTATAAATGTAGTGAACAAACTTCACAAATTTAACTAAAGGTGGCGCATAAACAGACTGAGGTTCCTTAATAATTCATATAAACTAAGGAAATTAAACGCAAAAAGTGTCGTTCAACATAAATTCTAGAAAATAGATAAAAAACAATATGTTTCCCAAAGTCAAAATCCCGAGGCACCAAGTCTCAAGAAGAAAACGACACGATAGACATTTTCGCCAATACAACTCTTTAAGAATATAATTATTATTAATAATACTAATAATAATAATAATAATAATAATAACACAATTTGTATTACGCAAATTTCATGAAAATGTTCAACTGCGCATAACAATGATTGGATAAAAATAAATAAATAAATAAATAGAAATCTTAACACTAATCTATTACTGATAAAATTAATAAAAATACAAAACATACCACATTAAAAATACAAAAACCTACAAAATACAAAGCTATGATAAAAAATGCTAAGCGAAAAAGGTGCGTTTTTAACATACTACCCCGGAAGACCATTGATAATAGTTTTACGGCTAAAATGAGGCGATATCACGCAAGCTTGAGCGTTATAATAGTTTTATAATTCAACACATTGATAACAGAGCACAGTTTGAAGAAAAAATATCGCCGACAAGCCTTTTATTAAAAAAAAAAGCTTTTACCGCGCGAAACTTGCAACATCACACAGTTTATGAATGAAAGTGGCGCCTATGTCAATATTGTGCAAGCTTGAACACTATAACTGTTTTTTAATTCAACACATTGATAACAAATCACAGTTTCGAGAAAAAAATCATTGAGATATGTATACAACCTTTCATTAAGTAAAAAGGCTAACTACAATATTTTACCTCGCACCATTTCTTAAACAACAAGCAGTGAATGCCGAAACTTTTGCCAAGCTAAAATTAATTTAGCGTACACAATCAGTTGACAGTTTCTACGAAGAGCTTTCGTCTACTCAAAGAACGGGACAGAGTAGTGACTACAAGAATTAAAACACAGTAAAATGGCATAATGTCTTAGTTACAAGTGTTTCGTATCTTAAAAAGTTCAATTCAGAATCAAAACAAATTGAACAAACACACGGCTACGAACCTAAACATAACGGCGAAAAGTCGGAAAGAACTGTAGCGTGGAGAGTAAGCTTACAAAAATTCGCAGCTAAAGGATACAAGAAACGGTTAAAACATCGTACCTGTAGTTGATTTAGCTTTTTAGTCCCTTCCATAAGCACCAAATATTCAAACATCGAAGTACGAGCTGAGTCGATCAATGTTGTTTACAAACTTGGAATGCTCGTTTTTTAGCTCCCACAGCCGTAATGACGAGATCAGAAACTTTTCTGAGGAAACATCAAGTCTATATCATATTCCAGAGGTGATTACCAAGGGAATTTCACGAAAATTGTGCTCCTTCATTCACTTCTTGTCGAGCGGTTAAACTTTGAACCAGTTTTCATTCAGCTACGCCAAGAAACACTGCGACCGCGACAACGCGAAAATTTCGCGCCTTTTTTGTCCATTCATGTGAACGGTATTTTTCTCTTTTCTTTTCTTCTCTTTTCCCTTTTTTAACTAATAGTTCACGCACTTTTTCGCCAAAAAACACGAAATTGCAGGCAGCAGTCATTTTCACTTTCCTTCAAAATGCGCCATCGCTGGTTATACGTCATGTAGACATAACGTATATCGATAACTTTTTTTACCATATTTGGGCAGTGTATCAATGTGTTGAATTATAATGTTATTTATATCTCGTTAATAGCGACATGCAATTTTAATCTATTATTTTTAATATATTTCATAAAGTTATTGCGTGTTTTTTTCCTGTGGCCAACGCCGAGTTTTGTGGTGACCAAAGTGGCCATATTGTCCACAACAACGTGGCACAAGATAATCATTATTATTTTTAAGTTTGACAAACAAATACCTGCATTATGTCAACAAAGGCTATATTTTTTATAAACAAATTTTATTGAAGCTGAAGTTAATATTACATACATTATGCTAAAACTGACGGAAATTGCGCTTGCATTAAATTTAGCCAACATGAGTTACGCTAACCGTGAATAAATAAAACTAAAAGAGAAAGCAATTATAAAATTAAAGTTACAAGACTTCACAATTATGATTCAGTGCAGTAATTAATTAATTAATTAATTAATTAATTATACAAGACATAACTTTGTCGCTCATGTTTTTTTTAACTGCTACTATCTACAGCTACATATATTTACTGTATAAAACATTTCCATTTCATATTAAAACAAGTAAATTTGTTTGCCCGTATGGCAATATATTTTTCTAAATTTACTTTTTCTCACACGGAGGCAAAAAAAAAAATCATCCGTAAATTGGCATTTTTTGTCTTTTTTTTTTTTTGCGCAAATGTACAGGATGTATTTGCCAAGGAGAATAAGGTGGTTGAGGGTTTGAAGCGAAGATGAGCCTTTTAAGACAAAGTCAGTATACTATTTCGTATTCTGTAATGGTTGTCGCAATCTGTCTCATCAGGCGACTGCTTATCAAATCACTTAACGTTCATGATTAGTACAAATAAGTAGACAAACCTATTACTTTTGAAGGTGAAAATTTATCCGCCATAAGCCTTTAAGATTCAATTGCCACCCAAACCCCAACTCTTCCCTCTTCCAAACACACACAGTACACACTTACATACATACACAAAACTAAACATGGTCTTACCACCTAACAAACAGATTAACTTTGAAAAAGCTCGGTTTTAATAAAGAAAAATTTTGGAATAGTATTTGCTAATTCAGCATAAAAGGAAACCCCTCAACATCCCATAAACAATTGCCACCCAATAATGATCCAACTGTCGACTACATGAAAAAACAAATAACGTGAGAAATTTGTTATCCATGTGACAGCTGTCACCGTAAAAATCTGTCCACCTTTCACAAATTTTAATCTCTTCTGTTAATTATGCTCTTGTCAGATGTGTACTGTGGACACATTCTCGAATCACTAAGCACTCATGTTTGGTCTAAAAGAGCGAACTTTCTAAGCAGTTCCAAACTAACTCAGGAATACGAAATGGAGCACAAGGTTTAAATGATGAAGTTCATGTTCGCAACTTGTTAACTATTGTTTCGTGAACCAATAGAGTGGTGCGTTCCAACCTGGCTATTACGGTGATCGAACAGAAATATTACACAAAGCTTCTTAATTATTACCAGTATTATTTTCTATTTTTTTAATATTTTTCTTTTTCAGAATCAACTTCACAAAGATGTCCTCAAAAAGGAATACGCCACGCAGGCGTCCATCGAAAAATCATCTCTGTCGTTATTTCTGTGCCGGATTTCTTTCTGCAACGCTCATGATGACGTTAATTTATTTTAATATAAGTGAGAGCTATAATTACATGCGACCAGCAATTGCTTCTTATCATAGCTTATTATCCCGCGCGAGATTTACGCCAGATGAAAAAATGAACTTAAGTCACCTTCAGACATTGAGAGATATGTTCACAAACGGGATGAAAAAGCAAAGAGATTTACATGTAAAGCTGAATAAAAGCAGTTGCATGTCAATGGATCCAGCCGATTTTAGCGACTTAGAGGAGCTCGAGCAGAAGACAAAAGTTTTACTTGTGGTGATAGTATCCACTGCTCCAACCAGACAGGACAGAAGAGCAGCTATACGAGAAACATGGTGGAGCAAATGCAAAGGAACGGTGAGTTTTTTCGGAAGATTATCATTTGATGAAACATAAATAACCAGTTTTATGCAAATAATGCCCTTGCTAATGGCGACGTCCATGAAATAAATAGAGGCACTAAAGCCACAAGGATTTCATCATAAAACAGACTCCGAAGCTGCAGCCACTTTGATCTGAAGGTTGTCGGTCTAAGGCACTTTACATGACTCCTTTATTTACAAACATCGTCAAAAAAGCAAAGAGCTGATGCGGTTCTGTCCTCGTGTACCGGTAACAAAAAGAACGAAACAAAGACTAAACAATAAACTACACGAAAACAATAGATCACAAACAAAGAGAATACAATGTAAAATCCCTCGTGTACCGGTACACCAGGACACAGCCGCTGATGCTTCATAACAAAGACCCAATGCATATGCTAATCTACATATTAATATAAAAGGAAAACTTAATCACATAAACCTAAAACACAAAATACCAAGCACTGAAGTACAAAGAAAAAATAAATCGTTTCACAGTAAATAAGGCATAGAAAGTTAACAGCACATCTTGACACTTTATTGTCAGTTTCGACAAAATATTGAAATTGTAAATAAAAACCCATTTAAATGAACGAACATCATCAAATGTCGTCAAACTGTTGTTTCTTTGCTTTTTTACGGCATTTTAGTAAATTTTGGTTTTCTGGTTTGTTTTCACCTAAAAATGTATACACTAATACAAACCGGGAGAGGGAGAGGAATCCGAATTCAGAATTGGAAACACTTTGATGTAAAAGATTTGTATTCAAAGGAAGTGACGTTTCCATGGAAACTATATTTTGATAAGAATGTTTATTGAAATAAAATTCAAATATTGACTTTTTACTTACTTTAATTAAACGGAAACATTTTCGAAAGAAGTGTCATTTCCATGGTAACCATATTTTAATAAGAATGTCTATTCAAGTAAAATTCAAATATTGACCTTTCTACTTACTTTTAAACGAAAACATTTTTTTTTAATTTAAGATAATTTTAATATTTTTCTTGTGATTTTGATTCGTTTTGATTCAATTGTTACGCTAAATAGGATTAAACGATGGCCATGAGACTTATAGTGCAGCTTATAGTACAACCAAAACGTTCTTAGTTAAAATACGTCACGTGACGTAATGTTGTCACATGATGACACAATTCATGTATCATGTGACAACATCACGTCACGTGATCTCCTTTAACTAAGAAACTTTTGGACGAACTATAAATCCTCCAAGTTTCATGGCCATCACTTAACCAGCCTTGGAGGGGAGTGGGGGCTAAGTTTCAAACAGTCATAACTTTTTAAATATCAAATCAAGTGCCATCGAACTTCGTGACTTTTCCCACAGCGTTAACCATGAAACTGATGATCCGCTTACCATTCATTCCAAATTATTAAGTGCAGTGAAAGTTTCATTTTAAAAATACGGTTTCTGCAAACGACTTTTTTTTGGTTTGAACTGGCCTGGAATTAATTTTGATTAAGTTTTACTTTCTCTTAGCTGGTAGAACTGTCAGCTTTATACCTCAGCTTGCTTGAGATCCTGTCACAATCCAAGATAAATTTAACGGCTTTTTACTCGTTGCGCAGCCGACGAGTTATAAATTCGGTTGATTCTTCTTCATCGTAGTCATAAATCTCAATGTTTTTTAAAGTTTCCCGTATCCCGCGGGACGATACACACTAGGCTGATTGGTTGACACGCGACCTTGTGATCTCGCTCTTGCATGATTTGAAGATGGCGGCAAAATCTCCCCGAAGCAGAAGGAAGAATTACAGCGTACAAATTTTAAAGACAATGCAAAGCGTTCATGGATGGGTAGGACCGTTGGATATTATGTTCGCCGCTTATTGCTGTGGGATTTTTGTTCCGGCAAGTTTTGTGTTTTATATTACTTGCCATTTTAGTTATCAATCGTGGTTTCAAGTGTCGGCTGCTGAATGCAGTGAATGTTGTGTGGTCTTAGCTTTTAGACGTATTTTACTCGGGAATCAACGCTGCAATGGGTTAAGTCGCCACGAGTTCAAGTTTTGTGTAACTAGCGCTTCCTGTCTTTGATTGACGTCCACTAAAACTCAACTTTATCCGCCTCAGTTTAACGGTGGTTTGGTTATAGCTGTAAATTTTATCTGGTATGACATTTAATTGTTTACGTGACTTGATGTTTCCATGGCAATAGTATTTTGACAGCCATATTTTTTAAATTCGCATTTTTTTTTACCTTTTAATAAAAAAAAAAACATGTTTGCGGGCCGCAAACGGAATAGGTTTGGACGTGCCATATACTCTTTATGTTTCTGATTGACATAAAGGCTAAATAGGATGAAATTTCTAAATAGGATGAAATACCACGCCTGAATAGGGTTAAAGTAATAGCAGATAGAAAATGTGTGCTTATTAGTAAGAAAAATTTAAATATTTCGCTGTATTATATTTTCAGATATCATGCAGGTTCTTCACTGACGGCCTGAGGGTCTCCAAAGAACAAACGCAGCAACTTGCACAAGAAAAACGAATTCACAAGGACATAGAGTTTCAACCCATCGTTGGAGGAAGAACGTTTGGCCTTCGATATCTCTACCATGTCATGTGGGCAAGTGCCAAATATGACTTCTCATATTTTCTCCGAATTGACGATGATTATTTTGTATGCATCGAGAGACTCTTGCATGAATTAGATTACAGGCCGGGTAAGGTGTTAAGCTGGGGTTGGTATCACTGTAACTTCAGAAACCTGCTCTACGCAGACGAAGCCTGGACTTTGTTTAGTCGTGACGTCATCGAACGTTTCCTTTCGCAAGATCCCAACGAAATCTTATGCCATCCTCACGCGGATCAGCAAATCGCAATTTGGATCAACAACGTCTACAAAAATAGGACAACTTTGATTTACTTTGACGATCGAAGACTTCATAATTATCCTCCCGCTAAAGAAATGGAAAAGTTTAAATCTGCAACTCGCGTTTGTGATTCTTTCATGGGAGTGCATGGGAGTTCGCCAGAGCTGATGCGCAGATTTTGGAATAACAGTAGCGATGGAGCGAAGGAAATCACGGCTCTTACAAACATTTCACAAACGTGCGATAAACCAAATGTATTCGATATTTCCTTGATGGTTAAAGCTTTCAAGTTTGATTTAAAGCCATGCATAGAAAACCCACAATGGAATCCTGAAGAACAAATGTGGCTTGGAATACACGCTGGTGTCAGTAAAACAACCTCACCATGTTAATCATTGAATGATTTTAATTTTAATATAATGAAGTCTTAGGATTAAATGCGAGACTGTGAATTTTTTCAGTGTTTAAACTGATCGTGTTTAAATAAAGTATCTCAGACTACATACTACTACCACTACTACCCTCTTGAGGACTAAAAAAGAATTAACTAACAGTTAAGTTAACGATTCATGTTGCTAGATACAAATCCTGACCAATATGGATCAGTTCCACTTTAACTCATGTGGATGAAAGTTAGTTTGATCATTCAATGATAATATATATAGATAGGCTGAGCCTAACAGCGTCGCTTTCTGAACAAGCTAAACTAAGGTGAAACTTAACTAGAGAGAAAGGTCGGAAGCACAAGAATTAGGATTGACGACCGGGCTATTTTTCAATTTTTGCAATTCTCAAAAACAGTTTCGCGACCGTCTGCACAGTACATTTAGACCGTACCAACGTTCACAAAAACAACTTTTTCTACGTCTAGAGTAACTAGTACGACTACTTTCCGAATAAAATACACTTGTTGCTTGTCAAAAATTGCACGAGAAACTGATTTGGAAATCAAAATTGCAAAAATACACAAACATATTTGCATAAGGCGACGCGAGTGAAGATAGAACTATAAAATCCAAGTCTTGTTTTGTTTACATAAAATCGCTTTTCAATCTATGTAATGAATGAACAAACACATAAAACTGGACAACTCAATCTTCTTTCGAAAAAAATTTATTCAAATCTCCATTAGTTTATGTTTAAAAGCAAAACGGTACCATTTATAGCGCATCGAGTTCGAGCTGCCTTCGTTGAAATTCAAGAAATCGATACAACTGAATTTAAGCACGTTTTAAAAACAATTCTCCATAACTAACAAGAACGCAAAGAAAAAGTCATCGCAGATTGATATCAACATAAATTCCCATCGAAAAATGTAATCTGTTTTAAATACATATTAACTTCCTTAATATATATTCAAACGCCATCAAACTTTGTGGCTTTTCCTAAAATTTATCTGGCAACAATTTCATATGACAAATTTTTGATCACGTGACTTGATGTTTTCATGACAACAAGATTTTGACAGCCATGTTTTTTGAAATTTGCATATTTATACCTTTGAACGAAGAAAAACAATGTTTATTGGTATAACTTTTGTATTTTTACGTCATTTAGCGTTTATTTATTGGTTTTCATTAATTTTGGGTGAATTTGGACGGTTTTTAAGAGGTTTTAAAAAAAATTCAGAAATCCAAGATAGCAGATTCAAGGTGGCGGCCGCATAACTAATTACCTAATAACTTCGTCATATGACATCATCGTTCCATTGTGCGAACCGCAAAGGAGACAGTTTTGGACGTACTATTTACCCTCTAGGTTTCATTGTCATAGCCTTAATGTTCTTGAAGTTACGAAGGGGGGGCACATTGAAGTTATTAAGCTATTTCTAAAGTCGCGTGACCTATTTACCCTTATTACGTGATTGCCATTAAACTTGGACATGTACGCAAGGCTATTCCATGACCAGCACCAAAGATGCTAAAGGTTGGCGCTCAAAAGGTTTTAATTTGATTTAACGTTCAATAACAGGTCACGTGACTGATATTCGAACGTCACGAATGTTTCACAATATTGCTTAGAAATTATTAGGAACTTATTGAACGACGACTTCCTTTTCAAATGAAACTATGCCAAATGAGCAGGTAAACCATGCCTTAACTTGCTTGAGCCTGAAAGCTCTTTTTTTTTTCACTAAAGCGGCTTCTGAGTATCCCTTAATTAGTATCCCCTGTCTTGAGTAGCAAACCGCGAAAAATTCAGGGAAATAACGAATTTAATTTAAACTCAGCAAAACAGAAATTTTTGTCCCAGCTAACGTGACATTCGCAGTGTAACCGCGCGAAAAACAAAGCCTCCCTTTCGTTTCAAAATTGCTAAGATCCCGGATGTTGCGTGACGTCGTACGCACATGTTTTGCGACGTCATACGCGCCCGCGGGCTAGCCCTGCCCAACGCGGGCGGCGGGCGGCACACGCGCCCGCGAAACATACCGCTAGCCATGACCATGAAAAATGATTCTATGAGTATGGGGCTCCGCAGCGGGCCTTCGGCCCGCGAAAGCTCCGCTAATAATACTTTCCTATGTTGAATTTTTTTGAGTGTTTGCTTTGTTTGATGGTTCTCGTGTCTAAATATGTACTAAGGGACGGACCATTATTTGTTTGACGGGGGGGGGGGGGGGAGTGGAAATTTCGAAATAAATTGTTTGCAGAGGGTATAAACACTGAAATAAATTGTATGCAAGCAAAAAATAAATTAAAAAATTGTTTGCTGAAAGTATGTTTGCGATAAAAAAAATGTTTGCATGTGAAAATTTTCATAAGCTTACATGAGGGAGCGGAGCCCCTATGTTCAGGGGTAACTACTGCGTATATTTTGCTCGCCCCCTTACAAAGGTGCGAATTCTAAGAATAAATTCTACACGTGCTCATTTCGTATTCATAAACTTTTGCTTGTCAGCTTCGCCTGAGCTCAGATGCGGAGCGGCTTATAATTCCAACAACTATTTCTCCAAATGAAAGCCCTTCTAAGCAAATAACAATCGATGCAACAGCATTACAAGACTATTATTTGTGTTAAAAAGACTACGAAACTTCTTAAAATTCTCATGTAATAGAAAACTCTTCTTAAAAATGTTCTTATGACAGAAAAACAATTTCTTAATTAATATTTTATTGTGAAGAGATTTCAGACATAATTGTGCTGGTTACATAGACAAATCGAGTCGTTTCGTTTTACTTACTGAACTTCACGTTTCCCCGGGTTTCCAAGTAAGGTCATTGGAATGAAAGCTATTAAGAAGCCATCATTTTCCTTTAATTTGGTGCTATTTTTACAGGATTTCGCCTTCATCATTAATTAATGATAAAGTTCATACAGCGACTGTTAGGGCTATTAATTGTTTTGCGAAACGCTGACTGTGGTGTATTGTATTACCACGGTGATCAAAACGGAAATGGACACAAAGCTTCTTCTTATCAGTATTACTTTTTATCTTTTTTTCAGATTCAGCCCCAAAACTAAGACGTCCTCACAAGGGAATATGCCATGGCGTTCATCTATAAACTCTCGGTGTTGTTATTTCTCTGTAGCATTAATTTCTGCAACATTCACGATAGCGTTTATTCAGTATTTAAACATCAGTGGAAGCTACATATATAATTACAAGCGACCAGCAAATGCTTCTTATCATAGCTTATTTCCCCGCAAGACCTGCACGCCAAACAAAACAATTAACTTCAGCCATCTTCAGCCACTAAGAAAGATGTTCACGAACGTGATGAAAAATCAAAGCGATCTGTATGAGAAGCTGAACAAAAGCAGTTGCATGCCTATGGCTCTAGCCGATTTTAGCGACTTAGAGGAGCTCAAGCAAAAGGAAAAAGTTTTACTTCTTATTGTTGTTTCCACTGATCCATCCAGAACGAACAGAAGAGCAGCCATACGAGAAACATGGTGGAGCAAATGCCAACAGGAAAAGGTGAGTTATGCGGCGGGCTGATCACCGCAAAGTTTCAGAAATTGTGAATAAAGATCCATTGTTGTTTATCTGTTGTTTCTTGACAGCTTTACAGGTCTCTAAACGGAATTTTGTTTTCACCTAAAATTTAAATCTTTTACTGGATTTTATTTTCAGATAGCATGTAAGTTTTTCACTGACGGTCTGAAAGTCTCCAAAGAACAAACGCAGCAACTTGCACAAGAAAAACGAATCCACAAGGACATGGAGTTTCAACCCATTGTTGGAGGAAGAACGTTTGGCCTTCGATATCTCTACCATGTCATGTGGGCAAGTGCCAAATATGACTTCTCATATTTACTCCGAATTGACGATGACTATTTCGTGTGCATTGAAAGACTCTTACATGAATTACACCACAGGCCGGGTAAGATGTTAAAATGGGGTTCGTATCACTGCGATTACACAGATCTAATCTACGCAGACGAAGCCTGGACTTTGTTCAGTAATGACGTCATCGCATGTTTACTATCGCAAGATCCCCACCAAATCTTATGCCATCCTCACGCCGACCAACAAATTCCTATATGGATTAACAAAGTTTACAATAAAAATGAGACTTTGATTCATTTTGACGATCGAAGACTTCATCACTATCCCCCGGCGAATGAAATCGAGAAGTTTAAAAATGGGACTCGCGTTTGTGATTATTTTATGGGAGTGCATGGGAGTTCACCAGAACTGATGCGCAGATTTTGGAATAACAGTAACGATGCAGCGAAAGAAGTCACTGCTCTAACGGACATTTCACAAACATGTGAGAAACCCAACGTTTTCAATATTTCACTGATGGGTGTACCATACAAGTTTGAATTAAGGCCATGCATAGAAAACCCACAATGGACTCCTGGAGAAAAAATGTGGCTTGGAATACACGCCGGTGCTGACAGTACAATATGTTAATTTAAGTGACAAGTTTCAATTCAGTCATCTTAACCCTTTCATTCCCAGAGTCAATTATGGAGACATGTAGTGTACTTTTCAGTCTGTGGACCAAAACCTATGATGTGACCATTCAAATGAAACCTCTTCAGCAGTACTTTTGCATGGTACCATTTGTTCTAACTTTTCAGTCTGTGGACCAAATCCTATGATGTGACCATTCAAACTGAAAGCTCTTCAGCAGTACTCTTTCATGGTACCATTTGTTTTTCAATATTGTACAAAATGAAATTTAGGATTTCCTCGAATTTTGACTTTTGTCACTCTTGTAAAGGATTACATTGTAAGTAGCTTTGTATCGAGTTTATGGAGGATTAAATGGGGGTTAAATAACTTTCTATGTAGCAGTCTAGTTTTAACCTTTTCGTTACCAGATTCAAACCTTAACCTACATAAACGCATGAGTTTTAAGATTCTACTATTTGTTTTTAAGGCCATCCATGGAATCGCGCCAACGTATTTAAGAGAACTTGTGTCAATTAAAAGACCAGGAAATTATAATTTAAAATCCTCCTCGGATGGTTTGTTGCTTGCAACGCCAACTTATAGAAGTAGGGTTACATTAGGAGACAGGTCATTCCAGGTCGCAGCTCCGGCACTTTGGAAAGTATTACCTTAGCATAGCGGTGCTATGCTCTGGAACAGCCTACCGATTGAGGCTAAAAAGGCAAATACACTATCTCAGTTTAAACGTAGTGTAGCCTCTGTGCCTGCCACTGAGTTATGCTGAGTATTTTCTCCTAATTGTAAATTGTTTTTATTTTATTTTGTAATATACATATTTGTTAAACGCCCCGCTTGGAAACCAACTATTGTATATAGTTGTAGTGGCTAGCGTTGTAAAATAAAGTGTATGTATGTATGTATGTTACCGCGTGAGATTCGTTCTATTACAGATCTAGGGATTTTTAAGTGCCACCTGAAAACACACCTCTTTAAAGAAGCTTTTTATTAATTTTTATCATGATAATTACTAGTATCTTAACATATATTGTGTGTTTCAATTTTATCATAGTATATTTTTAATAATTATTATTGAGATATCCTGTATTTAATTATTATAGATGGAAATCATGTAATGCGCGCTTGATCATTTCATGGAAAGCGCGCAATATAAGAATTAAATTATTATCATTATTATTATTATTAAGAATTAAATTATTATTCCATAACAAATTGACTCAGCAATATTGCTGGAGATGACACTGGCCCTGGTCAAGTGGCAACAAGCCACCTTAGATCCCAAGGACTCTTCGGAGGATTCTTGCAGTCCCTAACAAAACCGTCTTTTGGATAGTTACTGATCTTGTCCGCACACCAATCTGTTCCAGGTTGCCTCCCAATCTTCTGGGGATGGTTCCCAATACTCCAATAACAACTGGGACTACTTTCACCGACTTCAGTTTCCATAAGGTCTTAATCTCAATCGCCAAGTCACGGTACTTTTCAATCTTTTCATCTTCCTTGGTTTCCACCCTACTGTCCCCAGGGCATTCAACATCAATAATTTGACACCCCGTCTTTTTCTTATGCACAATGACAATATCCGAGCGATTATTATTATTATTATTATTATTATTATTATTATTATTACATAAGGCAGTTCAAACTTTTGAGTGACAGCCTGTGTGCGAGATCCTTCAGTAAACTCTGGCCAAGCGGATGTTATCGCAATTCTCTAACTTTCGAATCTGTTTAGTGAGAACTCGCGTGTAATTACGTCATGGCGCTTGCAATGACTTTCGTTCACATTGATCGAGCTCAAATTTGAAAGCAAGTAGGTGCGCGTTTTCTTTTTCTCTTGTTTTTTGAGTTTCTACGCAAGTAAACGCAAGTTGTTTTTTTTTTCAGTATTGGTTTGTTTTGATAATAGCACGTTCACTTGTAGGGCTGCATTGAATGGCTTTTGTGTGCTTTGCTAATAACTTACAAGTCCGTTTGGCTGCCCTTATTATATCCTGCGTAAATCTTTCGGCAAGTTAAACACGACTTGCGCTGACTTACGTCATTTGGTTATCATCCGGCACACCATCCGCAACACCAAGAAACTACAACTATCTTTTACAATCAATGAATTCTCTATGTCTCATAGAAAGCTTAGAAATTAAAGTTGTTCGTTATTATTTCAAAAGTTGCAATTTCCAAACATCGTTAACTAGAATTTATGTTAGATTTCTCTGGACTAAGGTTATGTGACTCTGACTCTTCAATAATATTGAAAACACGAAAACGTCGGTACAAGGATTCTTGTTGAAGGTTCTCACTTTGCTCGCTGTTCCTTTGGCGGCTTTTGTTGATTCATATGTTTGCACACCTGCGCGTTACGAAGGGAACTCGAATATCGTCCAACAATTTGCCACTTCCAATATAGAAGCCTTGTTTCCGCGAAGGGCTAATTAATCGAAGCGCCCTAATAATTTATGATTTATACGTTCATAATTTATGATATATACGTTCATCACAGCACCATTGGTATATGACCCTAAAACCCGCAAGCGTAGAAAACCGAGAAAAGATAGTATCAAGGGAATCATTTTACTCGTCCAAAGGACGATTGCTAGGCTTTGGTAGATTGTGCTAACATAATTTTAAACATAATTTAGCAAAACGAGCATTATTTACAGCTTTTATTTTAGTTTAGCACTGCTAGCATAATCCGAGCTTTTATGCGTTGAAAACAAAAAAAAACATCATAGTTCTAGAATAATTCAGTTGGTATTTTATTTCTGTATTGTTTTTGGAAAACATGGAGGTCTGTGCTAAGGCCCATGGTCAAATATGGTCCGGCAGACTTCAGGTCACTCTGTGGTTAGCAATAGCTAGCAATCTCAGCATATCTGAGAGACTGAGACCCTCCTCAGGCCAACACGCTTATGGCTCGGCGGCTCGGCCCCTCAGGCCTCAGATCAAAGATGGCGTCCTCCTGGAGAACATCCACTTCCTGCAGCACTTCCAGCCCTTTCAGCACTTCCAGTGCCGTGCCTGGAGTTTCAATCTCTAGAGAACGTGTTCCTAAAAGTAATACCGGAAAGTACAAGGAAAGAGGTAACTCAGATCCAAAGAACATGAGTGGACTATTTACAGGCTTGTGTAATGCTTCAGTACAATAACCGATAACACAGAGATTAACAACATGCATAGGCTATAACTTTCTGACCCGGATTCAGAACCCAGAAACGGTTGATTTTGATATCATTTGTATACCTGCCAATTTTTTTCCGAGTGACAGGCGTGAGAACTTTTTGGTGGGAGTGCCAGGATTTCCGAAGGTGACCCGACCAAATCCAAAGACAACCCGATCTATTCCGAAGATGTCCGAAGTTGTCCGAAGATGTTCCGAAGAATTCAGAAGTTTCCGTGGACCTCAGACCTCCGTTTAATAACATCCAGCTGTAATTGTAATGTTCAGAACGATAAAAACCTACGAAAAAGTGCTATATTTTTATGAACGTAACTTAATTAGTTATTTAAGAGACATCTAAAGACATTTGTTTTCATTTAAAGGAATTTCTTAATAGTTTTTAATTAGCAATGTAATACATGTTAATATTTATTGTATTCTTTATTGTAATTAGTTTTTTAAAAACCATTTAGTGGAAAAACTAATAAATAAATCAATCAATCAAACTATATTTTTAATTGGCTCAAATCTGTAAGTCAGGCGTCAGATATTGCTCCGTAGGCGTGAGTAGGCGTGAGATCGGAGTTTTGGACTCACAGGCGTGAGACTCACGCCAAAGGCGTGAAACTTGGCAGGTATACATTTGTTAATCATTTGGCTTTTCGAGGTGCGCACATGCGATGCTAAAGACTGGAAGACTGGAAGATGGGCTGTATGAATGTTTATTAAAGTCAAAATTGATAGAGTTAAGTTACTGGTGATCTTTATTTTCCTTAAAATCTAAGTAGCATAATTTCGGTGACAGAGAGCATAATTTTGAGAAAGTAACATAATTTTGGAATAATTTCTAAAAAATATGAGCACTGCTAAAAGCATAATATGCTTTTTTTTCGAGCACAATCTTCCAAAGCCTAACGATTGCCTTGAGGTTGTAGTTGACAGCGTTGATCTCTTGTCCGTTTTCTACACACGGAAAACGACTACTATTTTAGGCGAAAAGAAAATTTGAAAATGATTTAATAGCGGATAATTATGCAAAGCGGAGGTGCAACTAAAAGGATCCGGCTTTTCGTTAGCTTGTTCTCTTTTGGAATTGGTTGCGAATTGTAAAATGTTTATATATATATATATATATATATATATATATATATATATATATATATATAGGAGTGTGTGTAGCGGCGGTCCTTTTTTCCTTCCACCTTGCTTTGATCGAGAATGAATACCTCACATTTTTTTTTTGTGAATAGATGTCTAAGCGAAAAGCGAAATAAGCGAATCTAAGAAAGTTCCCAAAAATGTATGCTTACAACTGTAAAAAAATTACTAGATTTAAAAGAATTAGTGTTGACAGCTGTAGCTGTAGCTCCTCAATGTCATAAGTGAAGATTTTTAATTTGCCAGTCAGATGTTATTTCCCCGGGATGGCGGGGGGGGGGGGAGGTAAGGGGTAATAATATTATGTCAACTGTCAATACGTTCCCCAATCAGAAACTGGCGCACGCTTTTACATATGACTGGCTTCACGTTTGAATTTACTATGGTCGCCGCCCTGGTCGAAGTTTACTCTACTACTACTACTCAGCCGGCTGCAAGGCAGTCGGCCACGATCCTTCCCCACTGTTTCCTATCCTGCGCCATCCGTCTAATTTCGCCTAAGTTTGCGGCTGTCCAACGTCCGCAGAAATGAACGAAAGGGCTTTATTGCAGGCGTCCTTTTCCTCATTCTCCAGTTCCCCTCTCCCCGACGTCAAGGTATAATTCAGAACTCGATTGTTCCCTGGACAAATGACAAATCTCTATCGAGCGAGTAACTCGATAGGTTTTGTTAACGCTATCCCCCATGTGTGTGTGTGCGTGTAGTGGGGGGGGGGGGGGGGGGGGGGAGTACTTCCCTATATACGCGAAATAGGTAGTTTGTGCCACCACAAAAGATGATGGTTTGGGGCTGTCTTGTTTCGAAAACTGGTATAGACTGTGACCATTTCGGAGTGAAATTGGGTATAGTTTTTTTATGTGAGGGGAACCACGAGAACGTTTAAACATAGTCAGGTCTGAAAACAGGTATGAAATTTAGGGGTCGGTCGTGTAGTTCAAAGCGAGACTAAGCTTACCCGTGGTTAGCGCCAATTTTGATTCCAGTTAAATAATTTAGTAATCAATAAAGATTTTTTCAAACCATTTTTGCCTATTTGTTTCGGCTTTCACTTGCCTTCACGCGTGGCTTTTGAAAACCTTTTAAACAACTAGATTAATTAAATCCTCGGCTAAGGTTTAATCCTGGGTTAGCGTTAATCGGCTTCGAACAACAAAGCCCAGTTTTGCAAACGGGTGTGGAAAATGACGTAGTTTGGTCTGAAATAGGGTCACGATTAGGAGAACCGGGCGCCACACCCACCCAAAATTCCGAGGAGTACCCCCCACTCAAGGGGCGCTATCCATCTTTACTTCTTAGAACAACAGGGCCATCTTGAAAAGGTAGTGTCTAGATTCCATAGCTCAGAAGGAGGTTGGACACCTTATTGAGACTTATACAACCGGGTAACTGGTTAGCTATCAGTTGAGGTTAGGATTAGCCTAAACAACCCGAGAAGCTAGGTGGTACCTTGAGTAGTCATCGTAGCTCACGACCTACTGGGCCAATCAGAAACCATGATTGAGTACACGTGACCTCGCCCAACCAAGCAGGAGCCAATCAGAGACCGAGTGGAAAGCGGATGACATCATGTTTTGCATGAAAGAGAGGCAAAAAAAATTGGGGGGAGGGGTGGGGATCTTCGACTGACCGGAAGTGACCTTTTAAGGTGACTTAAAGGTTCTTAAAAGTTCTTAAAGGTCGTGATGATGATGGAGGAACACCAGAAGTGGTTGTCTCAATCAACCAGGATGTTTTCGAGAATCCCAGATCCCGCTCTCGTGGATGCCTCGGAATCGTTCGGTATGGTTCGGGATTCCGCTCGCTGAGTGGGTCCCAGATCCCGCTCGACCAAAGAGAGAAAAATTCACAGAAATTAACACAAAAAATACGAAAACTAATAAAGCAAGGCTGACTGTACAACTGGGATTATAATATTCTTCCTTTATAATGGAAAGAATATTATAATCCCAGTTGTACAGTCAGCCTTACTTTATTAGTTTTCGTATTTATATTAAATTTGCTGACTAGATCCACCAGGATCCGACGCTTTTGCATTGTCCGTTGGCCCTTGCAGATATTTCCAAAGTGTTCACAAAAACATGCAATTTAATAGTAACGTAACGAAAACAAAACAGAAACTAGTTGACAAGCGGGGACATGGGTTCCACCCCCGAATGGAAGAACGCCCCTGACATGCGAAGAAAAACAACAACAAAAACTATTTTTACAAGCGGGGACATGGGTTCCATCAATGGGAGCACACCCCTTTGATAGTTCGTCGGCTCAAAAGTCACGTGACCGGGTTCGTGTCCGGTTTTTCTTCGCGGTCGCCCTTATTTTTAATTGGTGAGATCCTCGTCGGGTCGAAGCCAACTGTAGCCGTAGGGGAGAGTCTCGAAACTGAATTCGTCGGCGATGACGCGTTTGTCGTAGACCCCCCCCCCCCCCCAATCGTTTGTCTCTGCGTACGGTTGTCAACGTCTTGGTACTCTTGTCTCTCAGGATGAAATGCGGGTTGGGTACGTTGACGGTAGGCGGTTTGGAGAGAGGCGATCGCAGTTCGAGGAACAGGGTATCTTTCATGGCTTGAAAATGAAGATGTTGTTTACTGCGCATGTTCTGGGTGAAACTGCGAATTTTCTTTTCCGTCTTTCCCAAACGTGTCTTGTAGGCATAGTTTTTCGGGCCGCAGGATACGAATTCGACGATGACGTCGCGATTGCCTTTTTTGTCGTCCAATTCGTCCGTCATTTCGCCGAGGAAATTGCCCAGGGGGATCTCGGGTTCGCCGGGTTTCCATTTGTAGACCATGGAATCCGTGTCGAAATACAGGGCATTGTCTCCCGCGCGATCCAAGTGATGGTAGAGGCGTAGTCGGGCCCAACAAGTGGTGAAAGCGGCCACGAAGACGTTGGTGGTTTGACCGCCGGGGGCGTCGTCGTCGATTTTGTCGTAGGAGATCTTGAGACTCTCCTCGTTCAGGATGCGGAGATCGTGGAGGACGTTCGTCTCGTCTTTCGTGATTTCGAACAGGGAGGCGAGCACGGTGATTTGCTCGATCTTCCGCTCGTTTTCCCGCTCGCCGAATTTTCCCCAGAAGGAATTGATGGCCAGCTTGCTGGTGGCCTTTTTCCCCTTGTTGGATTTCATGTTGGCCCGATTGAGGCGGATCCTTTCCCGCCCCCAATAATTGTTCAGGAAGAACGTTTGCTGCTCGGGTGTTTTGAGACTCCCGTCGGCATTCGGCGGCCACCCGGAGGCTTTCGTTTTTCCTTTCAGCCACGTGTTGACGTAGTCCTCGAACAGCCCGGTACGACGTTGCGCGGGGGAAAAGTGGTACACTTCGTGAATTTGGGGAATGCGGTACCCTTTTTCCACGGCTTTAACGAGTTCGGGGGTGCTCCACGTCCCTCGGATGCTGCGTTGACTCGCCGTGTGTTCGCACACCCAGGTTCGTTCGGTCATGCGTTTGGGGATCTCTTCTTCCACGCAGGCTCGACACAGGGTAAACGTGATTTTCTTTTTGCAACGGTACGGCAGCACGGCATGAAACAACCCCTCGGGCGGTAACACGGTGCAGTCGGCGATGCCAAAGTATTGGTCGATGTCATACACCGGCTGGGTGACGATGACGGGGTGTCCGATCGGGTATTGGTCGTACTTGTTGACGGTGGGGTACAGTGACGTCACATCCACGTACCGAATTTCTTCCCCTTGCGTTTCGTCGATCTCGTCCCATAGTCGTACGGCATTGGTGCGGCCCCCGAAGAAGGCGTCGCGCGGGTTGAGCGAAGGGACGGTGAACTGGCGCGACTCGAGAAAGGCGGCGACGTCGGTTCGTTCACACAATCTCTTCCAGTCGTATTCCAAGATGACGACCACGCGGTAGCCACCGGCTTCCAATTGCCGCTGTTTTTGCATCGTGGCATCGCTCACTTGGTGCGATCGGGGTGGAGACGGGTGGGCTTGGTCATGCTCCCCTTGAAACAGACGGGGCATCCGTGCCACAAACACCCGTGAAATTCGTACACGGTGCGGGTCGTCTCGTTGAACCCGTCCACTTGATAGCGACGGTCGCCGACTTGGAGAGTGCGTTCGCCCCCGTTGAACGCATGCGCAATGACCCCTTGGGTTTGTTGGGAATTCTGCCACTCCAACCACTGGTAGGCTTTCAGGGATTGGTGCCCCTTTTTCCCATTCCATCCGCAGGGGGGGTTCCAAGGCCAGGTTGCAGGGACGTAAATGTTTTTTTTTGCGGTAATACCGCATGCAGGCCGAGGCGATGGTGATGCATTTCTCCATGGGATTGAAATCGGCTTTGGCGGCAAATTCCCGTTGAAAAATTTCGCAGCCGGCTTAGAGCACTTGCACATCCGCTTGACCAGTAGGCCACCATTTCATCGTGCAAATTGAACTCGAGTTGCTGCACGGTCGGGTACCAGTCGTCAAACTCTTTTCACACGTCCGGTTTCATACCCTCGGGGTCGTAATAGTGCGCCTCGGGCCAAGGCCCCACCTACTCTTGATTGACCTCGGTGTTGAAGAAATGCGGAAAGAAACCTTTCTTGCTTTCCGTCAGATTGAACGTGGAGGCAAAGGCGGAGAGGGCAAAGGGGAGGAAACACAGACTGTCCTTGAACTTCAAGCGTCCGGCTCTCAGGATCAAGATTTTGGATCCCACACAAATTTGATCATTGACGTCGATGCGATCGTCGTAGAGGTACTGGAGGACGAACATCCCGTCGTAACCTTTGAAATTGTGAAAGATCACGACTTCCCGCGGTTCGCCCAGCACGTCCGTTTTGGTCAGCAGCCAATCGTAACATTGCCAGGTGCAATCGCGACCGTAAAATACCAGGGCGGGCACGGTGTCGAGATGGTCCTCCCCTTTGGCGCAGATGAGGATGGGCACGTGCAATCGATCGTCCTGCGTGCTTTCGTAATCCGCATACACGAAATAGGGCGGACATTTGGGCCAGGTCTCTTCCTTCTCCTCCTCATTCTCGTCTTCTTCTTTTTCCGACTCGGGCTCGTTGGCGGCAGGTCTGGACAGGTCTGGCGCGTTTGGCGGGAGACGGTCCTGCTGCTGCTTCCTCCTCCGGGTCTGGATCGTGCACTGGCTGAATGTAACAACGATGGGTGCTGACATCCGCATAATCCTTGCAGGTCTTGCAAAAATATTCCTCGCACTTGTGGGGACGTCGAAGTTTGCGTCGATTTTTCCACCAATCGAGGGAATTAGAGCAATTCTCGCACGTTTGGAGATTGGCGCAGATGGAGTGTTGCGGGGTGTCGACATCGTGTCCGTTGTTAGAAAACACCCGGTGATTCTCGTAGCAACGGTCTCCGTAGAAATAGCGTCGGCAAACCGGGCACGGACGTTGCGTCGGTCGCGGGGGTTTGCTGTCGCCCAGGAAGAGTACCAGGTAATCGCGGCAGTCTTTTTGTTTGCAGGCCACGCAACGTCCTCTCACGCAGGGATGATGCGCAAAATCCTCGTGGTCGCACCCCTTCTCGCACAAGTGGCAATAGTAACTGCGTCCGAGAATGGCGGGGATGGAGGTCAACCCGTAATAATGATCGTCGTGTTTCAAGAGAAACAGGTAACGTTGGTCGGAGCGTTTCTCGCCTTGTCCAAAGATCACTTGGTAATTCATCTCGGCGCTGAAGACTTTGATGTAATAGTCCGGCAACACGATTTGGAATTGTTCGAGGGCCCCCAACCAGCAAGGAACTTCGGGAACGCGAGCCAAAGCGTGCAAGGTTTTGGCCAATCGGGTTTGACCCGGACCACCTCTTTTCCAGGATTCGTAGCCAAGCTCCGGCGTCCGTCGACGCAGGGGAAGTTCGTCGGCCCACGCTTGCACGAGTGCCCGAGCGCAGCACAACTCGTCCCGATTTTTGATTTTGACGACGCATCTTTTCTTTTGGAGAAAGGTCATGATGGGCACGTTGCCCGGGGTGGCTTCCTTTCGACGACCGCTGCCGTTACCGATAACCCGTTCATTACGCATGCCCGTATCCACGGGTTAAAAACAGAAATAAATGACGACTTATATATCGTGCAAAACACCACAACAGTGGAAGAAACAACTTCGTGGAACGTTCGAAATAAAGACAGAAAACATGGTAAAAACACAAAAAAAGCAAGTGATGCACTCAAACACCAACCCCCGCAGGAAAAAAAAACATGGATACATGGATCTTAACACTTCAATATAAGAGGGTCTGAGTGGGGTACCTCGATAACAGTTAGCACTTAATGTCTGGGCTCTCTAACATAAAACAGTTAAATTTTAGGCATTTTAACACTAACATTAACATAATTCACTGTAAGAGTAAATTTCATCCAGACAGAAACAAAAACAGTCCTAATGATTGTCTGAAACGCCTAAATCGTAACACCTGAAAGTGTCCACGTCCGCTTACGGGAATGTCCGCTAACGGGAATCACGATCTCATCTTGGAATATGTTAGAAAAGCTATAAATAAATGCAGAACATGTTTCGGAAAGTTCTCTCGTCGAAACGATAAAAGAACAGAGTCCATTCTACACAACTACTCGCATGCCGAATGATTATCACATATTAACGTTGGTGCCCCGTTGTCTGGAAGCATACAATACTTTCTTTTATACTGTTTTTATTCTCCCGAACACTATGACCCGCAACGGAGATTTCTTAGAAAATCAATGAACCCGAGAAACCACCAACAATATTGACTACAGTTTAGTTGAATACTGACGAGGGTTCAAGGGCATCCAATTTTTTTTTTTTTTTTCACGAGTAAAACTTACCGGATAAATAGCAAAACAGGTATTCAATATGATGGACCAATAAGAACAGAGGTTCAGAAAAGCTAGATAGTGACGACATCCCTGAATCCATTACCACGTTCGTGTTCGAGTGGTGTATAGTTTGGCTGCTGTTTACTAACTACAGCTCAGACTGATCTGAAGTCGTAAAGACAGCTACAACACCAGTTATTCAGAGGTAAGTTGTGCTACTCGAAAGGTATGCGAAATTGAGAAGCTACAGTGAAGAGTATTTAGATATTACCCGAACGGGAGAAAAATAACCTGCTAATTGATTCTAGCATGTTTGCGCATGTTTGCGCATGTTTGCGCTATACCGTCTACCCGTGACGTGCCTGTAGCAGTAGGTAGTTGTATAATTGACAAATGTCTTTCCACAATCTCAAAGAAAGACCACTCGTTCTCCATCAACTTGTACCATTTCAAGAAATATATCGAGCAAAAGCAAATACGAAGGAAAGCAACAACAGGATTTCTCATGGCAAAACATTGGGTGACATTTGCCTATATAATATTTTCACTCCTCACCAGGTTCCCAATTTGACCCTACAATCATAGCAAAAAGATCAATTTTTGAAAGGAAAATCAAAATTTCGCGCATTTCTGAGTTACTTGTCTGAAATCTACACTCGGATTCCAGTGCTATGGTTATTATTCTATCTTGAAACGTTAAAATATTTTAATAACTTTAAAAAAAAAGTACTGTCATTTTGCCCTTGAAGTGAACAATTTCGTGTAAAGGGCTGCATGGAGTTCGACCGCGCGGTCATCGCTAAGGTTCTATCCAGTTCTAACTCAATTTAACAGGCGCAATGTCAACACCCACACTCGGTTTTGGAAAAACCGGAATCTAGTAAACATTTTGGTGGGAAATTTGCTTTGGTTCAAGCGAAAAAAGCTGCGTCATTTTGCACTTTTCAGCAGCACGATGCTTCGATGCGACTGAATGCATTTTTGCTTCCTTTGGTCGGCATCGTGTTTACGTTCGCTTGCTCGTCTGTCAGTGCATGGCCTAGCGGTGAGAACGAGGGAAATCAGAAGGAAGGCGAAAATCACGGCTATATCAAGGAAACCCCGCGCTTCCAGGTTACATAAACAAGTAAGATAGTATTAATATCGGAAAGAGTTCCGTATAACCTCATATATTAATTATGCATACCGTTCTTAAAACTAAAACAAAAGCTAAAACAAAAGAGCTCACGCCCGGAGCAAATGTCTTGTCCGAGGCATGCAAATTATATAGTTCTACATGGATAATCTGCATAAGGCGCGTGAGTTAATTATAAATAATTTTAGTCTATTTTTGCTTTAAATTATGCCATTAAAATCTATAACAAAGCCTGTAATGAACAATTATTCCATTCAAGTAATCCGCAACGAGGCGCAAAAAAGACACCGAAGCGCATTTTTAAATCGACAACATGGAATATGTCTTTGCCACGACATGCCTGTGGTTGTAATTGCTTGTTGGACGATAAATGCCACTGGTTTTCGATTTGTAAACCTATTCTCTAGTCATCGGAACTTCTGCATGAAGTCCACTTGCATAACTACGTTTTGAGTGCGAATTAATATTAATATAATTCAATTGTAAATACGAATCAATGCGAATGCAGATATGACACGTTTATGCACTCTTCCCACCCTCGTGCAAACAATTTTAAAAAGGACTGTCGTAAAATAAACCATTTAAACAGCGAAAATATATGTATAACGGCTGGATATTTTAAAGAGTAACCTCTATTTATTTGCATAAACATGCTCAGGTGCATGTCTCGTCTCGTTCTATATGGACTGGAAATAAAGCTTCGTTAGAGCAATATAAAATTATGAAGCAAATTCTGGTTTATTCTGATTCTTTTTTAAATTGCACGAAAAGTTGCATCGTTTTCTACTTTCTGCAACACATTTATTCAAGTTGCACAAAAATAGATCAAAGGCATTAGATTCATTGAAGCATTCATTGAAGCATTCATTTCAGATAGCAAAAAGCGTGTCAGTGAGTTCATCGGCTCGTACAGAGGTATCATTAAATAGTCTGCGCGTTAGCGCGGAAAACAGGAATAAAGAGAAACTGTGTAGAATGCAATTTTTTAGTTAATTGAAAAACTTCGTTACTGATTGGTGTCGCATAGGAATGCACGTTTTCAGAAACATGTCTCCATAAGACTTGTTTACACGCAGCGCAAGCTTACTGAAGCGAAAGCATGGGCAGCTCTTACAAGGTCTGATTTGTTGAGAAAACAATAGAGCAAACAACACAACAATGGTCGACCCTAGCCCTGAAAACAATAGAGCTGCGTGGTCCAACGAAATTAGAGGTTGTTAAAAACTGCGTGGTATCTGTAAGCATGAGCAAGCAAAAGCACAAGAAACTGGCTAAGAACTGGATTAGTATAGTACTTGGCGGTACCAGATCAATTTTGCAAAACTGATCTGATACCAAGCCAAGTACTATACTACTGCCAGCTGATGGAACAATTATATGGAACAAATCAAATGGAAAATCATATGGAAACATCATATGGACAATTATATGGAACAATCAGATGCAAAAATTAAATGAAACTATATGAAACTATATGTTTTTTTATCATCAGTTGGACTAAACTATATATTCAAAAATTCAGCCAAGCTATATATTCAAAAATTCAGTCAAACTATATTTCTATAATTGAAACATATTTAATAATTTGTGCTCGATTTTTTTGTCAATGACGGTACCAGATCATTTTACCAGATGATGCAAAAATAAATCAAACTATATGTTTTTCAAAATTGAAGTGCGTTTAAATATTCACATTATCATCAAAACAGGAAAGAATCACCACAGCGTGACATTCTTAGAAAATGGGGGTTCCCGAGTATAGAATTATTAGTGTGTGACTTCTCAGAAAAACGAGAAGTAGATGATGTCATATCATTGCTATTGTTCTCAAGTCATGTGAATTGTTTCTTTCTTTAATTTATGACTTACATGTAAGATGCAAAACACAAGCAATAGACAATATTCGTATTCTCGGTATTGGACTGGAACTAGCTTACAGTCGAGACTAATGCGGGGGAATATCATTAAAAATATTTGCATGTGAAAAGATTTCCCAGCATGAGCCTTGACTGTACGATAGTTTCAGTTCAATACCGTGAATACGAAAATTGTCTATTTTCTGATTTGTTGAGAGGTCTGAGAGTGTATTATACATAATACACTGATTTCTGATTGGTTAAAATATACCACATGACAAGGGAAAGTTTCATTGCGTCATAGAATTTCACGCATCCTGTCAACCATTATTGAATGTATCAGCAGTCATGTTGATAATAATCAATTGGCTTCATTTCATTGATGAACACGGTATGGAAACTGAACTGTGTTTATTATTGTGTATTTTTATGTCCATAAGCATAACTTGTTATTCCATCTTCCAATATGTATCGTTTATCGTCGAAGCAAGATAATGACACTTTGTTAAGCTCATAGCTTCCAATTTGATGATTTTGACTTCTTATTGTTTTTATTGTATGCATGATTTGTTTATTATTAAATAGTACATCTTTATAATTTTCATGTTTGATCTGTTTCTTGATGACATTCTTTTTGATACCTTAAGCTGTTTTACCAACATTATCATAACCTTTCATATATGAATACATTTTACTTCTCAATCCAATGAATTGTTTGATTGGTATACTACAAGATTCATCTTTGAATTTTCCAATTACTTTTTTGTTTGTTTTATCATGAAATACAGAGCTTTCAGGGTAATCGGAATTATCAAATTTATGTTTATCATTATCAAAATCTTTATAAACATCTTCAGCTTCAATTTCATTCAAGTTAAACTATGAGTGTCTGTGAATAGTAATTTAGCTTTGTTATCATACCTTTTTTTAATATAATTATAATGAAAATCATACATTAGGGTTTTAGAAAGATCAAGAATTCACATTCCTATATTAGTATATATGCTGGTCTGTTTAAGGTTATTGTTTCTTTGATCTTATGCACAGCCACTAGATTTTCATTGAAGATTTTTGATGATACATAACTAGGTTTTGAAGTTTATCTTTATTTACTAGTCACTAATCGAACATCAACCCTTTTTTTCTGATATTCTCCATAGTTTTACCAAAAACGGAGTTATTCATTAGTTTGAAAAGGTCTTTTTCAAATGTATTCTTAGCAGTAGTTATGTTATGTGTGTTGAAATCAATACATTGTTTGAGCCATGGACTTTGATTGAATTGCAGTACTTTCAACCCTAAATCAGTATATAATTGAAGATTTCTGTAATGTAATACATAATTTGTTTTTATTGTTTAAATTTGTAATCAACTTATGCACTTGTCCGATGGTGATATTAAAATTACTTCTTATTGTTTCACAATATGGCGATAGCATGTCTTTTGTTATTTTAACTTTTTCAGTAGCAAGTGGGTAGTCATTATGTAATAGACTATTTTGCTAATGTTGTGTTTCCAGTGCATCTTGGGTAGTTCCAGTCCTTTGTGGGGGCAAACGACCAGTTTGGCAAGTAATTTGAAATTTTAATTTTGGCCGTTTGCCCCCACAAAGGACTAGAACTACCCAAGATGCACTGGGAACACAACATTAGCAAAATAGTCTATTCTTGAGGATACTCACGATCAACTTCTAATGTTGATCCTTTTTTACTATCCTCAGTGTATTTTGATAGATTTAATTTTTCAATTTCTTTTTCAGTCATCCATTTAAATCCACCAGTTGCCATGGTAAATACTGACTACTAGCCCAACCATATAACTTATTAGCATCTAAATACATAATATATTTTGAGGGTGTCTTCTCATTATAATTTTTCATATATTTATTGTTTGCTTTTCCATATCGATTGGCTATATATGAAATGCCACCTCTCATTCCCTTTTCAATAAATTGGAACATATCTATGTAAGTAAGTAACCTTTATTTATGCAGGGTAACCCATTCAGCTCTAGACTGATATCCATTGGGGTCCTGCGTAATTAATATGTCTGTCATTAGTTCAAATTTTATATCAGCCATTTTTAACATAGCGTCCCAAGATAATCCAGGACTTGTAAAATAGTAGCATGGATCTAATTTATAATATTGCATACACTATAATCCGAAACGAGATTTCTTAGAAAATCAATGAACCCGAGAAACCACCAACGATATTGACTACAGTTTAATTGTATACTGACGGCGGTTCAAGGGCATCCAATTTATTTTTACACGAGTAAAACTTACCGGATAAATATCAAAATAGGTATTCAATATAATGGACCAATAAAAACAGAGGTTCAGAAAAGCTAGGTAGTGACGACATCCCTGAATCGATTACCACGTTCGTGTTCGAGTTGTTTTTAGTTTGGCTGCTGTTAACTAACAGCTCAGACTGATCTGAAGTCGTAAAAACAGGTACAACACCAGTTATTCAAAGGTAAGTTGTGCTACTCGAAAGGTGTGCGAAATTGAGGAGCTACAGTGGAGAGTATTTAGATATTACCCGAAGGGGATCAAAATAACCTGCTAATCCATTCTAACATGTTTGCGCTATGCCGTCTACCCGTGACGTGCCTGTAGCAGCATCAAAAGTTTTAGGTAGTTGTATAATTGACAAATGCCTTTCAACAATCACAAAGAAAGACCAAGCTTACATGTATTCTAACGTAATGTTTATCTGTCGTCCGCCCGCATGGCAGAATTACTTGTGCCTGATATAAAATTCCCTGCGGCAGAGTAAATTGCCGACTATCACTAAATAATAAAGTATCATCTACATACCTTCCCTTGAAGCCTCGGTTTTATTTCTGAGTCGGTCACTTACCACTGCGGTCCGCCGCTTTCCTCGTTTGCATCGCTAGCCATTACACATTGCATTTCTTTGCGAAACATAGCAAAGACACTTAATGGATCGACGCACAAGTGACCAATAAGAGTAAATCAAGACAATTGGAACCCAAGAATGGCGATAAAACGCGATAAACTTCGACAAGCCCATTGCTAAACAGGGTTAATGATACGCAGCAAAATATTGGCCGTTTTTATACTAGAACCGCATTATCCATCTGGACGAACTTGGGCAAACATTTGTAGTTCGTCTGGTTATGCGTCTCTAGTATAAAGACGGGCACAAGACGCATTATCCGTCTTTCGTAGTGCGTCGTTCAAGACGCATTTCGAAAGATAGTTCGTATAGACGGATAATGCGTCTTGTGCCCGTCTTTATACTAGAGACGCATAACCAGACGAACTACAAATGTTTGCCCAACTTCGTCCAGACGGATAATGCGTCTCTAGTTGTTCGTCCCGTCTTTACACTAGACGTATAACATGATGAATAATGTGTCTCTGGTAGCCAAAAAACGGCCAATTACCCATGGTTTCGAAATTTATGTCTAGTCTGCCGCAAAGAGATCAAATTTATTTTTGCCGAATATTAACTACATTTTGTCCACAGGAAACGATAACTTTAGACAGACGGAGATTATTCGGTGCGAAAAGGAGTTTGTAAAAAGTAATAAACTAGATTTATTCAAATGCGTGACTGATTTCCATGGCGAATTTGGACCCTTAATGCGTGCAATAAAATCGACCCTCTGGCTTGTGATGGATCAAATTTATTTTTGCTGAATATTTTAAAACTACTATACCTATAAACAGTGTTTTATGTCTGTTTTTGTCCACAAGAAACGATAACTTTAGACAGATGGGAATAATTAGAATAATTACTATACCTATAAACAGTGTTTTATGTCTGTTTTTGTCCACAAGAAACGATAACTTTAGACAGATGGGAATAATTAGGTGCGAAAAGAAATGTGTGAAAAGTAATAAAGATTTATTCGAATGCGTGAATTTCCATGGCGAATTTGGACCCCTAATGCGAGCAATAAAGTCGACCCTCTGGCTTGTGATGCGGCATCAGGTTATGATGCCTTGTGTTACTATATAACAAATCACTTAATGACTGATCCCACGAGAAAATGGTGAATTTCGTTTCCCTTGAATTTCGATGTTTCCCTCAACTTCGTAGGCTCGATTTCCGCCGCTTTCTCGCGTCCGGTCTCTGAGCTTCGCCGAGAAGAACGGCTGGACGCGTGGGCCACCGATTGTGTCTGTGACGTAAATTCAAAATTTAATTTATACATCGCTACTGATCACCGGATATGTCAAACACAAGTGATGTAGCGCCAGATCTTGTCAATGTCACTCTATATGTATATGAGTGTGAAATACAGTGAGCTTCATCCACACCAATAGGCCTTATCACGGTTTTTCCAAAATTTTATATGGGCCTGATAGCAAAAATCCATCGACACTGCTGGGAAAAGCATCTCAAAATTAGTAAAATGGCCGAGTTTAAAAGCGATACCGCAAAGTCGGCATATTTCACAGACGTTTGTATCACACGCGCCGATACAAACGTCTGTGAAATTTGCCGACTTTGCGGAGCTATATCTCCACTATTTTAAAAGATATCGCTTTTAAACTCGGCCATTTTACTAATTTTGAGATGCTTTTCCCAGCAATCTCGATGGATATTTGCTATCAGGCCCATATAAAATTTTGGAAAAACCATGATAAGGCCTATTAATCAGGCACAATCTTTCAATCGACACTGAACATCTTCCTCCATCTATCACAACACAAAAATTACTCCGGTGATCCAAAGACGATCTCGCAGTCTCCCCTTTCAAGGGATTTTTTCGCCTCCTCGTCCTTTTGATCTTCGCGAATAAACTCGGCAACAATGCCTATTGATTTTAGGAATTTTAATTGATCTTCCATTAGCGAAGTCAAGGGTGAAATAACGACAGCAATGGACTTAAAACTCGTCTCTTGCACAATATCGAAAATCATTGGTGCGGATTGGAAAATAAGGTACTTTCCTGATCCCGTAGGTTGAATAACGAACAAATCTTCAAGGTCAACCAGCTTTCCAGCGCTCTCCGTTGTAAAACGTTGAGATTTTCAGGTTTAAATCTCTCTACAGCACGATCACGCGCCAAATCAAACAACTCCTTCACATCCGTCATTTTGAAATTATGCTCTAGAAAATAATTTATTCGCCTGCTCGATTTAAGCAGGCAAGCTTCTGATTGGAAGAAATTAACAATAACAAGTTCACGCGTCCAGCCGTCTTTTCGGGGAAGGAGCGCGGGCTCGTTTCCCGAACAGCGGCTGGTAGTCGAGCCTATCAACTTCGTCTCAGGAAACAAAGTTCACTGTTTCCCTCGGGACCAGTCATTAAGCGTTTATTATACTCCGGGGAGTCAACATGACCGCCGCATGACAAAGGCTCATACAATTAAATGATTGTCGATGATCGGTGAATCCCAAAACTTACAGAAATCGGTTAACTCTTGCATCCTAAATTTCGATTAATAAAAGGGACTCTTCGCGCCATTAAATAGCCCGCGGGACACCTTAAATGTAATGAATAGGCTAATAATTATGTGCTTTGTTCTTACGCACTATATATATATTGTCCGATCTCCTAATGGAGAGTTGGGCTGCAAGCTCTCTGTCTCCAGGCTGTTCTGTCCGCCGCAACTGATGCTGCCTCTGCCGAAGATTTTAACCCCTTCATCCTTAACTCTCTCTCGACAGTTCTTCGCCATGTTTCACGCGGTCGACCCCTCTTCCTCTTGCCTTCCGGTACCCATGTCAGTGCAATTCTTGGATGTGTGTCGTGATCCATTCTGAGGACCTGGCCTAGCCGTGCCCTTCTCCTTCTTGCCACCTGACTGCTTATCGTTTCCAACCCCGTTCTTCTTCTTATCTCCTCATTGGTTACACGCATTGGCCAGTAGATCTTTAATATCCGGCGAACTCTCTTATGTAGGAATGCATCCAGCTTTTTCTCATCCGTTTGGGTCATTCTCCAGGTTTCACAACCATACAACAGTACCGAGATGACGTTAGACTTAAAAATTTTGATCTTGTTCTTGCAGGTAAACTGACTGTTCTTCCATATCTTTCCTAATTTGTTGTACGCCGCTCTTGCTTTGCCTAACCTCGCTTGGATATCATTTTCCGTACCGCCTGAGGTGCTAACACGTGCACCCAGGTACACGAAACGTTCTACCTCTTCTATGTCATGATCATCGACCTGCACCTTTTCGTTGTTTGTCGTGTTGAGCCGGAGGAGTTTGGTCTTCATAGAATTAATCTTTAACCCGGTTGCCTTACTGTTGTTGCTGAGGCTACTCACTTTTTGTTGGATTTGCTGTTTTGTGTTGGATAAAAGTGCGATGTCGTCAACCTCGTTCCCAGGGTCTCTCATCTTCCCACCCCCTGGAGCGAGAGTCGTCAGCGAAGTCCAAGTCGTTTAACTTGTACCACAGTTTCCGTCTGATGCCTGTGTTGTCACCCTCTAACGTTCTTCTCATGATCCAGTCTATTACAAGCAAGAACAAAAACCCAGACATATTACAACCCTGTTTCACGCCAGACGTCACATCAAACCAGCCAGTTAGACCTGCACCATCAACCACCGCACTACAAGACTATTATTTGTGTTAAAAAGACTACGAAACTTCTTAAAATTCTCATGTTATAGAAAAAAACTTCTTAAAAATGTTCTTGTGACAGGAAAACAATTTCTTAAAATTTTATTGTGAAGAGATTTCATACATAATTGTGCCGGTTACATAGACAAATCGAGTCGTTTTGTTTTTCTAGTTCGATGAGTTTAATTGGAGAAGTCATTTCAAAACCTGGTGTTTCGCGTTTTGTCGGGTTTCCAAGTAAGGTCGTTGAAATGAAAGCTATCGAAAAGCCATCATTTCCCTTTAATTTGGTGCTATTTTTAAATGATTTCTCCTTCATCACTAATTAATGATAAAGCCGTCGTGCAACTACCTGTTATCTATTGTTTTACGAAACAGACTGTTCTGTATTGTGTTATAAGCTGGTTACTACATATACGTTGATCACAAAAGGAGAAAGGACACAAAGCGTCTTCTTATCAGTATTACTTTTTATCTTTTCTTCGTCAGATTCAGCCCCAAAACTGAGGTGTCCTCACGAGGGAATATGCCATGGCTTTCATCTATAAACTCTCGGTATCGGTGTTGTTATTTCTCTGCCGTATTAATTTCTACAACATTCACGATGGCGTTTATTTATTTAAACATCAGTGGAAGCTATAATAAGCGACCAACAACTGCTTCTTATCATCCTCGCAAGACCTGCACGCCAAACAAAACAATTAACTCCAGTCATCTTCAGCCACTAAGAAAGATGTTCGCGAACGTGATCAAAATTCAAAGAGATCTGTATGAGAAGCTGAACAAAAGCGGTTGTATGGCTATGGCTCCAGCCGATTTTAGCGACTTAGAGGAGCTCCAGCAAAAGGAAAAAGTTTTGCTTCTTATTGTTGTTTCCACTGCTCCATCCAGAACGGACAGAAGAGCAGCTATACGAGAAACATGGTGGAGCAGATGCCAACAGGAAAAGGTGAGTTATGCGGGATGATCACCGTAAAGTAAACTGTAAAGTTTCAGAAATTGTGAAATATCAATGTTGCTTATTTGTTGTTTCTTGACTGCTTTAAAGGTCTCTAAACAGAATTTTTGAGAATTTTATTTTCTGTGCTGTTTTCACCTAAAAATGAAATCTTTAGCCGGATTTTATTTTCAGATAGCATGTAAGTTTTTCACTGATGGTCTGAAAGTCTCCAAAGAACAAACGCAGCAACTTGCACAAGAAAAACGAATTTACAAGGACATGGAGTTTCAACCCATCGTTGGAGGAAGAACGTTTGGCCTTCGATATCTCTACCATGTCATGTGGGCAAGTGCCAAATATGACTTCTCATATTTACTCCGAATTGACGATGACTATTTCGTGTGCATCGAAAGACTCATACATGAATTACACCATAGGCCGGGTAAGATGTTAAAATGGGGCTCGTATCACTGCGATTACGCAGATCTAATCTACGCAGACGAAGCCTGGACTTTGTTCAGTAATGACGTCATCGAATGTTTACTATCGCAAGATCCCCACCAAATCTTATGCCATCCTCACGCCGACCAACAAATTCCTATATGGATTAACAAAGTTTACAATAAAAATGAGACTTTGATTCATTTTGACGATCGAAGACTTCATCACTATCCCCCGGCGAATGAAATCGAGAAGTTTAAATCTGCGACTCGCGTTTGTGATTCTTTTATGGGAGTGCATGGGAGTTCACCAGAACTGATGCGCAGATTTTGGAATAACAGTAACGATGCAGCGAAAGAAGTCACTGCTCTAACGGACATTTCACAAACATGTGATAAACCTAACGTATTCAATATTTCACTGATGGGTGTACCATACAAGTTTGAATTAAGGCTATGCATAGAAAACCCACAATGGACTCCTAGAGAAAAAATGTGGCTTGGAATACACATGGGGGCTGATCATGACAGTACAATATGTTAATTTAAGTGACAAGTTTCATTTCAGTTATTTTAACCCTTTCATTCTCAGAGTCAGTTATGAAAACATGTAGTGTAGTTCTAACTTTTGAGTTGAGTCTGTGGATGAAATCCTATGGTGTGACCATTCATTCGAAACCTCTTTAGCAGCACTTTTGCATGGTACCATTTGTTCTAACGTTTGAGTCTGTGAACGAAATCCTATGGTGTGACCATTCAAATGAAACCTCTTCAGCAATACTTTTGCATGGTACCATTTGTTCTAACTTTTGAGACTGTTGATGAAATCCTGCGGTGTGACCATTCAAATGAAACCTCTTCATATGAATGTGAATATATGAAAATCATCTACTTGAACTGCGGATAAACATGAGTGAAATTTGTGATCCTCTTCAGCAGTACTTTTGCATGGTACCATTTGTTCTAACTTTTTAGACTGTTGATGAAATCCTATGGAGTGACCATTCAAATAAAACCTCTTTAGCAGTACTTTTGCATGGTAACATTTGTTTTTCAATATTTTACAACATTTTGACTTTTGTCACTCTTGGGAAGTAAAGGGTTACATTGTAAGCAGCTTTGTATCGAGTCTATGGAGGGTTACACGAGGGTTAAGGTGTTTCCCTCCAGTTTCCATGGAGCCGCACCGATCATTTTTGAGCGGCCGTTTAATTAACTTTCCTTTATTGAATTAGTATGAAACTTACATAAAAAAAAAACCCCGCAGGAAAAAAAAAAGGATACATGGATCTAAACACTTCAATATAAGAGGGCCGGGGTGGGGTACCTCGATAATACTTAGCACTTAATGTCTGGGTTCTCTAACATAAAACAGTTAAATTTTAGGCATTTTAACACTAATATTAACATAATTTACTGTAACAGAAATTTCATCCAGACAGAAACAAAAACGGCCCCAATGATTGTCTGAAACGCCTAAATCTTAACACCTGAAAGTGTCCAGGTCCGCTTACGGGAATGTCCGCTAACGGGAATCGCCATCTCATCTTGGAATATGTTAGAAAAGCTATAAATAAATGCAGAACAGAGTCCATTCTACACAACTACCCGCATGCCGAATTCAATGATAATCACATATTAACGTTGGTGCCCCGTTGTTTAGAAACATACAATACTTTCTTTTATACTGTTTTTATTCTCCCGAACACTATGACCCGCAACGGAGATTTCTTACAAAATCAATGAACCCGAGAAACCACCAACAATATTGACTACAGTTTAATTGAATACTGACGGGGGTTCAAGGGCATCCAATTTATTTTTTACACGAGTAAAACTTACCGGATAAATAACAAAAGAGGTATTCAATATGATGGACCAATAAAAACAGAGGTTCAGAAAAGCTAGGTAGTGACGACATCCCTGAATCGGTTACCACGTTTGTGTTCGAGTGGTATATAGTTTGGGTGCTGTTTACTAAAAGCTCAGACTGATCTGAAGTCGTAAAGACAGCTACAACACCAGTTATTCAAAGGTAAGTTGTGCTACTCGAAAGTTATGCGAAATTGAGAAGCTACAGTGAAGAGTATTTAGATATTAACCGAAGGGGATCAAAATAACCTGCTAATCGATTCTAGCATGTTTGCGCATGTTTGCGCTATACCGTCTACCCGTGACGTGCCTGTAGCAGTAGGTAGTTGTATAATTGACAAATGTCTTTCCACAATCTGAAAGAAAGACCACTCGTTCTCCATCAACTTGTACCATTTTAAGAAATATATCGAGCAAAAGCAAATACGAAGGAAAGCAACAACAGGATTTCTCATGGCAAAACATTGGGTGACACTTGCCTATATAGTATTTTCACTCGTCACCAGGTTCCCAATTTGACCCTACAATCATAGCAAAAAGATCAATTTTTGAAAGAAAAATCAAAATTCCGCGCATTTCTGAGTTACTTGTCTGAAATCTACACTCGGATTCCAGTACTATGGTTATTATTCTATCTTGAAACGTTAAAATATTTTAATAACTTTAAAAAAAGTACCGTCATTTTGACCTTGAAGTGAACAATTTCGTGTAAAGGGCTGCATGGAGTTCGACCTCGCGGTCATCGCTAAGGTTCTATCCAGTTCTAACTCATTTTAACAGGCGCAATGTCAACACCCACACTCGGTTTTGGAAAAACCGGAATCTAGTAAGAAATTTGCTTTAGATTGAGCGAAAAAACCTCCGTCATTTTGCACTTTTCAGCAGCACGATGCCTCGACTGAATGCATTTTTGCTTCCTTTGGTCGGCATCGTGTTTACGTTCGCTTGCTCGTCTGTCAGTGCATGGCCTAGCGGTGAGAACGACGGAAATCAGAAGGAAGGCGAAAATCACGGCTGTATCAAGGAAACCCCGCGCTTCAAGGTTACATAAACAAGAAAGATATATAGTATTAATATCGGAAAGATTTCCGTATAACCTCATACATTAGTTATGCATACCATTCTTAAAACTAAACAAAAGCTAAAACAAAAGAGCTCACGCCCGGAGCAAATGTCTTGTCCGTGGCATGCAAATTACATAGTTCTACATGGATAATCTGCATAAGGCGCGCGAGTTAATTATAAATAATTTTAGTCTATTTTTGCTTTAAATTATGCCTTTAAAATCTATAACAAAGCCTGTTATGAACAATTATTCCATTCAAGTAATCCGTACTGTCCAAAAAAGTGTCGTAGTTTCGATAAAGTGAAATGGTAATCGGAACAGATCAAATGCATTAGATTCATTGAAGCATTCATTTCAGATAGCAAAAAGCGTGCCAGTGAGTTCATCGGCTCGTACAGCGGTATCATTAAATAGTTTGCACGTTAGCGCGGAAAACAGGAATAAAGAGAAACTGTGTAGAATGCAATTTTTTAGTTAATTGAAAAACTTCGTTACTGATTGATGTCGCATAGGAATGCACGTTTTCAGAAACATGTCTCCATAAGGCTTGTTTAATTTACACGCAGCGCAAGCTTACTGAAGCGAAAGCATGGGCAGCTCTTACAAGGTCTTCTCTGATTTGCTGAGAAAACAATAGAACAAACAACACAACAATGGACCCTAGCCCTGAAAACAATAGAGCTGCGTGGTCCAACGAAATTGGAGGTTGTTAAAAGCTGCGTGGTATCTGTAAGCATGAGCAAGTAAAAGCACAAGAAACTGGCTACGAACTGGATTAGTATAGTACTTGGCGGTACCAGCAGATCAGTTTTGCAAAACTGATCTGATACCAAGCCAAGTACTATACTACTGCGAGCTGATGGAACAATTATATGGTAATATTAAATGGACAATCATATGGAAACGTCATATGGACAATTATATGGAACAATCAGATGCAAAAATAAATGAATCTATATGAAACTATACGGTTTTTTTTATCATCAGTTGGACTAAACTATATATTCAAAAATTCAGTCAAACTATATTTCCATAATTGAAACATATTTAATAATTTGTGCTCGATTTTTTTTGTTAATGACGGTACCAGATCATTTTACCAGATGATGCAAAAATAAATCAAACTATATGTTTTTCAAAATTGAAGTGCGTTTAAATATTCACATTATCATCAAAACAGGAAAGAATCACCACAGCGTGACATTCTTAGAAAATGGGGGTTCCCGAGGATAGAATTATTAGTGTGTGACTTCTCAGAAAAACGAGAAGTAGATGATGTCATATCATTGCTATTGTTCTCAAGTCATGTGAATTGTTTCTTTCTTTATGACTTACATGTAAGATGCAAAACACAAGTAATAGACAATATTCGTATTCTCGGTATTGGACTGGAACTAGCTTACAGTCGAGGCTAATGCGGGGGAATATCATTAAAAATATTTGCATGTGAAAAGATTCCCCCCCATGAGCCTTGACTGCACGCTAGTTTCAGTTCAATACCGTGAATACGAAAATTGTCTATTTTCTGATTTGTAGAGAGGTCTGAGAGTGTATTATACATAATACACTGATTTCTGATTGGTTAAAATATACCACATGACAAGGGAAAGTTTCATTGCGTCATAGAATTTCACGCATCCTGTCAACCATTATTGAATGTATCAGCAGTCATGTTGATAATAATCAATTGGCTTCATTTCATTGATGAACACGGTATGGAAACTGAACTGTATTTATTATTGTGTATTTTTATGTCCATAAGCATAACTTGTTATTCCATCTTCCAATATGTATCGTTTATCGTCGAAGCAAGATAATGACACTTTGTTAAGCTCATAGCTTCTAATTTGATGATTTTGACTTCTTATTGTTTTTATTGTATGCATGATTTGTTTATTATTAAATAGTACATCTTTATAATTTTCATGTTTGATCTGTTTCTTGATGACATTCTTTTTGATACCTTAAGCTGTTTTACCAACATTATCGTTATCTTTCATATATGAATACATTTTACTTCTCAATCCAATGAATTGTTTGATTGGTATACTACAAGATTCATCTTTGAATTTTCCAATTACTTTTTTGTTTGTTTTATCATGAAATACAGAGCCTTCAGGGTACTCAGCTAAATTAAGGCAAGGGCCTCTAGTTTTAACGCCCAAAAGCTACGGGGGTGGTCTATCTCAAGAGGCTTTAGTCATGAGAGCTCAATACTTTAAAAGAGTTTCAAAAACTCATTAATAATTCATAAAGAAAATACAAAGGAAATTAATGTTTAATGAGCGTCTTTATATCTGATATAGACGCGGCTAAATTTTGCGTCCAATGTTCTTGCCCAAAATGACCCAAAATCTAAATATTACTGAAGCCGTTTAATAAACTCACACTTCGTGCTTTATCAAGTCTAAAACACTCGGCTGCGCCTCGTGTTTTAAACTTGATAAAGCACTCCTGCTCGTTTATTAAACTATAGAAATAGTTAGCAAATGTGGTCCTCTTGTCAGGATTATCATATGCAAATTAGGTCACGTGACTTAATACGGCCACAAAATCCAGAAAAAACTTTGAGCAAAGATGGCAATAGTTTATACCGATCATAATCAAATATTATTGCTACCAGATAAGTCCCAAGAACAACAACAAAAAATCCGCGCTTGGCCTTTGTTGATTATTTCATTAAGTTTGAAAATAAACGGTAATTTGTACTAGTACCCAGTCCCCCATAATAGTAATATATCATTTTTCCTGTATTTTTATTTTTAACTAATCTTAAAAAGGCCAAGCGCAGAAATGAAGTACATAATAGCCTTAAAATCATAAAACTTCTGACAGCCTCCAGGTATTGGTGAAAAGTGTTGCCATTTTGCTTGGAATGTTTTTTACCTAAAAATAACCCTGACAGGTCACGTGACCTAATTTGCATATAATCTGCGTGCTAAAATGTCCAAACTTGCAAAATCTATAGTCTACCAAAGATTTGAGTTCTCATGGCCAAAGCCTTAGAAGATAGACCACCCCTTCACTTTTTTGAGTGAAATAGCTGGAGGCCCTTGCCTTAATTTACCTGAGTAATCGGAATTATCAAATTTATGTTTATCATTATAAAAATCTTTATAAACATCTTCAGCTTCAATTTCATTCAAGTTAAACTATGAGTGTGAATCATACTTTTTTTAATATAATTATAATGAAAATCATACATTAGGGTTTTAGAAAGATCAAGAATTCACATTCCTATATTAGTATATATGCTGGTCTGTTTAAGGTTGTTTCTTTGATCTTATGCACAGCCACTAGATTTTCATTGAAGATTTTTGATGATACATAACTAGGTTTTGAAGCTAATTTCAATAGTTTATCTTTATTTACTAGTCACTAATCGAACATCAACTCTTTTTTTCTGATATTCTCCATAGTTTTACCAAAAACGGAGTTATTCATTAGTTTGAAAAGGTCTTTTTCAAATGTATTCTTAGCAGTAGTTCTGTTACGTGTATTGAAGTGAATACATTGTTTGAGCCATGGACTTTGATTGAATTGCAGTACTTTCAACCCTAAATCAGTATATAATTGAAGATTTCTGTAATGTAATACATAATTTGTTTTGTTGTTTAAATTTGTAATCAACTTATGTACTTGTCCGATGGTGATATTAAAATTACTAAGTTACATAGACAAATCGAGTCGTTTTGTTTTTCTAGTTCGATCAGTTTAATTGGAGAAGTCATTTCAAAACCTGGTGTTTCGCGTTTTGTCGGGTTTCCAAGGTCGTTGAAATGAAAGCTATCGAAAAGCCACCATTTCCCTTTAATTTGGTGCTATTTTTAAATGATTTCTCCTTCATCACTAATTAATGATAAAGCCGTCGTGCAGCTACCTGTTATATATTGTTTTACGAAACAGACTGTTCTGTATTGTGTTAGAGCGATTTTCGTATGACCTTGAAATGGAACGCGCGTACAGAGCCAAAACAACAGATGAACGCGAAAAGTAAACATTAGATTGGTTTATCGAACAGAGTCAAACGCGTGCGGATTTTGATTGGCTTATCGAACATGCAACGTGTTGAATACAAAAAAAGTACTTTTCCGCTTTTTTCCGCAACTCGAAACAACAAAATGCCGAACTGGAGAGTAAATACTCGTGAAGGACTTTACAACTCTGGCGTAGCCTATCCCTTGCAAAAAAGGTACCAGATTTTAGCAGACTTTGCAGTAAGTGGAAGTTTTGCAGTCAGTGCACGCAAAAACCGCGTATGCTACAATACCGCTTGAACAATTTGCAAAAAATTCATCGCGACCGGAGATTGTCAAGCTGGAAGCACTTATTTCCAGAAATGCACGTAACTCGGACCTTGGGCACTTCATATTACACACAATTATTTGTAATTTCCACCGACTTCCGAAAACACGCACAACACAGCACATTTGATCTTTTGTCCGAGAACTTTCTGAAAATCGCGCGATCAATATTCTGTTTGACGTCATTTTGTTTTTGGCATTCCGATTGGTTTATCGAACAAGCGCATTTGTCATATTAGGGTTGTTTACGCGGGAAACGAAAGGAGTCTTTTGTTTCGATCTGTTCAATTATTGGTGGATGAAACAAATCGCGAACACTCTCCGAACCGTTGTTCAAGGTCATACAAAAATCGCTCTATAAGCTGGTTACTACGTTGATCACAAAAGGAGAAAGGACACAAAGCTTCTTCTTATCATTATTACTTTTTATCTTTTCTTCGTCAGATTCAGCCCCAAAACTGAGGTGTACTCACAAGGGAATATGCCATGGCTTTCATCTATAATCTCTCAGTATCGGTGTTGTTATTTCTCTGCCGTATTAATTTCTGCAACATTCACGATGGCGTTTATTTATTTAAACATCAGTGGAAGCTATAATAAGCGACCAGCAACTGCTTCTTATCATCCTCGCAAGACCTGCACGCCAAACAAAACAATTAACTCCAGTCATCTTCAGCCACTAAGAAAGATGTTCGCGAACGTGATCAAAATTCAAAGAGATCTGTATGAGAAGCTGAACAAAAGCGGTTGTATGGCTATGGCTCCAGCCGATTTTAGCGACTTAGATGAGCTCGAGCAAAAGGAAAAAGTTTTGCTTCTTATTGTTGTTTCCACTGCTCCATCCAGAACGGACAGAAGAGCAGCTATACGAGAAACATGGTGGAGCAAATGCCAACAGGAAAAGGTGAGTTATGCGGGATGATCACCGTAAAGTAAACTGTAAAGTTTCAGAAATTGTGAAATATCAATGTTGTTTATTTGTTGTTTCTTGACTGCTTTAAAGGTCTCTAAACAGAATTTTTGAGAATTTTATTTTCTGTGCTGTTTTCACCTAAAAATGAAATCTTTAGCTGGATTTTATTTTCAGATAGCATGTAAGTTTTTCACTGATGGTCTGAAAGTCTCCAAAGAACAAACGCAGCAACTTGCACAAGAAAAACGAATTCACAAGGACATGGAGTTTCAACCCATCGTTGGAGGAAGAACGTTTGGCCTTCGATATCTCTACCATGTCATGTGGGCAAGTGCCAAATATGATTTCTCATATTTACTCCGAATTGACGATGACTATTTCGTGTGCATCGAAAGACTCATACATGAATTACACCACAGGCCGGGTAAGATGTTAAAATGGGGTTCGTATCACTGCAATTACCCAGATCTAATCTACGCAGACGAAGCCTGGACTTTGTTCAGTTATGACGTCATCGCACGTTTACTATCGCAAGATCCCCACCAAATCTTATGCCATCCTCACGCCGGCCAAGAAATTCCTATATGGATTAACAAAGTTTACAATAAAAATGAGACTTTGATTCATTTTGACGATCGAAGACTTCATCACTATCCCCCGGCGAATGAAATCGAGAAGTTTAAATCTGCGACTCGCGTTTGTGATTCTTTTATGGGAGTGCATGGGAGTTCACCAGAACTGATGCGCAGATTTTGGAATAACAGTAACGATGGAGCGAAAGAAGTCACTGCTCTAACGGACATTTCACAAACATGTGATAAACCTAACGTATTCAATATCTCAGCGATGAGTAAACCATTCAAGTTTGAATTAAGGCCATGCATAGAAAACCCACAATGGACTCCTGGAGAAAAAATGTGGCTTGGAATACACAGGGGTGCTGATCATGACAGTACAATATGTTAATTTAAGTGACAAGTTTCATTTCAGTTATTTTAACCCTTTCATTCTCAGAGTCAGTTATGAAAACATGTAGTGTAGTTCTAACTTTTGAGTTGAGTCTGTGGATGAAATCCTATGGTGTGACCATTCATTCGAAACCTCTTTAGCAGCACTTTTGCATGGTACCATTTGTTCTAACGTTTGAGTCTGTGAACGAAATCCTATGGTGTGACCATTCAAATGAAACCTCTTCAGCAATACTTTTGCATGGTACCATTTGTTCTAACTTTTGAGTCTGTTGATGAAATCCTATGGTGTGACCATTCAAATGAAACCTCTTCAGCAGTACTTTTTGCATGGTTCCATTTGTTCTAACTTTTGAGACTGTTGATGAAATCCTATGGTCGTGTGACCATTCAAATGAAACCTCTTCAGCAGTACTTTTTGCATGGTTCCATTTGTTCTAACTTTTCAGACTGTGGATGAAATCCTACGGTGTGACCATTCAAATGAAACCTCTTCATATGAATGTGAATATATGAAAATCATATATTTGAACTGCGGATAAACATGAGTGGAATTTGTGATCCTCTTGACTTCAAAATCGAAAAACGAAATCGAAATGCTGTGGTGTGACCATTCAAATGAAACCTCTTTAGCAGTACTTTTGCATGGTACCATTTGTTTTTCAATATTTTACAAAATAAAATTTAGACTTTTCTTGAATTTTGACTTTTGTCACTCTTGGGAGGTAAAGGGTTACATTGTAAGCAGCTTTGTATCGAGTCTATGGAGGGTTACACGCGAGGGTTAAGGTGTTTCCCTCCAGTTTCCATGGAGCCGCACCGACCATTTTTGAGCGGCCGTTTAACTAACTTTCCTTTATTGAATTAACATAAGATATTGTACTTAGTTTGAAGTTTATAAGAGTGTAACAATTTTGTAAATCGCATTTAAAATTGCGGAGATAAACGAGAAACATTGAAATCACTTGAGTCTAAATTCCGAGCGATTGCGATGACATCTGAAAAAATAAAAAATATTATGATAAACTATGACATATGGCAAACAAAATATCTAAAAATTAGAAACTTTTGTCAAGCTGATTTTGAGTAAATCAGAAAAACATTTCGAACTTGTGATTTTGCATGTGTATGAGCACACCCATAGGTTCCTCAATTAAGCTTATAAAAGTTTAATTTCTCACTCAAGTTTACGCCAAAATGTGTGTTTAGTGTATGGGATGAAACTATGAAAGTTTGAAAGCGTTTCTCGTTTTAGTTTTGGAGATTCGAATTTCTATAGGAAATCATAGTTTTTTTACTAAGTCCTTGATATTGTAGTTTTAGCACCTTTCTACATATTTCAAAAACCGCGTGATAGATTTTTTTTAAACTGTTATGATCGTTTCTTTATAATATGAACAACATTGTCTCGAAGTTTCATCTTGATTGAAACATTGTAACATGGCCAAATAAAATAATAAAGTTCACCTAAAGGCACTGTTACACTAGGCAATGTTTCGTGCAACTTGTCTCGCAATTTTGTTGCGACACAAGTTGCGTGAAAAATTGCCTAGTGTAACGTACCCCGCAACAAACATTTCTTGCGACTTTTTTGTTGCCGCAATCGTTGCGAGAAGTAGAAGTCGGTTCTACGTTTCGCAACGATTCTCGCTACGCCGCAACAAATTTTTCAAGCGTTGCGTAGTGTAACATGTTTCCTGTAACTTGTGTCGCAACGTTTTGCGGCTTAAGCCAATGAAATTGCTCCTTTCACCGTTGGGCGAGACAAATTGCAAGAAACATTGCCTAGTGTAACACCCTCCAGGCAACTTGTCTCGGAGCATGGCAACGCACGGTTTTTAGTTGTTGCGAGACAAGTTGCACGAAATATTGCCTAATGTAACAGCGCCTTAAAACGCGATTGAGACTTGTTTTGATTGCACGGTTGAAGGCGCATAAAGGCGCTTTAATCAACCCAGGTGAAGCGAAACGCATTTCTGCGTGACCATCATGTTTTGCGGAATAACGTTAGGGGCTGTGTTCCACGTTATTTTTATCAATCTCGCGAATTTCAGTAGGACGTTTATTTGAAAGCAGGTTTTTTATTCGCATTTGACGTGCACTGGACACTCTCGGCATTTTGAATTGTAGGGAAAAGAAAAAGTCAACGCGATTTGCATAATTCATAATCTCATACACTAAACACACATTTGCAGTAAATTTGACATTGAGAAATTAAACTCTTAAGGTGGTCAGACACGAGGGGACATGTAGCAGGGACATGTCGCAGAGATATGCAGCAGCGAGAAAAAATTGTATAATACACACTGAGGGATATGTAGCAGGGACGTGCGGCGGGGACATGTAGCAGGGACAAAGTCACAGCGCTTGCACACCAATGAAAATGTTGCGGGGACATGTCTCAGAGACATGTTGCAGCAACACGTCCCCTCGTGTGAACTGATACTTTCATAATTGTGCAACACCAATTTTGGGGACATTTTGTCCCCGCGACATGTTGCACGGAGTTCAACTTGTTGAATTTCATGGGACACGTCGCGGGGACAAAATGTCCCCAAAATTGGTGTTGCACAATTGTGAAAGTATCCGTTCACACGAGGAGACGTGTTGCTGCAACATGTCCCTGAGACATGTCCCCGCAACATTTTCATGTGTGTGCAAGCGCTATGATTTTGTCCCTGCTACATGTCCCCACTGCACGTCCCTGCTACATGTCCCTCAGTATGTACTACACATTTTTTTCTCGCTGCTACATGTCGCTGCGACATGTCCCTGCTACATGACCCCTCGTGTCTGACCACCTTTATAAGCTTACTGCGCCTTTCAATAACATGCGGAATTTGAAATTCAAATCTCCAAATCTCCACCAACGGTTGCGTTATTCCCTGCCGTCAATCATAATTAATTCGAAAGCCAACGGGCCATGTAAAAAAGAAACAAACAAAATGGATCGAAATCTACCAAGTGAAGATCTGTTTCATGAGAGGTAAGCTAAGATGATTGACGGCAGTGTAAAACGGTCCGTGTACCTTCCGTCCATTCCATTTTTATAAAAATCAAAAATGGAAAAATCAAAAATGAAAATCATTATTTGAGATCATTGAATTCAAGAAAAATCAAAACTAAACGTCTATTTTCAATTTTCGTCATTTTCCATGAAAACAAAAATTAAAAATGGTTTTACTATTCCGATTTTCATTCTTTCCAACTAAATCAAAATCGAAAATCGACACTCAGATTTATCTAAAATTTATCTATATAAAAAAATAAAGTCTTGGTTCCCTATACCCTTTTTATTCCATTTTTATTTTCGACTTGTATATACACTGATCACCGGTTTATACCAGCGTTTTTATTTTAAATTCGCTGATCGGTTTTTCAGGATAAATAAAGCATTTATTATTATTATTATCAAATGGATCTAAAACACGCCATACATATCGTGACTGACAAAATCGAATAATCAAATACGCTCGAGGGGAGGGCAGGGAAAAATGCCAATATGGCAGGCTCGGTTACTTAGTAAACAAAGATGGCGGCCAAGGAATGCCTAAAATGTTCTCAATCCAAAGAGAAGAGCTCTGCAATCATAGCTACGGGTCCAAAACCTTTGCGGATGCACTGTTCTGTCGTGGTCAGACTGCAGAGATATTTCTGGAGACTTAGCAAATATTAAAATGCCAAGAACAACTAAAACGGTGAGTTTGTTTAGGTCCTCTGAGTCTCCCATATACACTGTACTTGAAGCTAGGGAAAAACCCAAATCATAATAACTAAATATAGCGTTCTTCCTGTCACCTTTGAATACTATTATCTTTATAATGTCCCTCCTCCCCCTTTTTTTAGGCGATCTGGCGTAAAATTATTTTATGGAAGAAAGGAATCGAATTATTTTTTTATGTAAGTCTATACACCTTATTCAAATGACGGCCGATTTATTATTCTTTTGTGTTTATTTTAATTAGCCTCACTAGCCTCATTTTAGAGTATCAGTTCTTTTGAATTTTGCACATGCTAACGAGGCTAGTGAGGCTAATTAAAATAAATACAAAAGAATAATAAATTGGCCGCCATTTATGAATAAGGTGTGTATACTAGCCTGTAAACAGGCTCCTTTTGGGGGTATATTAAATGTATTGGGTTGAAAATGGAGCCTGTTAACAGGCTACGTCTATACCAATAAGGTGGATCATTTTGTGATGTCATTGTTTACATATTGTGACCTCATTGTTTGCTCCATAATAAACATAAGTAATGAATGGGTTACTGTGTTCTCCTGGAGCTCTCGGGAGTCAAAGAGGTGTTATTTGGCCCAGATTTAAATGATTTTTGTATTGCTTGTCAAAATCACCATAGATTATCACATAAATTGTACTAATATTTTTATTTTAATTTCATCTTAACAGAAAACAGAAACCAATGCAACGTGCATGAACAACAATGGGATATACAAAATGGACTGAAAACCTTTACCTGTAAACTAGTTGTGGTAGTGGTGCACTTTTCAGTTATTGTGAATTAGAGAAATTTATATTTAATTTTCTTTAACCCTGTTCGGCCTGGGGCCCTCGCGCCTGATTTCACCCTTGTTTTCAATCTTCTCTCGTCCCAAAAACCAATAAATAGCGACTGGGTACGAGTCTGGGGGGGGGGGGGGGGGGCACAAAGTGCCCGCGCATTGATAACTTCTTTAATCTGTATCCAAACGCCATCAAACTGTGTGACTTTTCCACAGGGAGCAGAGGAGCCAAATTTGACCTTTACGCGTTCGATCTTCGATCTGTTGTTTACGAGTCTGTTTTTCGCCCCAGCGGGACCCCGAGCGTAATCGGAGCTTTCCGTTGGGTAACCGCAGACTGCTGACTGTGGGCGCTCGGAAAGCTTACACTTTCCGGTCGTTGCCCTTCAAAGTGCCGGTTACGCTTGGGGTCCCGCTGGGGTAAACACTGGAACACAACAGTCAGCAGTCTGCGGTTACCCAACGGAAAGCTCCGATTACGCTCGGGGTCCCGCTGGGGCGAAAAACAGACTCGTAAACAACAGATCGAAGATCGAACGGTCAAATTTGGTTCCTCTGCTCCCTGTGACTTTTCCTAAAATTTATCTGGCAACAATTTGATATGACAATTTTTTGATCACGTGACTTGATGTTTCCATGGCAACAAGATTTTGACAGCCATGTTTTTTTGCATATATTTATACCTTTGAATGAAGAAAAACAATGTTTATTGGTGAAACTTTTATATTTTTATGTCATTTAGTGTTTATTTATTGGTTTTGATTAATTTTGAGTGAATTTGGACCGTTTTTAAGGGGTTTTGAAAAATTTCAGAAATCCAAGATGGCGGATTCAAGATGGCGGCCGTATAACTAATTACCTAATAACTACGTCATATGACGTCATCGTTCCATTTTGCGGACCGCAAAGGAGAAAGTTTTGGACGTACTATGTACCCTCTAGGTTTCATTGTCATAGCCTTGATGTTCTTGAAGTTACGAGGGTGGGCACAATGTGCCCTTCCAACCCCCAACCGCCCCCCGCCCCCCGCGCGTTGCGATGCTGCGAGACAAGTTGCCTGGAGGGTGTTACACTAGGCAATGTTTCTTGCAATTTGTCTCGCCCGACGGTGAAAGGAGCAATTTCATTGGCTAAAGTCACAAAATGTTGCGACACAAGTTGCAGGAAACGTGTTACACTACGCAACACTTAAAAAATTCGTTGCGGCGTGGCGAGAATCGTTGCGAAAAGTAGAACCGACTTCTACTTCTCGCAACGATTGCGGCAACAAAAAAATCGCGAGAAATGTTTGTTGCGTGGTATGTTACACTAGGCAATTTTTCATGCAACTTGTGTCGCAACAAAATTGCGAGACAAGTTGCACGAAACATTGCCTGGTGTAACAGCGCCTTTAAGGTGGCTCCCTATAGTTTTATAGCCACGTGCGCGCTGATGATGCGAACGTTAGTGAATTTGCGCACGCTCATACGAAGAAAGCAAAAAAAGGCAAAATTAAGAACGGATTTTCTTGCGTGTCCTTTAGTGAATCTTTTTAAAAGTTCGCATAGTTTGAGATAAAATCTCAATCTTTCATATATTCTTTTCAGGAAAAAATCTGTTAGAGCAATTAAGTTTAATAGATAAATATATGAAATTGCGTGATATTGCGAAAACTGTCTGAACGACCCCATGTGTTTATCTTTCCAAAATGTTGCCCGTGATCATTTCCACAATATATCAAAGTTTAAAAAAAAAATACCTAAGGAAACTCTAAATATTAAAGAATAAAGGTAAACTTTTGCAAAATATTTGCCATTTTTTAGATGCTGCGTTGCCATGGCAATGGTCGCTACCAAAAAATTGACAACAAATAAACACGCATAAATATGTTGGAATCCTTACTGGTAAATCTCATGAACTGACATTGCAAGATAAGAAAATTGGGCCTTACTTTGTAACTCATGATAGGTAGTGTACATGCTTTTGTTAATACTCTAGGGAGCCACCTTAAATAAGGAAACAGTAGTCTTCCAGTAAGAAGTAATCATTTAATAATTCATTTATTCTGGTACCATAGCAAAACTTCACTTTTCTGGAAAATGGTTTCATGAAAAGTATTTAACGACAGGAATTGATATTTTATCTTTGGCTATAATACTAGGTCTGAGAACAGACATTCTTTCCCATGCACAACAATACTTCCACTTTCTTACTGTTGCTAGATATTTTATCTGGACTTGTAAAATGCAAGAGAAAATCCCAAACATGGAAGGGTTTCCAAGTTTCCTGGCATCTTTCAGCGATTTTTTTTTTAAAAAAAAAACCTCTTCAAATTGTTAAACCTTTTATTGTAAAAGCAAGTTTTTTTTAAAAATGAGCTTTAAAAGAAAAGATGAATGGAACACTACAACTGGTCCTTTAAAATATTTAAGCTGACGATATATAAGTAATGTAACTAGAGTGTTGTATTGTAACATTGAATATCGAATTGTAAGTAATGTGAGTATTGTAAGTAGAGTATAGCAAGTAATGTAAACATTGCACTGTAAGTAGCGTAAACATTATATTGCAATTAAATGCGAGTATCACATTAGAAAAAAGGAAGTAATCATTTAGCCTACATATGTAGCATGATCCATGAGACAACTTCATATAAAATCTTGGAAGAACAATTTAAAAATAGGAAAAAATGCTATTCTGCTCATCAGACAGTAATGAGATATTTTAATAATTATTAAAATATATGTTGTTGGGGCACAATTGTGCCCCAACATATATAAATAAGGCTGGTTATATGAAAAAGAACTGCCTTTTTTCACATAACAAATGTAAATTATAAATCATAATTTTAAAAATAAAAATGTCGTTATATTGCAAGAACAGTAGTTTGCAAAGTTTGTTTTACAAAATGTGAAATGCATCTTCTTGGACATTATAACTAGTTAATTTATGAATACTCTGTGAAATGAAATAAATATAGCATATAATTATATCCATCAAATTGATTAACAACAGTACTTATAATTATTATTTGAGATCTCTATATAGTGAAATGGCCCTCCTGAAGTTAGTTAAGTCATTGTTTACTACTTCATAAAAGATGTCATTGAGATTAGGAAAATTGATATTGAATTCATTTGAGTGTCTTGAGGCTATTATGTCTTGGCCACTTAAAGGGTCAGTGCCAAACTCTGGCCAGAAGGTTAGCTGTCCCCCTCTATCTTCATAGTACTTTACAGCTTCATCTCTTGTTGACACCAGCTAGTCCCTCAGTAATGGGATCTATTTTCTCATTTTGGGCCTGTAAATCATTTGGTGCCTTTTCCTGCAATACAGAAATACAAGGCTCAGCAAAAAAAGCTCTAAATATCCCCAATTTTTCTAAATACACGTATCTTCACATTTTCTAAATATCCTGGAAACTTCTAAATATTTTATAAAAATATCCGGATACTTGTAGCCAGGCCTAGTTATTGGTATTTAATACAGCTGGATTGTGTCTTTAAGTTGTTCCAGTTTTAAGGTAAATAAAGTGCAAGGAACTGTTGAAAAACAGCTTTTTCTTATGGGGCAAACAATGGATCACAAGATGATCCGCCTTATTGGTATAGACGTAGCCTGTCAACAGGCTCCATTTTCAACCCAGTACATTTAATATACCCCCCCAAAGAAGCCTGTTTACAGGCTAGTATATGGACTTAAGCTAACATAAAAATAATTTGATTCCTTTCTTCCATAAAAACATTTTACGCCAGATCGCCCAAAAAAAAGGGGCAGGGTTCTCCCTAAATTTCAGGTCAGCAGGTAGGGGATTTTTGTTAAGCGGTAAAGGGAAAACTGTGTGTCGGAGGCACACTTACCTAGGGGGGTCCGGGGGCATGCTACCCCGGAAAATTTTTAAGAGCTAGGTTCTCTGAAACACCATTTCGTGCATGTTGAAACCTATTTTATGCAAATCGACTGATGTGTTATTCTGAGCTTAAATACGTAGCCAAAGAAAAATCATAAAATTAGAGCGGCGATTTCCGGTGATACCTTTGCTGTGGCTTACATGAAGATACAATTAAAAGTCACCGGTCCCATTTCATTCCTGCTTCGAAATCGCAAATCTGTTTATACTTTCAGTGCCTTAAATTCTAAACAGTGGAGTTCTTGAAGGCTATTATTTTCAAGCATCCTGTCAAACAGTTCACCGGAACATATTTTTTAAAATAAAATAAAAAACCTCACGACGAAGAAATTAACAAACAAAGACTGCTTTGCCGTTACGGTCAATTCAGCAACCCAGATAATAGCTGCGTACACTTTTTATTTTTCCATCTTTTCATTTATTTTCTTAGTTACGATCACGACTACATGGGTGGAACAAATTGCGTATTTTTTTTAACAACTTGTTGAATTTCCAAAACCTCCAAGCGGTTACAGGCGGTAATAAGTGCTGCTTCAAGCGGTAAATTTTACCGGTTACCGCCTGATAAGGAGAACCCTGAGGGGGAGGACATTATAAAGACAATAGTATTCAAAGGTGACAGGAAGAACGCTATATTTAATTATTATGATTTGGGTTTTTCCCTAAAAGTGGGACGGGGACAAGGGGACGGGGACATTGGGACGCGTGTACAGGGACTTGGGACTCGGGGACGCGAGACGAGGGACTCGGGGACGTGAAGTACGGGACGCGGGGACGTGAAGTACGGGACGCGGGGACGTGAAGTACGGGACGCGGGGACGTGAAGTATGGGACGCGGGGACGTGAAGTATGGGACGCGGGGACGTGAAGTATGGGACGCGGGGACGTGAAGTATGGGACGCGGGGACGTGAATAAGAATTGTGTTAGTTCCAGCAAAAGTCGGAGGTAAATGCGAATCGTCACTTTCTGCGTCAAAATATATATTAAGTATCTTTTTTTGACCGCACCCACCTCTATCTGCTGTGGCCTCTAAGGTTCCAGCAAAAGTACTTTTTAGCGACGAGTGGTAGTAGTATCCGCTCTCTCCCAGCCGTTTTAAACTTGTTCTTTTCTTTTGCAACATCCTATTAAATTGTATCTTTAGTTAGATAAAAGGAGCTTTGTAATAAGTGCTTTGTTTCGGTAAAAGTCTGAGAATTCTGGAGGGATTTGCCAGTAAACATAACCGCGCGCGGTAAACCGTTCGGCAAGCCTTGTACTAAGAAAGCCACATATAAGTACCAACATCATTGCTAGAGTTACATGGTGAAAAGGAATTAAAATCCGCGTAAGCAACAATAAAGCTTCATTTGGGCGATTTAATTAAAATGAGCAGTATATACACGAATGACATGTGTTCGCTCGAACTAAACGGAATGTCTGGGATATCTATTGTTCAGGAACATTATGTTGCATTTAATACAGTAATCTCGAGAGCACACTGTACAGCAAACTGAAGAGTTGCTATAAATTTCTATTCCCAGTTTTTTCTTAGACAAAGCTCACCTGATTGCAAACGCCTGGGATCAGAACACTTTGTGTCAAAATGCATTGACATTCTTCTCTTACATAATATTTATCCACAATATCATTACGGCCCTCGGGCCTCGTCTCACCACTTCGCTTTCGGCCGTTTCGGGCTCTTCGATCGCATTAAATCTTACATTATATGTAATTTGCAGCGGCTGAACGGTTTTGGAAACGAGAAACAAATATAACTTCTTAAACACAAATTATTTTGAGGCCACGAAAGACATTATTCAAATAATAATCGTAGAATTCACCAGACTAGCGTGGAGACGGTTGCTCGAAGGTCAAAAGGCTCGCTGTTTGCGTGTTTCGCGTCATCTTCGCGTTTAGTTAGGTATTAGTTTAATTAAGGACCAATGAAACAACCTTTCTATAAGTATTCTTTATTTTGACCAGTGGTAAGGTACAATATATTGTGCTATACCAATTTCTTCTCGCGACACGTGGGAGAATTCAAAATGTCCTCCGCCATCTTTGCTGGTTGATCGACAACTAATTAAAATTTTCCTAAGGCAGGTATCCTTTTATACCGCGCCCCGGCGTTTAATACACATTTTTACGAAGAAAGAGACGATTCGCATTTACCTCCAACTTTTGCAGGAACTGAAAGAATTCTTGTTCGCGTCCCCCGGACCCGTACTTCGCGTCCACGTGTCCCCGCGTCCCATACTTCACGTCCCCGCATCCCATACTTCACGTCCCCCAGTCCTATACTTCACGTCCCGCGTCCCGTACTTCACGTCCCCAAGTCCCTCGTCTCGCGTCCCCGAGTCCAAGTCCCTGTACACGCGTCCCAGTGTCCCCGTCCCCTTGTCCCCGTCCCACTTTTAGGCACAGCGGACCTAAACAAACTCACCGTTTTAGTTGTTCTTGGCATTTTGATATTTGCTAAGTCTCCAGAAATATTTCTGCATTCTGACCATGACAGAACAGTGCATCTGGAAAGGTTTTGGACCCGTAGCTATGATTGCAGAGCTCTTCTCTTTGGATTGAGAACATTATTTTTAGGCACTCCTTGGCCGCCATCTTTGTTTACTTGGTAACCGAGCCTAGCATATGAGCATTTATCCCTGCCCTCCCCTCGAGGGTATTTTTGTCAATTTTTCATCCAAACAAAAATTGAAAGTTGATTTTTGATTTCCGATTTGGTGTGTTTTAGATCCATTTGATTGAAAAAGGGTATAGGGAACCAAGACTTTATTTTTTTATATAGATAAATTTTAGATAAATCTGAGTGTCGATTTTCGATTTTGATTTAGTTGGAAAGAATGAAAATCGAAATAGTAAAACCATTTTTAATTTTTGTTTTCATGGAAAATGACGAAAATTGAAAATAGACGTTTAATTTTAATTTTTCTTGAATTCAATAATCTCAAATAATGATTTTCATTTTTGATTTTTCCATTTTTGATTTTTATAAAAATGGAATAGACGGAAGGTACACGGACCCTAACCATTTGTTTGGGTTTCTCGCGGTTTCGAGTCGCTTCTGATTGGTTGCTGCACAATGGGAAATGTCAAAATCAAATCAAAGTGCTCACAGTTTTTGAAAGCCATTCCCAAATAATAAGCGGAACGCGCTGAGTATTTTGACTGTAACCTTCCACCTTGCTTTGATCGAGAATGAATACAAAACAAGCGACTCAAGCATGTTAAGGCATGGCTCATCCCTTGGTGTAGACGCCCCGCGAAGTAAATTAATTTTTCCTTTTTAGCCCTAACAATCACCAAAGGTATACATCAAACTGGATTTAGCGTCCTTAATTTCCTTAAGTATTAATTATCGTGGTCACGTGTCTTGTGACGTCATAATTTGGACAAAAAGGAAGCTTCAAATGAGGTAAGGATGGTTAACTTTGGCTAAGAGAAAATAATCATATGCAATTTTTTGCTTTGATGCATAAAGACTATCCGTGCCCGGAATGGACAACTTTTCAAGAAATGGTCTATTGTACCGGGTCAAATTCGCACATTAAGATTTAAACAATAGGTCTTTTGTTTTAAGTGACACTGCCGAAACAACGCCGAAAAGTTCGTGCATGATCGCAAAATCTTCGGCTAGACAACCTAAGCGCGTGCATCTTTCCGAAATAGACTCATAAAACTGGTTCGGTCTAAGATTTTCGTTTTCATTTCGGTAGAATGTGCGCTCATACAAGCGCACTTTAGCGCAAAGGTGTGACTTTTAGGGAGGTGTTATTTTTTTGCTTCAAAACGCCATGTGCATTCATGAATAAAGATAAAAACACGTATTTACATAAACAATTATTTTCCGCGGCGTGAGATTTAAATCCTTTAACCTCGGAACTAAAAGCCGTAGTAAAACAAAAATCCAAAATAAAACGAGTTGAGTACATTGCTGGTTTGTTATCCGATGAAAGTAGCTGCCGTTAGCCTCGCAAAATAGACTTTCAGGCATGAGGAATAAAGCAACACGTTCACGTAACAACTGTTTGCGCGGCTACAAGATTTGAATGATTTATAAATGAGAACGAAGCTCGTTTAAACCTTAAGAACGCAACCAATGTGTTGTTGTCAGAGGAATTTTTATGCCTCGCTGTTGTTAGTTTGTCGTGTCAGTTATAGCTCTGTACCTCCCTCACGGGGGAACTTGCCACTTAGCTCGGTCCCACCGAAGATTCATCGGAAATTTTAAATTTCCCTCGCTTGTTATAAGCCATTGTTTCACCGTTGATCGTTTTTGCCCTTACATGGACAAAAACGATCACGAATACAATAGCTATTGTTGTCGAATTTGACCCGCTTTTCTTGATACGTTTATTTTATTAACAAGATATTAAGAGACAAAATATGTCACGTGACCTCTTTTAACTGTAAATCATAGTCAACCATTGAAAACGGGTTAGACTGACCATTTTGAATGAAATTGGGTATAGTTTTTATGTGAAGGAAACCACGAGAACGTATACACATAGTCAGGTCTGAAAACAGGTATGGAATTTAGAGGTCGGCCGTGTTGTTCAAAGCGCGACTGAACTAATCCATGGTTAGAGCCAAATTTGATTCCAGTTGTAAATAATTCAGTAATCAATAAAGATTTTAAAAATTAAAATGAATTGTTTCCGGGATTTTTCCGAGGTTAAAATATCTCTTAAAATCGACGTTTCGACCAGTTTTACTGGTCTTCTTCAGGTTGTTTAAAATGTTTTTCAATATGGCGGATCGTTTACTCGTTCAGCTTGGTAAACGTACATGACGTATCGTGATTATTACATGACATATAATTGTTGTCAAAATGCGCGGGAGATGCAGTCTGGTTACTTTAAGGGGTGCCGTGCTATATAGCAAAAGCAACTGCATCAGTGGAACGGTTGGCTTTGTTTACCTTTAGGTGTGCCGTGCTATATAGCGAAAGCAACTGAATTAGCGCGCTAAAATAGAATTAAGGTCGCGATCATATGGCGAATAAAATTGTCATTTTGAGAGAAAACAATGAATATTATCGAGTTTCTAAACGTAGTAATTTCTCTCGAGTCAGCAAACTTAGTTTTTGCACATAACTTAACTGCTGGGTACCCTAAATTTTATAGTTGCACTCTTTTCGGGCTCCTTACGATAACTCTCAGAGCACAGCCTTGATAACTGCCACTCCTTGAACACCCCCCCCCCCCCCCAAACCAACGCCTATTGGCCCTCACCTCCACCTTTCACTTCCTCACCCCCCAGTACCATCACCCCACCCTGTCGAACGCACTCCCCTAATTTCCAATTACTACTAGTTACATGACATATAATTGTTGTCAAAATGCGCGGGAGATGCAGTCTGAGCCCTGTCAAGTACTTTTTCACGATACGTCATGTGCGGTTACCAAGCTGAACGATTAAACGATCCGCCATATTGAAAAAAACATTTTAAACAACCTGAAGAAGACCAGTAAAACTGGTCGAAACGTCGATTTTAAGAGATAGTTTAACCTCGGAAAAATCCCGGAAACAATTCATTTTAATTTTTACAAGAATGAGAGGTGAAAGTTTCAGAAAAACGAAGAAAGATTTTTTCAAACTATTTTTGCCCATTAGTTTCGGCTTTGATTTTCTTCTCGCGTGGCTTTTGAAAATCTTTAGAGTACCTATAAAATGAAATTTTCGACCCGTTTTTTATACTAAAAAATTGAAGTCCATGTTCCACAGATTCGTAATTTTCCAATTTAAGTTATGGTAAAGTATTTTTTGGACGTCCAAAGTTGGTCAAAAATGAAGTTTTCGTGTCCTGGGGCCTGGAACTAGTAAAAAAGAAACATAGAATGCACGATCACTGCAATAAACGGTTGAAAATGGCCGGATCTGGGTTTCTATACCTAGATCAGTATTAAAAATACTTGAAGTGAAACAAACAAAACGAAGGCAAACTGATCCTTACGGCAGAAAAACAGAAGCAGCAGCAAATAGCATGGTGATGTCATCAGTTGTGCAAAAATGCCAAAATGTGGTGTCGCTTTTTCAGTATTACTTAAACAAACCACTTTTTTAGCTATATTTTGGCAGTTTTGGTCAGTTGGAAATGTCCTCCGACGATGAGTTTTGACTACCATGTTGACCACGAAGGTTTGTACAACTCTTGACGTCACAAGTCCTAATTTGCATATTTTGGCCGCGCGTGGTTGTCCCATATTTTTGGCTTAAATAGGCCAACTTTGAGGGTAAAAAATATAGATTGTGCGCTTGAACATAACTCAAATTGGAAAATTATAAATCAGTGGAACATGGAATTAATTTTGGTGTAAAAAACTGCTCGAAAATTTCATTTCATAGGCACTTTAAAACAACTAAATTAATTATTAAATCCTCGGTTAAGTTCCTGGGTTAGCGTTAATCGGCTTCGAACAACATGCTCCCGTACGACCTCGTGGCTCAAGCGGTAGAGCGACGGAAGATCTAATCCGGAGGTCGTGGGTTCGAATCCCACCGAGACCAAAGATTTTTTTTCTTTCCCTCGTGTGGTCCCCCCTTACCAGGGCTAACGCTCAGTACAAGGAACTTAGCACACAGGGAGCAGAGGAGCCAAATTTGACCTTTACGCGTTCGATCTTCGATCTGTTGTTTTATACGAGTTTGTTTTTCGCCCCAGCGGGACCCCAAGCGTAATCGGAGCTTTCCGTTGGGTAACCGCAAATTGCTGACTGTGCATATGATGCCCGATTTAGGGTGTCAGCTCCATTGTACATTGTACACTTCCATTGTATTAGGCAAAATTATGTAATCTAATATATTCTATGGTATTGTATTCTATTGTATTGTCGTTCTTTTGTGTTCTTATATTCTATTGTTTTAACAATAGAATAAGTGTTTCCCCTAAATCGCGCATGGTATATGACTGTGGGCGCCACAAAATCGTTACGCAGCAAGAAGAGAGACTCTTTTTCTTCTCGGCACTTCGTGCCTCGCTCGGAAAGCTTACGCTTTCCGGAAAGCGCCGATTACGCTTGGGGAAACTCGAAAACAACAGATCGAATAACGCAAGACACAGCGCGCATTTTAAGCTCAAAGATCGAACGCGTGTTAGGTCAAATTTGGCTCCTCTGCTCCCTGTGCTTAGCACTGTAATTTACACGAGAGTTAATTCTCTGATTCCTTGTTCGAACAACATGGCCCAGTTCTAAAAACGGGTATGGAGAATGGAGTAGTTTGGTCTGAAATTGGGTCAGGATTTGAAGAACCGGGCGTCACACCCACCCAAAATTCCGAGGAGTACCCCCCACCCCAGGGGTGCTGTCTATCTTTACTTCTTACAACAACAGTGCCAGCTTGAAAACGTGAATATGTTTTTGTTAATACCAATCCCTTTGGTGGTATAGCCAAATATTTGTTTACAATTACAATTTGTTTTATATCCGCCTCATTCGCTAATCGAGGTACAAAATATCCAACTCTGAACATTGAAATGACACATCCTCGTTCCCATGGTCTCTCTTCTTCCCGCACCATGGGAAGAGAGAGGCCCTGGGAACGAGGTTGGAAAGGGCATAGCACAATTAGCTTTCTCTGAAAATGTGAGCCCGATATACTAGTTTCTCTTTGTGCAATACTGTTTTTATAGCTGATATTTTCTTTAAAATGACGCCAAGAACTAAATTTTTTAAGTTTAACGAGCTCTGACATCTTTTGAAGTCAATTCGTGTTTAAAAAGATGCCTTTTTTTCTACGTAAACTCGTATGCTAATGAAACAATTTGTAAATAATAACGTCAACAAAGATTCGCATATACATCTTATTCATAAATGGCGGCAAGTTTATTAATATTTTGTAGGCATTTTTGTTAGCCTCACTGGCCTCGTTGGCGTGTGCAAAATTCCAAAGAATTTCTATTCTATTAAAATGAGGCCAGTGAGGTTAACTAACATAAATATAAAAGAATGATAAATCGGCCGCCCTTTATGAATATGGTGTAGCTATTTACATAATGCAATGGATATTAGTATCCTCAAGCCAATCAGAGAAGAGTATTGAACACGTGCAGTAAGGTGATCTGGCACGCACTTTCTCTGGGGACGAGAATGTGTTTTCAGATTTGACTCGCAATTCGGCAAGTGAACAGCAAAATTGTTTTCCTCTTTCGTCAGAGAAATGATAGTAGACAGAAGACAACGGAAAAAGACAACGAGTTCAGCAGCAAATTCAGTTTGAGGACTGCCGTAGAGAAAAAGAGAGAGAGAATACACAAGGTTAGGTTTATCATAAGTTTCTACTGAAGACGTTTGTTATTGTCGCGCATTTCATAATTCAGTAATACCATGTTTGCTTTTGTGGACCTGTTACTCCTCATTTGTTTTAGCAGAACTTTCAGAGAATGCCTTTTCGTTAAATTTAAGACAAATTTTAATTTGTTTGCAGAAATTTCCAGTAATTTCCAGTGGCGGAATCCTAAAGCAGAAGCATGCGGGAAAGCCGTTTGCCCGTGTTCCGTTGCAAGCAAGTTCAAGCAACTTGAACGCTCGTGTTGCTTTTCAATCCAAAGCTCCGGAAATTTTATAGGTAAGTTTACATGTAATTGTAGTTGCTGTCCTACACTTCAAATGGACAAATGCTTTAATGTTCCCCAAAAAATTTAGAACACTGAAGTGCAAGAATTGGCGCAGCAAGCACAAATAAGCTAACTGAACAAGTGCATATGGAGCAACAAAAATTGCCAAAATCTTTGACCGCGACAATTGAAGATTGACAAATATCCTTTGCTGGAAGAAATATTCCATTAGTTTCAGATAGCCGATTTAAAGAAACATTTATAAATGTGGCATTTCTCTCGTGTTCTTAAATTTAGGCATGCTTCTGAAACTCAACAATGCACTCGGTGCGTTTTTTTATATCTTTAATAAAATTCTCGGGAATTTTAGCCACGTACTCAAAATCACTGAAGTGCGCTGAAGTGCGCGAGGACAACACGTCAAAATCTACCGGACGAGCAAATACAAGTTAACGCTCATTCGTGTTAAAAAGTCAACATCTGACGAATTTTGGTTGAATGATGGCTTTTTTCTCCACAAGTGTTAAGCTAAATGTCGCGGAAAGTTGTCAAAGTTGGCAACTCTTTTAGGAGTTTTTGACACCATTTATTTTCTTTGTTTTTTAACTTACATTTTAATTGCATTTTCTAAAATAAACTTCGCCAATTTAATCGTCATCAATTTTGCTTCTCAGACTGTGCTAGAATTAAAACTGAGCAGTTTACTTCAAACACGAAATGCTCGAGCCCTTAAAACACCAAGAACAAGATAGCAAGTCAATTCTTGTAGAAAAAATAAACCATAATCAGTTTTTAGCAATTTATTCAAAACACATTGAACGCCGGAACTTGAAAAAATTGGCCAATTTTTTCAAGTTGTAATCCATTTCCATCCTGGCCATCTGTGGTCAGAAACACTCGTAAAGCAGTTAATAGACCTCTTTAGCTTGTATGTTTTGTTTTCCAATGTAGATCATGTGATGTTACCGTAGAGAACTGTTTCTTTTAAAGTGCACCTAACCTTAAATTTTGTTTCCCTTAATCAACTCTGATCTATGTACGATGAAAATGTCGAATAGTGAAATATTTCTTGTTTTTAACCTCGCGTTAGTTAGCTATAGAGATTTAAATTTACAAAAATAATGAAAAAATAATGCATTTCGGGGCTCGTTTATTATACAACTACTTGTTTTCACCTCCAACTAATATATTTTTACATATCAATTGACTATTAACAGTCAGTTTATTTAGCATTGCTTAAATTGCTTATCCATAAGCTGTGAACTGCGTATTGTAAATTGAAGTAGAAATAATGGTGAACTCCCGAATTGACGTCATCTTATTAGCATTTTGTAAATTAAAATCTCTATTACTAACTAACGCGAGGTTAAAAACAAGAAATACTTCACTATTCGACTTTACATCGTACATAGAGTTGATTAAACGAAACAAAAAAATTGGGGTTAGGTGCACTTTAAATTTTGTTCTCTTCAAGTGCATATGAATGCATAATGAATGAAAAGACAAAGGACAAATTCCCTTGAGAACATCACACGACCTACATTAAGCTAAAGAGGTTTATTGAAACAAAACTGAACCATTATTTTTGCGTTTCCACGGATATAAAAATTTATTTTCACTTTTTTAAATAACACTTAAATTGGTGACATGGCCCCTTTAAACTACACAATTTCCGCATTTTTCCGATAAATTTGATTCTTTCACATTTCCACAAGATATATTTCCACAGTGGGAGAAACCCTTGTATTTCAAATTCCATTTTCAAATTCGAATTTCAAATTCGTTTTCCAATTTCGTTTTCCAAACTCCGAAGGTTGTTTCGTATTCACGATTTGGCTTATAGGAGCCTTTAATTTTGATCTTTAAAATGGAATAGGCATACAACATCAACAACGATTCATTTTTCAAATAATAAAACAAAATATAGTAGCAACCCGCAACCTGGAGTAAACTGTGATAAGTGAATTGAAATGTGTTTTTCTTTCTCGATTTCTAGTTTCCTCCACCTCCTTGAGCGTCACTTGTACTTGCCTAACACTGTTTCATCCACCAAGTACAGATCAACCATTGAATCCTCAGCACCGAAGCATGCCTAATGGTCATCCACAGTACACCAATGGTTCACCCCCAGTACCACAGCATGCCCAATGGTCTTCGCCGGTACCACAGAACGCCCAATGGTCATCTCAGTAATTTGGTCAGTCAATTCCTTGTGGGTTGGGAATGGTGGGTAAATAGAGCTCTGGATGAACCTTACAACACATAACGCTTACGCACACACGTTCGGCCAGAAGTCCGCTGACTTCTTATTCGGCTTAACTTAGTTAATTTAACTAGTGGGACCCCTGGGCTGGTATATCCTTTTTCCCCTGTTTCCTTTTATTTGGGGCTTGGGTTTCTTTGCACGTAATTCGAGTGCTGTGTTCGATCGGCTCATTTTTTTCTCCGAATGAGATTCGGCTTCGGCTTTTTTCGGAAACACTTCGTCGTCGTCATTTCGTTCTCCCGCATAATTGCGCGAAATTAGGTGATCAATAACGCTTCACTTTACAGTCCAAGCGCTGTATTTAAGTGAAGCTTTCTCTTTCTCTTCCTCTTTCTCTTCCTTCCGTAAGGTTCACCCAGATATGTTAATTATGACAAAACTTAGGAAACTGGAGGCTGCAGGCCATTCAACTGCTGGAAGGAGACCTTATTTGGCCACTCCTTACGGGTTTAGTGGCCTCTCTAGTTACAGACAGACAGTTAGGTAGGCTGCCATTTTTGGTTGGCTATTACCTCCATGAAATTGGTTACATGTACGCAACAAAATGGGCCCACCGAACGATAGATTACTTGAGAGATTTGCACGGCATTCATTCCAAAAACAAAATGCCAACAAAGGCTTGATAGGAGGTTATAAACAGAGGTAGTAGCTCACCGCCAAATTTGCCAGCGTATATTAGATTACAGGTTAATCATGTCATTATGGGTTATCATGGGACAATGCACACACCTTAGTGTAGATAGTTTACAAATTGTAAGTATAGTGAACTTCGAGACAATTAAACGACGCAGCATCATTGGATCAACATGGAGCCGGTCAATCTGATTGGGAGGTTTTCTCACTATGCCACAGTGAGCAATAAGACGATCTCGCGGTGACACCCAGGCGAATTCCAGGTGAGATCGCGGAGATTTGTCTCTCCTTTTTAATCTTGCCTTGTGATAAGCCTCCTTTTCAAGAAAGGCCTCGGTGCACTACGCTAGCGAGAGAGCTTAGATCGTCTACAAATCGTGGACGTAGATAGCATATAGCAATACGATACATTTACAGCTGTCTTATCTTATATTGTTGGACAAACGTCAAGAGGTGAATGCGAAAAAGCAAAAGCTGGATTTTGTTCAGGCGAAAGGCAAACCTATTGTCGACAGACGTCGTGCGCTTGCAATTTTATTGAGGATGAAGTTAACACCCAACAACGTTTGTTGAAACAGCTGTATAATAACAAAAACCCATACGGAGGGTTTCCTTGTGAAATCTTTGGTATCGGTTTCTCAAAGTAAGTGATAGCGCATTATAAATTATTAAACTGAAATATATCTAGAATAATAAATATTCAAAACGAAGTGTCTTGTGTCATTATTCTGAAACATCATATACTACTCAGTGACAACCGCTGGCTTGAGCTACGTGGTGCTAACTACGTGATACAGCCACGAAGTTGTATCACGCTGGGAGATAACACCAGTTCACAATCACTGCTTCAATCGCATCGCGTACCGTTAATTATTCCACATCCTGCCGGTGAATCTATAGGTACTCTCTGTGAAGAGCCATCTTGTGGGATAGCAATGGCTGTGCATGTGTTTGGTGTTATCTTCTACATAAATTCGGTCCGGCTTCCGATTCAAAAATTCGTCGTTTTCGCTCTCGATTTCTTCTTTGGCTTTTCGATTTTGTTTTCAAATTCGGCTTGTTTGTTTGTTCATTATTTAACTGTGGACATTTGAAGGCTTGGAATCGAGAAAGACTCGATAACAAGCTGATGGATTATCCCTGTGCACCGTCTAGGAGACCCTTGAGTGTTCCATTTATGCCGGAACACGGGAACACTCTTCGGTTTCCCTGGACGCTAGATTTTTCACGCGGTAGGAGCGCATCCCCTCATGTATAGTACATAGGTCCTGTGTCATAGTTAAAGATAAGTGTAAAAGCTCTGTATTACAAATAAATCAAATAAAAAAAACTTAAAACTTTGCTGTGTCTTGTGTCTTTATTCCAATTAAAAACCGTACTTCGCTAAGGAAGAATACTAATAGATGTTTTATTTCAGGAACAATACTAACCCAATGATTACATTTCAGGTAGGAAACGTCCTTTTTTTTCTCCAACTGATGAATCGGCTCCTTTTTTCGACGAAAGCCTCAGCCACGTACGAAACCGTTTCTAAGCTCTTTTTTTCGACGAAAGCCTCAGCCACGTACGAAACCGTTCCTTTTTTTCTTCGATCTTCAACGCAGCATGCACGCATTCGACAATACTTGCGATCGGTCCCGGTGAGCATTGTAGATATGTAACACGAGTGTGTAAGCCATCTTATGGCACTTTTTTGTTGACAATAAAGTTCAAAATAAACGTCTGGCGTTGTGTTCAGTTATTTGCGTCTCAAAAGTGTGAGATAGTGTAAAACCATGTAATAACACATTGCTGAGAATAAAAAATAGAAAATGTCTGCTAGTGTGCTTTATTCGTGTCTTTTGTCGTTTTCTTCACGGCAATATCCATTCGAAGAATCAGTATGACATAAACCTGTTAGCCAAGTTGTAATGATCCTAATAAAACGAAGTTGAAAATAAAAGTTCACCATTACGTTTCAATTGTGTCATGTGTATTTTTCTAGGCAACTAACATTTTTAATTTCAGGGATAACTCGCAACGTCTAAATCCAGCAAAGTCTTAAATCACCGATAGGATGTTTTAACCATCATAGACGTCGCTACTGGACTACATTTGTTATGGTTCATCACTTTTTTGGTAGACGTTCATCTCTTTTTTGGTAGACGTTCATCACTTTTTTTGGTGTGCGAAATCAAGACGTACGAAGCCTTCTGACAGTAATTACAAGGTCGTATTATTGCAAGCTTCTTTTCTCAGCACACCATTGGTCAATTCAATGAATCACCATTGAACGGTAGTGGAGAGGGAAGTACAATGAAGAGAGAAAGTATTTGCAAGAACCATAATCTCAATTGCGCCAAGTTTAGAGTTTCATGGTGTTGCAGTGGTTTTCTGTGCGCTTCCTTTAGTTATTAGTAAGTAAAATCAATACTTGCCAGCTACGGCCGATCAGAGGCAAACACCAAACTTACAATGCAAAGATGACAGTGGAACAGACTGGAATGTAAGTAGTATCCTTTTAGTATTTAAATTGTGGGGCAACTAGATAAGAGGTAAAATCCCGGAGTAAAATCTGTGTCTTCAATAGAATTCAAACTTGACCTCCTTGTTACTACGATGGCATCCACATTAACTCAGGTGACATGTTATATACTGTAATGGCGCCACTAGAAGAGGTACCAAAATCCGTGTCTTTAATGGCCTTACTCAAACCCGACCTCTTTGCTACTGCTACGATGTTCTTCTTACTTTGGTGACAGGTTACATTAGTCGGGACCCACTAGAAGAGAGGTAAAATCCCGGACCAAAGTCTGTGGTTTCAATGGGATTCAAACCTGACCTCATTATTTTATGAATAAAACTCTGTATGCCATTTCCTTAACATGCAATACAAAAGTTGATTATGTTTAAATACTTACAGATGACAGCAACACTAAAGAAACCCATACGGGCTTTCACCAGATAGTCCCCTTTGTTACTGGTGCAATTTTCTCCAAACTAAATGTGACATGTTCTGTTCCTTGTTTTGTGTCCTCCATTTTCTATTTCCACCAGATAGATAAAGGACGCCAGTCTGAATTTGAAATATGGCCCAGGATAAATCAAGTGGCTGGGGACATCATTCAGACTTCACGTTACAGAAATCACAGGTACAAGCTTCCCTGATGATGCCCCCCCTTGGCTACGATTGAAACTTGTGGCTGATCCAGACTTAGCTTGTATTTGATTTGTTTCCTTTAGGATCACCCCGCTCAGTAAATTTCTTTGAGATTTCAAATGAGAAACCTAGTCCTTGTTTCCCAGGGATCATCTTTGACGCATGTCGCCGTTGTACTTTAGTTTGCTGTGAATCAAGAGTGGAATCAGAGAATCAAGCTGCCGGAATTAAAAATGCTGAAAATGCCATGAAGTTCACTAAAACTTAAGGTAAATGTTTTACATCGTAGACACATGTACCCAATGAACGGGGGTCGGGGTGGGGGGAAGTAGAGCGAGCAGAGTGAAAATTTAGATACTGAAGACTTTTTCCGCCTTTAAGGCCTTATTTCTATTTGTTTGGGGGAAGCCCTTGAGACCCTCCCCCATAAACCGTCACAAGGAACATTCTAAGGCTATTAACGGGCATTCTTTTGTTTCTTTTTGTTTTCTGTGGAATTCAGGTTCCGAATCAGGTGTTCTGGACATACTTATCACAGGGCTAAATGTTGAAGACCGACTGTCATTTGATTGCAATGCTTCAGATTTTGTAAGTAAAGATCAGTGTTTCTTATTGTGTAGCCTGCGTGACAGGCGCTTTATGAGCCAAGCGGGGGCGAGCGAAGCATTTCGCGCGAAGCGCGACACGAGCGCGAAGCGCGAGACGAGGGGAGGAGAAAAAATAAAGCGCCTGTAGACAATCCATTGTTCTGGCTCTTCCGCCCACCAACTCCACCAATTATTAAGTGACCGCAGTGAATTCGAAATAACCAATCAAAACACGATCTATATCGCAAGTTATGCTAACCGCAAACTTGCGCTCGCATTAAATCACGAACTCAGAAATGAGCTGATCCTATAAAGCAGCGAATAACTCCTACTTTAGTGGTAACTCCGGATCTTACAACTCATTCAAATTGAGAAAAAAAACATTGTTATGCCAAGAGCTAGAGCTAGCAAACGACGGCGTAGCTAAATATTCTAAACGGCTCTGGAAAGCGTAAATTCCTCCTGTCAGTATCACAGCTAGATATTTTTATCTAAGATCAGAAAGGAAAAATCTCTCAGGCACGTACTTGGGTAGACTTATTCTAAAGCTGGGCTAAAATGCTTTTAGCGACAAGCAGGATTTGTGCTTGGCCTGTCACCTTTTATAACAACTGCAGAGGAAATCCAAGGTTTGATGAATGTTCCAGTCGAGGAAACACAAATTTTACAACACGAGCGAGAGCTTTGTTTTTATCTTGTTGTTTACATTTGGTATAATTGATCTCACACATCATCGTCACGTGGTATAAATAGACCAATCAGCATTACCGTCTACCAGATGAACGGTCGAGGATTTGTGGAAGAGCCAGAACAATGGACTGTCTACAGGCGCTTTATTTTTTTTCCTCCCCTCGTCTCGCGCTTCGCGCTCGTGTCGCGCTACGCGCAAAATGCTTCGCTCGCCCCCGCTTGGCTCATAAAGCGCCTGTCATGCAGGCTACTTAATGTGTGTCCTGTTTAACTCGTGAATACTGGTAGCGTTAACGAGTTGTAGCATTTGGGTAGAAATTTCACTTGATAGTTTGATCCGCAGTAAACATTAGTCATCGGACGGGGTTGGATGGTGGGGATTTGCACGCAGGGCGGGGGAAAGGGGGTGGTTGGAGGTCGGTGGACAAAACGACTAGGAGATTAAGAGGGTCCGAAGGTGTGCAGAACCGTTTTATTTATAGCGTTCAATATCCACGAACTGATTCATAGGAGTCTTTGATTGTTAAAGGGTCTTGGCCATCTCTACTAAAGTGTAGCCAACTCGTGAATATGGAACACTCCTTTTATACTAGTTGATGGTGGACCGAAGTCATTCGAAAAAGTTCAAATAAAGCAAATCTTGCTTCGAAAACGACGATATACTCCTAGTCTTATCGTGCGTCAGAAATAGTAGCTGTGTAGCAGTATAAGTCAACGTTGTGGATCTATAAGCACATAAGCTGACATTCTTTTATTTTCCTCACTTACAGAAGAAGCTATTACCAAACTCTGTATTTCTTCAAGATCTTCCTCCATAACAGCATCCATCAAGTGCAGATTCCCCTTGCTATGGGTGTCTACTTCAAGAGGTAAGCAACCACGTTTTTTGTTTTGATTCACGCTTCTCTTTTCGATGTTCGTTGCAACCGTTTTTAAGTGCGAGGAGCCCTCGCCTTCTGCTCGTGCTTTTCTGCACTTCTCTCGTGTTCTTAAATTTCTGTATGCTTCTAAAACTCAACAATGCACTCGGCGCGTTTTTTACTTTATCAATAAAATCTCGGGAATTTTTCCCACGTTTTCAAAATCGCTGAAGTGCGCGCGGGACAACACACCAAAACCTATCAGACGTGCAGATACAAGTTCAACGCACATTCGTTTTAAAAGCCAACTGCTGACAAATTTTGGTTTAATGATGACTTTTTATTCCGGAAGTGTTAAGCTAAATGTCGCAAAACGTTGTCCAAGTCAGCAACTCATTTAGGGGTTTTTGACACCTTTGTTTTCTTTGTTTTTGACTTTCATTTAAAAATGCATTTTTTTAAAATAAACTTTCGCAAATTTAAGATTTGTAAATTTTGCTTTAGAAAAATGTTAGATTGAACTGAAAGTTAGCTTTATTTTGGTCAAATAAATGTTTTATAATTTGACCTTCGAAGGTTTGCAGTTTAAAAGGGCTCAGTGTGTCATTTTGCGCTTAAACTGTGATAACTAAATGAAATGGTTTTTTTTTCGATTTCCAGTTTCCTTCCCCTTCCTGAGCGTCACTTGAACTTGGCTAACATTGTTTCATCCACCAAGTACAGATCAACCATTGAATCCTCAGCACCGAAGCATGCCTAATGGTCACCCACAGTACACCAATTGTTCACCCCAGTACCACAGCATGCCCAATGGTCTTCGCCGGTATCACAGAACACCCAACGGTCGTCTCAGTAATTTGGTCAGTCAATTCCTTGTGGGTTGGGAATGGAGGGTAAATAGAGCTCTGGATGAACCTTACAACACATAACGCTTACGCACACACGTTCGGCCAGAAGTCCGCTGACTTCTTATTCGGCTTAACTTAGTTAATTTAACTAGTGGGACCCCCTGGGCTGGTAGATCCTTTTTCCCCCGTTTCCTTTTATTTGGGGCTTGGGTTTCTTTGCACGTAATTCGAGTGCTGTGTTCGATCGGCTCATTTTTTTGTCCGAATGAGATTCGGCTTCGGCTTTTTTCGGAAACACTTCGTCGTCGTCACTTCGTTCTCCCGCATAATCGCGCGAAATTAGGTTGATCAATAACGCTTCACTTGACAGTCCAAGCGCTGTATTTAAGTGAAGCTTTCTCTTTCTCTTCCTCTTTTTCTTCCTTCCGTAAGGTTCACCCAGATATGTTAATTATAACAAAACTTAGGAAACTGGAGGCTGCAGGCCATTCAACTGTTGGAAGGAGACCTTATTTGGCCACTCCTTACGGGTTTAGTGGCCTCTCTAGTTACAGACAGACAGTAAGGTAGGCTGCCATTTTTGGTTGGCTATTACCTCCATGAAATTGGTTACATGTACGCAACAAAATGGGCCCACAGAACGATAGATTACTTGAGAGATTTGCACGGCATTCATGATTCCAAAAACAAAACGCCAACAAAGGCTTGATAGGAGGTTATAAACAGAGGTAGTAGCTCACCGCCAAATTTGCCAGCGTATATTAGATTACAGGTTAATCATGTCATTATGGGTTATCATGGGACAATGCACACACCTTAGTGTAGATAGTTTACAAATTGTAAGTATAGTGGCCTTCGAGACAATTAAACGACGCAGCATCATTGGATCAACATGGAGCCGGTCAATCTGATTGGGAGGTTTTCTCGCTATGCCACAGCGAGCAATAAGACGATCTCGCGGTGATACCCAGGCGAATTCCAGGTGAGATCGCGGAGATTTGTCTTTCCTTTTCAATCTTGCCTTGTGATAAGTCTCCTTTTCAAGAAAGGCCTCGGTGCACTACGCTAGCGAGAGAGCTTAGATCGTCTACAAATCGTGGACGTAGATAGCATATAGCAATACGATACATTTACAGCTGTCTTATCTTATATCGTTGGACAAACTTCAAGAGGTGAATGCGAAAAAGCAAAAGCTGGATTTTGTTCAGGCGAAAGGCAAACCTATTGTCGACAGACGTCGTGCGCTTGCAATTTTATTGAGGCTTGAAGTTAACACCCAACAACGTTTGTTGAAACAGCTGTATAATAACAAAAACCCATACAGAGGGTTTCCTTGTGAAATCTTTGGTATCGGTTTCTCAAAGTAAGTGATAGTGCATTATAAATTATTAAACTGAAATATATCTAGAATAATAAATATTCAAAACGAAGTGTCTTGTGTCATTATTCTGAAAAAATCATCTACTTAGTGACAACCGCTGGCTTGAGCTACGTGGTGCTAACTACGTGATACAGCCACGAAGTTGTATCACGCTGGGAGATAACACCAGTTCACAATCACTGCTTGAATCGCGTACCGTTCGCGTAACGGTGAATCTATAGGTATTCTCTGTGAAGAGTATAGCAATGGCTGTGCATGTGTTTGGTGTTATCTTCTACATAAGTTCGGTTCGGCTTTCGATTCAAAATTTCGTTGTTTTCGCTTTCGAGTGTCATTTTTGTCTCTTCGATTTTGTTTCCGAATTCGGCTTGTTTGTTTGTTCACCATTGAACTGTGGACATTTGAAGGCTTGGAATCGAGAAAGACTCGATAGCAAGCTGATGGATTATCCCTGTGCACCGTCTAGGGGACCCTTGGGTGTTCCATTTATGCCGGAACACGGGAACACTCTTCGGTTTCCCTGGACGCTAGATTTTTCACGCGGTAGGAGCGCATCCCCTCATGTATAGTACATAGGTCCTGTGTCATAGTTAAAGATAAGTGTAAAAGCTCTGTAATACAAATAAATCAAATAAAAAAAACTTAAAACTTTGCTGTTTCTTGTGTCTTTATTCCAATTAAAAACCGTACTTCGCTAAGCAAGAATACTAATAGATGTTTTATTTCAGGAACAATACTAACCCAATGATTACATTTCAGGTACAATACTAAATCAATGATTACATTTCAGGGACAATGCTAACCCAATGATTACATTTCAGGTAGGAAACGTCCTTTTTTTTCTTCAACTGATGAATCAACTCTTTATTTCGACGGAAGCCTCAGCCACGTTCGAAACCGTTCCTTTTTTCTTCGATCTTCAACGCAGCATGCACGCATTCGACAGAACTTGCGATCGCTCACGGTGAGCATTGTAGATATGTAACTCGAGTGTGTAAGCCATCTTATGGCACTTTTTTGTTGAGAATAAAGTTTGAAATAAACGTCTGGCGTTGTGTTCAGTTATTTGCGTCTCAAAAGTGTGAGATAGTGTAAAACCATGTAATAACACATATTGCTGAGAATAAAAGATAGAAAATGTCTGCTAGTGTGCTTTATTCGTGTCTTTTGTGGTTTTCTTTACGGCAATATCCATTCGAAGAATCAGTATGACATAAACCTGTTAGCCAAGTTGTAATGATCCTAATAAAACGAAGTTGAAAATAAAAGTTCACCATTACGTTTCAATTGTGTCATGTGTATTTTTCTAGGCAACTAACATTTTTAATTTCAGGAATATCTCGCAACGTCTAAATCCAGCAAAGTCTTAAATCACCGATAGGATGTTTTAACCATCATAGACGTCGCTACGTACTGGGCTACATTTTTTTATGGTTCATCACTTTTTTGGTATACGTTCATCTCTTTTTTGGTAGACGTTCATCACTTTTTTTGGTGTGCGAAATCAAGACGCACGAAGCCTTCTGACAGTAATTACAAGAAGGTCGTATTATTACAAGCTTCTTTTTTCAGCACCATTGGTCAATTCAATGAATCACCATTGAACGGCAGTGGAGAGGGAAGTACAATGAAGAGAGAAAGTATTTGCAAGAACCATAATCTCAATTGCGCCAAGTTTAAAGTTTCATGGTGTTGCAGTGGTTTTCTGTGCGCTTCCTTTAGTTATTAGTAAGTAAAATCAATACTTGCCAGCTACGGCCGATCAGAGGGAAACACCAAACTTACAATGCAAAGATGACAGTGGAACAGACTGGAATGTAAGTAGTATCCTTTTAGTATTTAAATTGTGGGCAACTAGATAAGAGGTAAAATCGCGGAGTAAAATCTGTCTGCAATAGAATTCAAACTTGACCTCCTTGTTACTACGATGGCATCCACATTAACTCGGGTGACATGTTATATACTGTAATGGCGCCACTAGAAGAGCTACCAAAATCCGTGTCTTTAATGGCCTTATTCAAACCCGACCTCTTTGCTACTGCTACAATGTTCTTCTTACTTACTCTGGTGACAGGTTACATTAGTCGGGGGCCAATAGAAGAGGTAAAGGCCCGGACCAAAGTCTGTGGTTTCAATGGGATTCAAACCTGACCTCATTATTTTATGAATAAAACTCGGTATGCCATTTTCTTAACATGCAATGCAAAAGTTGATTTAGTTTAAATACTTACAGATGAGAGCAGCACTAAAGAAACCCTCACGGGCGTTCACCAGATAGTCCCCGTTGTTACTGGTGCAATTTTCTCCAAACTATGTGACATGTTCTGTTCCTTGTTTCGTGTCCTCCATTTTCTATTTCCACCAGGTAGATAAAGGACGCCAGTCTGAATTTGGAATATGGCCCAGGATAAATCAAGTGGCTGGGGACATCATTCACACTTCACGTTAAAGAAATCACAGGTACATGCTTCCCTAATGATGTCCCACTTGGCTACGATTGAAACCTGTGGCTGATCCAGACTTAGCTTGTATTTGATTTGTTTTTGTTTTAGGGTCACTCCGCTCAGTAAAGTTCTTTGAGATTTCAAAGGAGAAACCCAGTCCTTGTTTCCCAGGGATCATCTTTGACGCATGTCGCCGTTGTACTAGTTTGCTGTGAATCAAGAGTGGAATCAGAGATTCAAGCTGCCGGATTTAAAAATGCTGAAAATGCCATAAAGTTCACTCAATCTTCAAGGTAAACGTTTTACATAGTGGAGACATGTACACAATAAAAACCGGGGGGGGGGAGATCGAGCGGAGTGAAAATTTAGACTTAAAACTTATTCCGCCTTTCAGGCCTTATTTGTATTTGTTTGGGGGGAAGCCCTTGAGACCCTCCCCCATAACCGCCACAAGGAACATTCTTAGGGTATTAATTAACTGGCATGCTTTTGTTTCTTTTTGTTTTCAGTAGAATTCAGGTTCCGAATCAGGTGTTCTGGACATACTTATCACAGGGCTAAATGTTGAAGACCGACTGTCATTTGATTACAATGCTTCAGATTTTGTAAGTGAAGATCAGTGTTTCTTATTGTGTGCCCTGTTTAACTCGTGAATACAGGTAGCGTTAACGAGTTGTAGCATTTGGGTAGAAATTTCACTCGATCGTTTGATCCGCTGTAAACATTACTCATCGGACGGCGTGGGAGGGTGGGGATTTGCACGCAGGGCGGGAGAGGGGGGGAGGGGTTGGAGGTCGGTGGACAAAACGCCTAAGAGATTAAGAGCGTCCGAAGGTGTGCAGAACCATTTTATTGATAGCGTTCAATATCCACGAGCTGATTCATAGGAGTCTTTGATCGTTAAAGGGTCTTGGCCATATCAACCAAAGTGTAGCCAACTCGTGAATAAGGAACGCTCCTTTTATACGAGTTGATGGTGGACTGAAGTCATTTGAAAAAGTTCAAATAAAACAAATCTTGCTTCGAAAACGACGATGTACTCCTAGTCTTATAATGCGTCAGAAATAGCAGCTGTAGCAGTTTAAGTTAACGTTGTGGATCTATAAGCACGAAAGCTGACCTTCTTTTACTTTCGTCTCTTACAGAAGAAGCTATTACCAATCTCTGTATTTCTTCAAGGTCTTCCTCCATTACAGCATCCATGAAGTGCAGATTCCCCTTGCCATGGGTGTCTCCTTCAAGAGGTAAGCAACCACGTTTCTCTTTTTGATTCACGTTTCTCTTTTTGATGTTCATTGCAACCGTTTTTAAGTGCGAGGAGCACTCGCCTTCGGCTCCTGCTTTTCTGCACTTTTCTCATGTTCTTAAATTTCTGTATGCTTCTAAAACTCAACAATGCACTCGGCGCGTTTTTTATTTTTTCAATAAAATCTAGGGAATTTTAGCCACGTTTTCAAAATCGCTGAACTGCGCGCGGGACAACACGCCAAAATCTACCTCACATTCGTTTAAAAAGCCACCTGCTGACAAATTTTGGTTTAATGATGACTTTTTATTTCGGAAGTGTTAAACTAAATGTCGCAAAAAGGTGTCCAAGTCGGCAACTCATTTAGGAGTTTTTGACACCTTTGTTTTCTTAGTTTTTTAACTTTCAATTAAAAAATGCATTTTATAAAATAAACTGTCGCAAATTTAAGATCTGTACATTTCTCTTTTGAAAGATGTTAGGTTGAACTCAAAGTTAGCTTTATTTTGGTCAAATAAATGTTTTTTTTGTCATTACTGACCTTCGAAGGTTGACATTTTAAAAGGCTCAATACAGTAGCCACGCAGCTCTTTAGAACCTCTAATTTCATTGGACCTGTATACCACGCAGCTCTATTGTTTTTAGCTCTAGGGTCCATTGTTGTGCTGTTTGTTCTATTGTTTCTCAGCTAATCAGAGAAGACCTTGTAAGAGCTGCGTACCGCCCCGCTCAGTGATTCATTACGGTTTTTATGTTTTTCTCTCTGACTGTGCTAGAATTTAAACTGAGTAGTTTACTTCAAACACGAAACGCTCGAGCTCTTCGAACACCAAGAACAAAATATCAAGTCAATTCTTGTAGAAAAAATAAACCACAATGAGTTTTTATGAATTTTTATGAATTTTTTCAAAACCTATTGAACGAACTTGAAAACATTGGCCAATTTTTTCAAGTTACAATCCATTTCCATCCTGGCCATCTGTAGTCAGACACTCGTAAAGCTGTTTTAATTTAAACAAAACTGGAACTTGTTTGCGTTTCATTTTAATTATTTTCCAAATTCTTGCTCTCCATCGATGAGATGATTCTTAGCAAGTGGTCAGCGGCCTTACTAATAATATTAAATAATAAATAATAAGTAATACTAAATAATAATAACAATAAAATACAAATAATCAGAACATGACTAGCTTAGCTCGGAAACAATTTACACTTTATGCCTCAACATCCAACATCTATTTTTATATCCACGGATATAAAAATTTATTTTCGCTTTTTAAAATAACATTAAAAGTTTCCCCATTTTCCGCATTTTTTCAGATAAATTTGATACTTTCACATTTTCACAAGATATATTTCTACAGTGGAAGAACTCCTTGTACTTCAAATTCCATTTTCAAATTCGTTTTCCAATTTCGTTTTCCAATTTCGTTTTCCAAATTCCGAAGGTTGTTTCGTATTCACGATTTGGCTTATAGGAGCCATTAATTTTGATCTTTAAAATGGAATAGGTGTCAACTGGAGTAAACTGTGATAATTAAATGAAATGTTTTTTTTTTTTTTCGATTTCCAGTTTCCTTCTCCTTTCTGAGCGTCACTTGTCCTTGGCTAACAGTGTTTCATCCACCAAGTACAGATCAACCGTTCAATCCTCAGCACCGAACGAAGCATGCCTAATGGTCATCCACAGTACACCAATTGTTCAGCCCAGTACCACAGCATGCCCAATGGTCTTCGCCGGTACCACAGGAACACTCAACAGTCGTCTCAGTAATTTGGTCAGTCAATTCCTTGTGGGTTGGGAATGGTGGGTAAATAGAGCTCTGGATGAACCTTGCAACACATACCGCTGACGCACACACGTTCGGCCAGAAGTCCGCTGACTTCTTATTCGGCTTAATTTAGTTAATTTAACTAGTGGGGCCCCTGGGCTGGTATATCCTTTTTCCCCTGTTTCCATTCATTTGGGGCTTGGGTTTCTTTGCACGTAATTCGAGTCCTGTGTTCGATCGGCTCATTTTTTCTCCGAAAGAGATTCGGCTTCGGCTTTTTTTGGAAACACTTCTTCGTCTTCGTCATTTCGTTCTCCCGCATAGTTGCGCGAAATTAGGTTGATCAATTACGTTTCACTTGACAGTCCAAGCGCTGTATTCAAGTGAAGCTTTCTCTTTCTCTTTCTTTCTCTTCCTTCCGTAAGGTTCACCCAGATATGTTAATTATGACAAAACTTAGGAAACTGGAGGCTGCAGGCCATTCAACTGTTGGAAGGAGTCAGACCTTATTTGGCCACTCCTTACGGGTTTAGTGGTCTCTCTAGTTACAGACAGACAGTTAGGTAGGCTGCCATTTTTGGTTGGCTATTACCTCCATGAAACAGAACAGAACAGAACGAAACAGAAACAGAACGATAGATTACTTGAGAGATTTGCACGACATTCATTCCAAAAACAAAACGCCAACAAAGGCTTGATAGGAGGTTATAAACAGAGGTAGTAGCTCACCGCCAAATTTGCCAGCGTATATTAGATTACAGGTTAATCATGTCATTATGGGTTATCATGGGACAATGCACACACCTTAGTGTAGATAGTTTACAAATTGTAAGTATAGTGAACTTCGAGACAATTAAACGACGCAGCATCATTGGATCAACATGGAGCCGGTCAATCTGATTGGGAGGTTTTCTCACTATGCCACAGTGAGCAATAAGACTATCTTGCGGTGAAACCCAGGCGAATTCCAGGTGAGATCGCGGAGATTTGTCTCTCCTTTTTAATCTTGTCTTGTGATAAGTCTTCTTTTCAAGAAAGGCCTCGGTGCACTACGCTAGCGAGAGAGCTTAGATCGTCTACAAATCCTGGACGTAGATAGCATATAGCAATACGATACATTTACAGCTGTCTTATCTTGTATTGTTGGACAAACTTCAAGAGGTGAATGCAAGAAAGCAAAAGCTGGATTTTGTTCAGGCGAAAGGCAAACCTATTGACGTCGACAGACGTCGTGCGCTTGCAATTTTATTGAGGCTTGAAGTTAACACCCAACAACGTTTGTTGAAACAGCTGTATAATAACAAAAAACCCATACGAAGGGTTTCCTTCTGAAATCTTTGGTATCGGTTTCTCAAAGTAAGTGATAGCGCATTATAAATTATTAAACTGAAAAATATCTAGAATAATAAATATTCAAAACGAAGTGTCTTGTGTCATTATTCTGAAACATCATCTACTACTCAGTGGCAACCGCTGGCTTGTGCTACGTGGTGCTAACTACGTGATACAGCCACGAAGTTGTATCACGCTGGGAGATAACACCAGTTCACAATCACTGCTTGAATCGCGTCTCGTTAATTATTCCACACCGTGCCGGTAAATCTATAGGTACTCTCTGTGAAGAGTATCTTGTGGGATAGCAATGGCTGTGCATGTGTTTGGTGTTATCTTCTACATAAATTCGGTCCGGCTTTCGATTCAAAAATTCGTCGTTTTCGCTCTCGATTTCTTCTTTGGCTTTTCGATTTTGTTTTCAAATTCGGCTTGTTTGTTTGTTCACCATTTAACTGTGGACATTTGAAGGCTTGGAATCGATAAAGAGTCGATAAAAAGCTGATGGATTATCCCTGTGCACCGTCTAGGGGACCCTTGGGTGTTCCATTTATGCCGGAACACGGGAACACTCTTCGGTTTCCCTGGACGCTAGATTTTTCACGCGGTAGGAGCGCATCCCCTCATGTATAGTACATAGGTCCTGTGTCATAGTTAAAGATAAGTGTAAAAGCTCTGTATTACAAATAAATCAAATAAAAAAACTTAAAACTTTGCTGTGTCTTGTGTCTTTATTCCAATTAAAAACCGTACTTCGCTAAGCAAGAATACTAATAGATGTTTTATTTCAGGAACAATACTAACCCAATGATTACATTTCAGGGACAATACTAACCCAATGATTACATTTCAGGGACAATACTAACCCAATGATTACATTTCAGGTGGGAAACGTCCTTTTTTTTCTTCAACTGATGAATCAACTCTTTTTTTCGACGAAAGCCTCAGCCACGTTCGAAACCGTTCATTTTTTTCTTCGATCTTCAACGCAGCATGCACGCATTCCGCTAAACTTGCGATCGGTCCCGGTGAGCATTGTAGATATGTAATACGAATGTGTAAGCCATCTTATGGCACTTTTTTGTTGAGAATAAAGTTTGAAATAAACGTCTGGCGTTGTGTTCAGTTATTTGCGTCTCAAAAGTGTGAGATAGTGTAAAACCATGTAATAACACATATTGCTGAGAATAAAAGATAGAAAATGTCTGCTAGTGTGCTTTATTCGTGTCTTTTGTGGTTTTCTTCACGGCAATATCGATCCATTCGAAGAATCATTATGACATAAACCTGTTAGCCAAGTTGTAATGATCCTAATAAAACGAAGTTGAAAATAAAGTTCACCATTACGTTTCAATTGTGTCATGTGTATTTTTCTAGGCAACTAACATTATTAATTTCAGGAATAACACGCAACGTCTAAATCCAGCAAAGTCTTAAATCACTGATAGGATGTTTTAACCATCATAGACGTCGCTACTGGACTACATTTTTTATGGTTCATCACTTTTTTGGTATACGCTCATCACTTTTTTTGGTGTGCGAAATCAAGACGCACGAAGCCTTCTGACAGTAACTACAAGGTCGTATTATTACAAGCTTCTTTTTTCAGCACACCATTGGTCAATTCAATGAATCACCATTGAACGGTAGTGGAGAGGGAAGTACAATGAAGAGAGAAAGTATTTGCAAGAACCATAATCTCAATTGCGCCAAGTTTGGGTTTCGTGGTATTGCAGTGGTTTTCTGTGCGCTTCCTTTAGTTATTAGTAAGTAAAATCAAGACTTGCCAGCTACGGCCGATCAGAGGGAAACACCAAACTTACAATGCAAAGATGACAGTGGAACAGACTGGAATGTAAGTAGTATCCTTTTAGTATTTAAGTTGTGGGGGGCAACTAGATAAGAGGTAAAAGCCCGGAGTAAAATCTGTCTTCAATAGAATTAAAACTTGACCTCGTTGTTACTACGATGGCATCCACATTAACTCAGGTGACATGTTATATACTGTAATGGCACCACTAGAAGAGCTACCAAAATCCGTGGCTTCATCAATGGCCTTATTCAAACCCGACCTCCTTGCTACTGCTACGATGTTCTTCTTACTTACTCTGGTGACAAATTACATTAGTCAGGGGCCACTAGAACAGACGTAAAATCCCGGACCAAAGAAGTCTGTAGTTTCAATGGGACTTAAATCTGACCTCATTATTTTATGAATAAAACTCTGTATGCCATTTTCTTAACATGCAATGCAAAAGTTGATTAAGTTTAAATACTTACAGATGGGAGCAGCACGAGAGAAGCCCTCACGGGCTTTCACCAGATAGTCCCCGTTGTTACTGGTGCAATTTTCTCCAAACTATATGTGACATGTTCTGTTCCTTGTTTCGTGTCCTCCATTTTCTATTTCCACCAGGTAGATAAAGGACGCCAGTCTGAATATGGAATATGGCCCAGGATAAATCAAGTGGCTGGGGACATCATTCACACTCCACGTTACAGAAATAACAGGTACATGCTTCCCTTATGATGTCCCACTTGGCTACGATTGAAACCTGTGGCTGATCCAGACTAAGCTTGTATTTGATTTGTTTCCTTTAGGATCACTCCGCCCAGTAAATTTCTAAGAGATTTCAAAGGAGAAACCCTGCAGTCCTTGTTTCCCAGGGATCATCTTTGACTCATGTCGCCGTTGTACTTCAGTTTGCTGTGAATCAAGAATAGAATCAGAGAATCAAGCTGCCGGATTTAAAAATGCTGAAAATGCCATGAAGTTCACTCAAACTTCAAGGTAAACTTTTTACATCGTAGAGACATGTACACAATCAAAACGGGGGGAGGGGAGGGAGAGCGAGCGGAGTGAAAATTTAGAGACTGAAAACCTTTTCCGCGGGCCTTATTTGAATTTGTTTGGGTGGAAGCCTTTGAGACCCTCCCCCATAACTGCCACAAGGAACATTCTTAGGGTATTTACTGGCATGCTTTTGTTTCATTTTGTTTTCTGTGGAATTCAGGTTCCGAATCAGGTGTTCTGGACATACTAATCACAGGGCTAAATGTTGAAGACCGGACTGTCAGTTGATTGCTATGCTTCAGATTTTGTAAGTGAAGATCAATGTTTCTTATTCTGTGTCCTGTTTAACTAGTGAATACAGGCAGCGTTAACGAGTTGAAGCATTTTGGGTAGAAATTTCACTCGATCGTTTGTTCCGCTGTAAACATTACCCATTGGACGGCATTGGAGGGTGGGGATTGCACGCAGGACGGGGGGGGGGGGGGGGGGGGGGCGAGTTTAGACAAAACGCATAGAAGATAGAGCAGTCCGAAGGTGTGCAGAACCATTTTATTTATAGCGTTCAAATTGAACGCTATAAATAAAATGGAGTCTTTGATTGTTAAAGGGTCTTGGCCATCTCTACTAAAGTGTAGCCAACTCGTGAATATGGAACGCTCCTTTTATACGAGTTGATGGTGGTTCGAATCGAAGTCATTTGAAAAAGTTCTAATAAAGCAAATATTGCTGCGAAAACGATGTACTCCCTGTCATTTCATGCGTCAGTATTAGCAACTGTGTAGCAGTACAAGTCAACATTGTGGATCTATAAGCACGAAAGCTGATTTTCTTTTATTTTCCTCTCTTACAGATGAGAAAAAGCTATTACTGAACTCTGTATTCAAGATCTTCCTCCATTACAGCATCCATCAAGTCGGCAGATTTCCCTTGCTATGGGTGTCTACTTTAAGAGGTAAGCAACCACTTTTCTCTTTTTGATTCCATATGTTCAACATCCAATTGTCCTTGCTAATGATTGGTCACGTAAGGTGTCAGGTGTCGATGAGACCAGCGATGAGAATAAGAAAAATCGTAAAAATGGGAGGTCACATGGTGCCAAATTTTATTCAGTTAAACTACCAGAAAGGAAAGTATGAATTAATAAGAAAATCCCCCTTCAAGAGCTAGCAGCCAGGAAAAATATACTATACAAAAACCACCAAGGGATGAAAGAGTAGAGCCTGCGTGGCAGCCAGTGGAGCCCGGTTCTGTTGAGACTGCAGTCTTCTACTTGGCGAGAATCGAAAAAAAACAAATCTACCTGCAAAACATAAACGTGATGGTAATTCTAACGATCGTATTCTAATTTTACGTTACTTGAATTTGATTTGTTTTCCTTTAGGATCACTTCGCCCAGATTACTTTAGGATCATGTTTGACGCATGTAGCCGTCGTACTTTAGATTTCTGTCAATTCGGAGTGAAATCAGAGAACCAAGATGCCGGAATTAAAAACACCGACAATGCCGTGACGTTAACTCAAGCTTCAAGGTGACTCATTAAACCGCAGATACATGAACACATCTTGTAACATCGGCTGAACCCTTTTACTCACAGGGCCAATTTTGACACTTTATTTCCTCGACGCTAAGGTGTAGAAAAAAGTATAATATTGAATCTAAAGAAAATGCTGGAAAAATACCGGAGGCCATCTGATGGACTCGATGCACCACACCCAATAGGAAGGGGGAGCAGTTAATTATAGTCTTAGTCTTGTCATGCGTCAGAAATAGCAGCTGTGTACCAGTATAGTCGGTATAAATTGTGAATCTTTCAGCATGTGTAATACTACTGATTTACTTTACTTTATCTCTTACAGAAGAAGCTATTCCCACCCAACTCTGTTTCTTGAAGATCTACCACCACGACCGCATCCAACAAGTCTCCAAGTACAGAAACCCCTTGCTATCGGTTTATACTTCAAGAGGTAACCAATTACTTTTCTCTTTTTGATTCCACAAATGTTCAACATCCAATTTTCCTTACTGATGGTTGTTCAAGTCAGGTGCCATACGTCAGGTGTCGATGCGACCAGGGATGAAAATAAGGAAAATCGGAAAAATTGAAGATCACATGGCGCTAAAAGCCTGGTTCTGATAGTGTGCAGTCTTAAAAAAACTGATCTGTCTGCAAAGCGAATGAATGGCTATAATTGCAACGATCGAATACTAATTTTACGTTACTTGTATTTGATTTGTTTTAGTTAAGGATTATTCCGCCAAGAAAATTACATTCAGATTGCAAAGGGCAATCCCTGTCGTTGTTTCCCAAGGGATAATCTTGGACGTCGCCATAGTAATTTAGCTTGCTGTCATCAAGAGTGCAATCAGAGAACCAAGCTGTTGGACTTCAAAATAACAAGACGTCCACTCAAGCTTCAAGGTGACTGCAGCCTAAGACACTTATTTTTACTCTTAGAGCACAAGTAGAATAATTGTAAACAAAATGGGACCATTATGGTTGTTTCCACTGATATTAATGACTTAAGGCCTTTCAGCACTCACAGTGGTGACAGAGCTGCTTTACAAACGCTCGTAGAATGGAACACTCAATGGACCAAAGCTGTATATTGGTGGTTTGCACGTCGGCCGTGCCAGTGTGTCAAAACAATAAAATTAGTTCGCATAAAAATAGAATTTTATTCCTAAAGGATAATAATGTCATTGTTCTTACCCCCAACATGGCCGACGGGCAAACCGCCAATAATGGGATCGTGACGTTGCAATTATTAAAATTTATAAAAAAGGTTTCTGTCGGATAAGGGTTATTTAATCTGCATTTCTTTTACAACTATGGAAACGAAGCTTGTGATAAATATTTTAAAATGTTTTTTGTTCGCCGATTTTAATTTCGTTTACATAAACCGCGAGTCCTCCATATTTCACAATCTGATTTCATTAGTGCGCAAACATTTATCCTGACAAAGCAGATGTAGACATCACGTGTTTTAGTTTAAGAAAGTTGAAAGGAAGTTTCAATCTTTTACTAGTTCGTCTGTCTATTTCAACGTGACATTTCAAATTAACACAAAGATTTGTATTTTTTTTTCGCTAGCTTTCTCCTTTATGAGTGGCCACTTCTGTCTAGGACTATCACAGATCTACCAAATTTCTTTGTCTTTTTGACATCCTCGGAGTCGTGTACAATAAGTCCCATTATAATATTTGTTTATTATTTTGCGCACACAGTTCAGCCTGAATAGAAATTTACGAGGCAATTATTATCAAAACAAAATGCAAGATTTTGATAGGAATGAGAGTGTATTGACTTCTCTCTCATGGAAGTATCAAGGAGGTGTTTTCCAACCCCACCTAGCCTCTACCCTTAACTGCCGCCACCCCCAACCAAGCCCGAACCCTCATCTACTCCGCCCCTCCTCGCCTACCCCTTCGATCATCCCACCCCATCCTCCCCCCATTACCCCGCTACCACCATGCAAAGAACAGTACATAAACATGACACCATAATCTAATTCATATCCTCTGTTCCTCATGAGATCATAATAAGGTAAAGGGATGATATAGCTCAAGGGAGATCTCCAACATTTTAGTTGAAGGACTGTGTGAAAAAGGTTCCTAGCTGTACCATGGCCATGTATCTTCAACCTAAAAGGTAGGAACATTTTGCACCGGCAGCCTTTCAATGATCCAACTGGAATATAATTTTGTCATAGACCCTGTCCCCCCGGTACAAGGTTGCGACGCAGGAATGAAAAAATACTTTCAACATGAACTTATACAGTTGGTAGACTTCAACCTTGTCTGGAGGGATCGGGGAAATAGAGTTTTAAGTTGATTAATTTTCACTTTACTTATCGGCGAGTTTAAAGTCGTTTACAAAGTGGTTTCAAACGTGTGGAGTGTCCCTAAACATTTTGACCACGGTTGTAGTATCATCCCTTTCAAGTAATTCCCCCATTCATAATTCCCACACCTCCTGATAACTCCTCGAGGCAGTACTCAGTTCACCTTTGTGATAGGCAAACGTCAGTCGCGTCACGGTGATCGTATATCAACAGGTTTCAACTTTGCTGTATCCAATTCATCATTTGCATTGGCTGAACTTGCATGCACGAGTTATACGTTTTGTATAAATTAATTATCCATAAAATAAATTGTAAATAAAACAGTTGTGATCCATTTGGCCTATTTCCTTGGTCTGTCGGTAATACAAGAAGTGGTCACTTATACAGGCTTCCACAATAAATAATTAGTTTAGTATTTAGTGATTTTCAATTTTAAGAAAGAAAAGAGCAAGAAGAAATAAGATTGGTAAAGAACTAGTCATATTTTTTGAAATAATTAAGCTCCTTTTTCTCCCTTCGTTAGATTCGCGATTTCGAAATAAGGTTTACGTAGCGGACAGCTATTTTATAAAACTATTTAACTTTCGAAACGGATATTGAAAAACTTGCATCATGCAGGAATGACATAAACAAGTCATCCAAAAATATATTTCCTAGGGGCTTGCATTTCAACGTGACACTTTAAAAGTGAAAACAAGTTAAGCTCTTACTCGCTACTGGAGAAAATGAATGTTATGGTGATGCCTTAGAAACGATACAAAAAAATTGACGCAACCTTCGCTCTTTAGTTTTCTCTTGGAAAATGTCACTAACTTGACTGGCGTTTTTCATCATCCTAAATTCCACTTGTCAGTTATTTACCCCTGAGATTAAGAAGATGCAGCTATCAATTAAATGAGGACAAGAAAGTGCTTTTCAAGGTTTCAAGGCATCATTATCATGCATCACTACGAGAAATTTCCTGGTGTGGTGTAAACTGCGTAGCTGTTGGGATTTAATGAGCGCGCGGCACGAGGACAAAGTCTTCCTTTACTTCCTTTAACCCCTCCTTCAGTAGGCAAACATGTTGGCACACTATTGGCAACCATGTTGGCACACTGTTGGAAACCATATTGGCAAACTGTTGGCACACATGCTGGCAAACATGTTGGCATACTGTTGGCAACAAATACAACAAGTATCCATTTTCGCCAACGTTTTGGCCAACGTTTTTGTGTTGGCAAACTCACATGCATTTGACGCGTGAAAAAACCAAACCCGCAAACACATCTCGAGATTTGACGTCCGGGCTTGAGAATGACAGTAAGAATTTTGGTAGTTTGTCGTGTAAAAAACTGAGATTGCCATCATTTTGAAGTTTGCCAACACGAGATTGCCAAATGAAGTTTGTCGTGTGAACTCGGCTTCAATGGACGACTTGTATCGCTATATGTATTTAGTGTTATCATTCAGATAATAATGATCATAATGCTCATAACTTCACACAAATGTTGTTGAACGGCAGTATGTTTCTTCTTCGTATTTCGATTTTTATTTTGTACACTATCATCGATTTCTTTTGAATTTTGTTTCACTGACTGGATTAAGATAAACACAGAACTGTGAACAACATATGAAACTGTATACAGTTTCTTCGCCTTCTAAATGTTTTGTCCTAGTTGCAAATTGTTTACTTCTTGAAGGTTAAATGACACGATTATAAAAATGTTGTAGCTTAACGATTTTCGGCTAGACTTGGAACATCGGTTTTCTTCCTGATTAAATTGCTTGTAATCGAAGCTGATTTTAACATAAGTTATCTAACAATGCAATAACCTGCTAATGCAGGAAGATTTCTAGCTGTTCCAAGTAACTAAAATGCTAAGAAATTAAAATTTCTTCAATTGGCAATGATCAAATTCACTTGGGACTTGGTGCTAGACAAACGCAGACTGCAGGCCGATAGGAATTAGGCAGCAGTTTGTATTAGGGATAGGGTACAGGATTTATAGTGTCAGGGTAAAGGAGTTAGAAAGTTAGGTTTTCAGTAAGGGTGATAGTTAGGATTTAGGGCTACAGTTAGGAGATTAGGATTTATCCGTTAGGTTTTAGAATTAGGAGTTTGTAGTCTGCATAATTTCTTGCACCAAATCTTCCGATTGAAATAACGGAATAAAATAAGCCTTTAGCGCTGTTAAGATTAACCGGAAAAATAACCTTAGGCAAAAAATGTCAAAGCTGAAACGAAATTTAATTAAGCTTTCGGCACATTTTGTACCATAACGTTCAAATTTCGTTTTCTCTGGCTGATTTTGAGACTGTGTTACTAAGAAAATGAACCATTATTTTAAGAATCCGTTTCCAAACTTTTTTATAAAACAAGTTAAATCAAGACATACTGCCTTCAAAAACGTAAATCTACCATTTTACCAACCTCGTCTCCAGGACCTTCTCCGCTTTTCAAAGCCGCCATTTTGAATTTGAAAAGCGGAGAAGGCCCTGGGCACGAAGTTAAAATAAAAATAAAATCCGCAAAGGACCGTAAACGATAATGCTGCTTAAGGGTACAGATGGTTTTCGCTCACGTGACCTTCAGTCCTGTGGGACTCAAATGACAAAGGCCATGGCAGCTATGTTGGTGCACATAACAAAAGAAGTTCTTTAAAATTCTTTTGTAGGTGTGCACCAACATGGCCGCCGTGACGTAACGTCAAACCACCCATACGCAGGATCTGCAAGTGACCTATTCAGCCAAAACACGAACAAACATACTATAAACTGCAAGTGCTGATCTGACTACGTAAAAAATTTGACTTTGCGAGACACCAACACGTTTTTGCGTAGTCAGATCAGCCCTTGGAGGTTATTGGACGAGTTTGTCATTTTACGACTTTCACAACCGGTTGCATCTTTATAATATAGTTCAGGGTATACAGTTAATATTTAGTGGAATATTTAGTCTTGTGTAATAAAATAAAAGATGTTGGCGGAATTAAAAAAAAGTTGATTGTTCGTTTTATTTTATATATATATATGTTTTTTTTTTTTGGCCAGCCCAGCCTGTAAAAGAGTAACATCATCCCCAGGAACTTTTTCACTTCCGAAATGGTGGGCTGGGCGTAAAACCCCGGGGGGGACTCCCATATGAAAATGATGGGGGTGCTCGTCGGAAAGTTTCGAAAAACACCCTAAAGGTACTAGAATCGGGTTTGATGGGCGTGGCTCCAAAGAATTTTTACCCATTAGAGGTACCAATTCTAAAACAACACATGTAATCCATGTTTTTTCGGGTCAATACCCTAAAAGGTACCGCGATAATTCTAACGGTAGTCATTTTAGATTTTAGTACCCTAAGCGGTACCAATCTACATATTTTGACCCCTAAAAGGTACGACGAGCACCCCCGTCATTTTTATATGGGAGTCCACCCCCGGGGGGCGTAAAAACCCTTGGACAAGGATGCCAAAATGTTCCAAAAATAGTTGCGAACGGGGATGGGACATCGCTGATCGGACACGTAAAACAATGTCGCGAACACACCTTTGCACATCCGCGCATTTGCTATAACACTGACGGTCATTAACACAAAGTGCTAATGAGGAATTGTGATTAATATGCGATGTTCCCAATATAAGAAAGGGTTGAAAACGGTGGTTGAATACCATTGACCGGAAGTGCAAACTATTTCGTTTGCACACCTCCCCACTTCAGACACTTCCTTTAAAGATATACGTTACAAGCAGAGACTGATACAACGTAGATTTTAAGTTTGTGTGCTATATTTCGACTGGCCAAACCAGCCCATTCAGATACAATGAGGAAAATTTACATTGGTTTTCATGATTATATAGAGAAATAACTTGCGTAATGACGGACATACGTAAAACTAATGACATAGATTGACAGTTCTAAAATAAAATGGATAAAAATTATATAAAACAATACGAAAAGGAAACTAGTATCTAATATTGATGGCATCAAAAAGCTATTACCCTAGACACGGATTAATGTAGAGTTTTTCCACCTTTTAAGTCTGTCGACCAAATCCAATAGAGCCATTCAAATGAAACCTCCTTGACAATAGTTTTGCATGGTAACATTTGGGGTTTTTTTTTTTCAGTATTTTACAAAACGAAATTCAGGGATCAATTCAATAAAACTTGTACCAAGTGTAATTACAAGTGTAGCTATTGTTTTTCAACCTCTGAAACAATGGCAACACTTGCAAATTACACTTATAAAAGTTTTATTGAATTGAACCCAGGATTTTTCTTGAATTTGATATGACTCTCTTATAAATAAATAAATAAATAAATAGGAATTTCATTGGAATCCACGAGGTGGCTCTTACTTCCACTGTTTCCGTATCAAATTGGAATTTGGAAATGTTGGTATTTATGGACGGAGGAAAACCGGAGTACCCGGAGAAAATCCCCTCAAAGCAAGGATGAGAACCAACAACAAACTCGACCCACATGACGCCAAGTCCGGGAATCGAATCCGGGCCACATTAGTCGGAGGCGAGTGCTCTCACCACTGCGCCATCCCTGCTCCCACACTCTTGGGAGTTAAAAGGGTTAACTGTAACTTTCACTACCTAAATGCTAAGATTTAAACTTCGAAACCCAGCGAGTGACTGGGATTCCTGGTTTCAAACCACTGAATTAAAACAAAGCATCTACCAATTTATAATATTTGCGTTTTTCTTTCATATGGAACCACTAAAAACTCAATAAACCAAGCATCCTAATCTGAAAGCCTAATTGCTACATTAGAAACAATTTCCAGACATAATGACATCATTACCAGGGCCGTAGCCAGTATGAGGCAAACCGAGGCACTTGCCTCAGTCATGATCCCAGTGTTTTGTTTAAACGTAGTCATCATAAAGACCCTAAATAGTAAGGGGGGAATTTAACCATGGATATTGCCTCAGTCTTCACTTTTTTCTGGCTACGGCCCTGATTACATGACGGGGAAAACTTTACAGGAGATAGCCCAAGGGACACTTTGATATGGACGGTAGTGTAGACTCCGGAACTTCTCCTTTCACTCCCATAGTCAATTATGGAGAGATGTAGAGTTTTTTCTACCTTTTGAGTCTGTTGCCCGAGGGGGCGGGGACTCAACAAAGTTTTGTACAGGGATGCTCCGCCCCAAGGTTCAAACCCTTGTCCCTTTCATATACCGTTATTGACAGAAAGGGTATATACCTACCCCTTTCATATACCTCTTATTGAAAATGGTACTCCTTTCATATAGCCGTTACGTGCGTCTGTTTGATATATTTTGAAAGTCCTTTTTTTATAATACTTAAATGGCAGTTTTCCCCACCTAATTTCCTATACTTCGTGAAATCCCTACCCTTTCATATACCTCCAGCCTCATAAAGATACCCCTTTCGGGCGGAGAATCCCCATATAGCCCATTATAGGCTATAATAGGGCTATAGTGTGACCATTCAAATGAACCTTCTTGATAGTACTTTTGCATGGTACCATTTGCTTTTCAATATTTTAAAAGATAAAATTTAGGATTGTTCTTGAATTTTGACTATTTGACGCTCCTGGGAGTTAAAAGGTTAACTTTTCACTACCTTGCCAAGGTTTCAACTTCGAAACCCAGCGAGGCCTATCCAAACAAAGATAAGGTTTGTGTTTATAAATTCCAGCAAACCTATTAACGTCAAAAACTTTTAGAAGAGAGCAAGTGTTTCTTAATAATGTTAGCTCAGTTATATTTTTGGGTCCATCATTGCTTTTCCTCCACAAATACTGCATCAAATCAGGATAGCTCCCATGTACTCCCATGAACTTTTCACAAACATCGGTCTTTGAAAAGAACTCGTTTAATTTACTCGCAGGTGGCCAATAATGAAGTCTGTAATCATCAAAATCCGTAAGATTAATTCCCGTCGCGTTTATCCACAAAGTGAACGTTTGGTCACCAAAAGGATGGCACAACATAGAACGAAGATCTTGCGCGAGGAATTTCTCGATGACATCTTCAGAAAACAGTGCCCAAGATTCATCCATGTAAACTAGATGCTTTTCATGGCAATGGTACCTTCCCCAACTTAGGTTCACCTTTGGTCTGGATGATAATTCGTTCACCAATCGATCTATGCACAGGAAATAGTCATCGTCAAGGCGTAGAAAATACTGAAATTTGAACCTAGCTTTCGCCCACATTATTTGGTACAGAAATCGCTCTCCAAATATCATAGAAGCAGTTTCTGTAGGAGAGAACTTGATGTCCCCAAATTTGGTACGTTCCGCGAGCAGTTCCTTCTTTTGTTGCTCTTGAAGTTGAAGGCCATCAGTGAAGAAGACGCATTTTACCTGTGATAATAGGGTAAAAGAGTAGTCCGTGTTAGAGCTGTCGTTGATATATGAAGTGGCAGGGGTACCCAACTAGGAATATTTCAGAGATCGCTTGGAATAGCCTATTTCGAAAACTACCATAATAATCTTTTATGTGCAGGCTCAGCCTCATCGGGGTGTAATTATTCAAGTCTCCTTTGTTAGAATGGCACAACGGAATAGGCCATTTGCACGATGACGTCATTTGACCACTACTACCAGAATCCTTCAGTTTTTTGTTTTGTAGTGCAAATTAGGGCTATTGTTATTTAAATCGCACTGGGATTACAAAATTTACATAAGAAAGGAAAAACGAAATGAATTCTGGTAGTAGTAGTCAAATGACGTCATCGTGCAAATTGCCTATTCAGAGTACATGTATACAAATTGCCAAGAAGTTGAAGCATAGCACGTGCAGTTCGTGCTGAAAACAAAATAAATTCAAAGTCAGGCTTACATAAAGCACAACCCAATCCTGCACTTTTAAGAGTATTATGATAGTTTGTTGGTGTTGCGGATGGTGTGATCACCAAATGACGTAAAATAAAAGATTCAAAAGACACTGAACAATACCCACACCACAACACAAAAGCTAACCAACAATGGCTTCCGAAACACCAAGAAACACTCGGTGTTATGGTAGTTTTCGAAGTGGCCTATGGCATTGTACTCATCTCTGTTTTTCCATACCATTTTAGTATCGTTAAAGGTTTGAGCTTTTCGGTTCTTTTAGCTGAATATTTCAACGGCAGAAAATCTGATCTTAGGGACAGGGATATTGTCCCGAATATTGTCCCGAATGTTGTCCCGAATGTTGTCCCGAATATTGTCTTGTCCCCCCGAACTTACTTGCTGCTTTCACCTTTCCGAAAATCCGAGCTAGCTGACCTTATTTTGCACAAAAAACTACTCATATTTTTTCATCCCTCCGAAAACAAGAGGTGTTAAATTTTTCGTTCTTACGAACGTTTGAGGCGACATTTTAAGGCCCGTTTCCACAGGCGATTTTTTTGTGCAATTTTTGTCCGCGCGCTTGTCGATGTAATTTTTGTCGCGTGCAAGTTGCATCTTCAAATTGCATGTGTAAACGGGCGCGATTTGTCGCGCGATGTCGCAGAGGTTTCGAACATGTTCGAAACCTGATACAACTTGGCGGCGATTTTTGGGAAATCGCAGCAAATATCGCACCCGAATTGCACAGGAAATCGCCGCTACAAAAGTTGCATTGGAGAGCGCGACAAAAATCGCATCAAAAATCGCATGTGTAAATGGGCCTTTACTTAAGTAAACTCTAGTTTTTAATAGAATTAACTGCGAATTTTAAAGATGACTAAGGCCTTTTGAACAGCTCTCCGACGAAACGATTCGTTGGATGCTCTTGAAGCGGGTAAGTAGTAAGGGGTGGCGGTATGGGAAGTGGTCAAATTTCCCTAACCACGCCCTAGAATGGAATGTTAGGAATGTTGGCGTGGTTAGAGAAATTTCACCACTTCCCTTACTGTCACCCCTAGAATGGAATGTTAGGAATGTGGGTTTTGAAGCTTTCTGGCATAGTTCTTTGGTGAACTGTTGTGGATAAATCAATAGGTAGGGGGTGGAGAACTACTATTTTAAAGCGATTGAAATAGAATATTTGTTTATGTTTTCCCACCGGGCTTATTGTAATTGAATAAATGTCACGTAACGCATGTCACGTCGGAGGGGTAGGAAGGGGGTGTCAATCCGTTGTTCCCCCTCTAGGGCAAGTTCTGGCTTGTTAACCTCTCACATGTTTTTGAGCATTCTCTTGAAATTTTTATCCAGTCAGTACGCTTACAAGCTCAGTCAATACAGCACTTGTCTGTAATGTATATTATAAGAGATAGCTCGGTGGAAAAGGCATAAAGGAGCTTTCTTATAAGGAATTGACATTTTTGCCGCAAACTAATATCAAGTCCCTTTGTTATGCACGAAATGCTTAAAGAAAACTTACGCATCAAGTGAATTTTCAAGAATTAATCAACCATAATTTGAGGTATAGCGAGTCTGCTTCCAAAACACAAGGTGACAAACTTAAAAAGATGGTAATACATTTCCATTCTGGTTATCTGCAGCCAAAGACAGTAATTTTTACTCCTAGAGCACTAGTGGAATAATTTTTAACAAAACTGGACCATTACCTTTCGGTTTCCGCTTTATAAATAAGTCTTTTGGGATTTTGAAAGTAGCACCAAAGATGGTGATAGCCCCTTTAAAATTCGTGTTTTGTTATCGTTTACCTTACTTAATTTTAAAATGGCGTCAGAAAGATTTATTCTGATACCTTTTAGGAACTATATTAGGCCAGAAACATGATAAAGTGATTTTCCTCAGACCGTGAAACAGTTAACTTTAACTTTAACTTTAACTTTAATTAACATAATTGCCTTTAGCAAGCTAATCCGGCAATGGGCGGTCAGAACACGGAAGCTCATGACATTGACAGTGAAGGAAAAAAAAAAAAAAATCGTCAATACGTGAAATTGTTACAAATACTTAAATGAAACGCAGCAACAGAGTCAGCACATACAAAAGCTGGAGACAAAGCGTTCCAAGCGGGAACAGTTCTTACAAAAAAAGAAAACTTGTGGGCGTTAACATTAGATGAATAACGTTGGTATTGGAATGGGTGCTGTACACTAGCTCGTGTCAAGTAGGGACAGACCACCGCGCGTAGATCATCCGGGAAAGATATCCGTACATTTCCTGTCTTGATCTTAAAAAACAATGTCAAATCAATGATCTTCCTTCGTGTCTCAAGATCTTGCCACCCCAAGTTAGATAACATTGTATTAACGCTGCTGGTACGACGGTAGTCGTTACAAACAATGCGCGCCGCCCGACGCTGAACAGTAGTTTAGTGTATAATAGTCAAATAGACACAAAAGAAAACAACGGAAATAACATCTATTAACCTCTCAGTAGCTAGTGTACTAACTATTTCACGGTCTGAGGAAAATCACTCTATGAACAACAAACATGCACAAGAAACGAGACAATATTCAAACCGGAGAGCGGAAAGTGCTCGCGTTGACTTAGAACGTTTATTACTTTAGGAGCAAAAAAAATTATGGCGACCAACTGACAAGGTGTTGTAGACGAAACTAGTTTTGTAGTCGCATATGTAAATGTGTGTTGAATGTAAATGCAAATTAGGTTTATTTCTAATCAATATGAGCTCTAGAAGCATATAATCGATACCCACAAAACGTGCTGAATTGTTCTTTGATTTGAATATTATTTGTTCACGACATGTTAACCCTATTCGGCCTGGGCTTTTTTTGAGTTCCTGAGCCTGGGGGGGGCACATTGTGCCCCCCCCCTTCGTAACTTCAAGAATATTAAGGCTACGACAATGAAACTTGGAGGGTACATAGTACGTCCGAAACTGTCTCCCTTGCGGTCCGCACAATGGAACGATGACGTCATATGACGTAGTTATTAGGTAATTAGTTATACGGCCGCCATCTTGGATCCGCCATCTTGGATTTCTGAAATTTTTTAAAACCTCTTAAAAACCGTCCAAATTGACTCAAAATTAATCAAAACCAATAAATAAGTGCTAAATGACGTAAAAATATCAGAGTTATACCAATAAACATTATTTTTCTTCATTCAAAGGTACAAATATGCAAATTTCAAAAAACATGGCTGTCAAAACCTTGTTGCCATGGAAACATCAAGTCACGTGATCAAAACATTGTCATACATAATTGTTGCCAGATAAATTTTAGGAAAAGTCACAAAGTTTGATGGCGTTTGAATACATATTAAAGAAGTTATGGAAGTTCACTTTGTGCCCCCCCCCCCCCCCCCCAGGCCGAATAGGGTTAAGTTTCTGTAGCAGCCACGCATCTTTTAAAAGCTTCTTTTGACTCGATCATAAAACTCAAAGATGGCAATTCTCGCGTTATATGACGCCATCACAGCATACAAGCGGCCTACTTTTGCTTAGACAGTTGTTGATGTGCTTTAAATCCTCCAAGTTTCATAACCATAGCTTTAATATTCTTGAAATTACGAAAGAGAGGGGAGGGGAATCCTTCCAGAAACGACTTTCCTAACAAAATATGAGACCATTTTGAATTGCGTTTAATTAAAAGCGAGGAATTTATCGTTATCGAAACGAACTAAGAGCTACATCTTTTCGTGTGGCATATTCATACACAATTCCATCTAAAACTAAATGCTGCTTAGATTATACCAAATCTAAAACTTAAATAAAAAATTAACGACGCATACCACTTGACTACATCTTTTCCACCATGTTTCTCTGATGGCGTTTCGTCTATTCTGTCTTGCAGGTGCACTGGATACAATTATCAGCAAAAGAACTTCGGGTTTGTTGGCCTTCACTGTCAATTCTGATAACGGTACTTCAGCACTTGTCCAATTCAGTGCTTTTTCTTTCTCTTTGTATTCTGCACCAGCTTTTGCAAACATTTCTCTCAAAGGCAGAAGTCTGTCTACCTGAGCTTGTCTTTCCTCTGATTCTGTCGTCATTAAAGTGCTAGCCTGTGGTTTACCTCTCTTATCTCGAGATGTCATCCTTAACATGAAGTGGTCTCTCTGTTGATCCAGTTCGTATGCAGTCAAGTCTGAATTTAGTTGAAGTCGCGGATGCTTCAAAGAACTTGCTGTTTCTTCGGGTGATTGCCTACTGTAACAAATTAATGTCAGTGCGTTATAAAATCTTCCACAGCTGAAATATATTGTGATGACCATGGCGTAAAAAATAGCGGCACAAAGAAGATAATGACGTGTTCGAAGTCTAGTTCGACACCGTGTCACGATCTTCATTTGTGTAAGCATTTTCTCTACAAAAAAGTCAGAATATTTTAAAAACGAACGTATTTTTCATCAAACTATCCAACCTTTTCTAATTTTTTCATTGCAATTATTTGAAATGGAATTGTATGTGTACTGATTAATATTTTATCTCAACCCTATTTAGGTTTAAGAAACTGCCATTTCAGAATAATTTAATTTTTTATGACGTGGAGCACTCGCAAAATATGAAATTTCTTCTCTTTGTAATAAATAGGCGAATGACGGATGTAAAAATATATATTATTTATTAAAGATTATTTTTGAAAGAACTTATTCAGATTTCCTCAGGTTGACACGAATCCTGAAAAATACAATTCGTGCAGGCTTTCAATTAATCAACAACAGCTGCAGCGCTTTAAATATATAAATTTGCTTTCCCAATAATTTTCTTTTAACACAAGAAAAAATTAAAACTATGTCAGAGTACTGGGTTTTTTTGTTTACTTTGTAGAAAAAGAGAAAAAATCAATCTTCTTTATGTGTAACGGCCGCACTATAATTCACTGGATTTTTACCACCTGTAAAGGCCCGTGGCAAAACTGGGACAATCTCCCGCTGTCTTCATGCAATATAAATTTCAATTCCAATTTCGCTATTTTCAGTTAATGGTGTCTCCAATTAACATAAGAATTGTTATAAATGCTAAAAGCGATTTATTTATTTATTTATTTATTATTTATTTATTTATTTATTTATTTATTTTTTTGTTAATTTCGATTCGGTGATGGAATACGTAAGAAGCGAGACTGACATGTTATATTACAATAATTATTACATGTAAAAACGAAAAAAAGATCGGTCTCAATAGGGCCATTTATACGAGACCAAATAAGTCGCGACTTGCATAAGTCGCGACTTACAGAAGACGCGAACTAGACCATTTATACGAGTGAGGCTTGCATAAGTCGCGACCTAAATAAGATGCGAACACATTTTTGTATCATTTATACGAGTGGTTCGCGTCTTCTGTAAGTCGCGACTTATGTAAGTCGCGACTTATTTGGTCTCGTATAAATGGCCCTAATGTCCGCGTTTCATAAGGTGTGACAGTTGCTATGAAAATGTTGATCACTTTGAATGAAACCGTGCAGACACATGCAATCTTCTTTAAAACTATAGAATTCCCTAACAAATTTAAACAATATAGCTGTCACGCCGGCCTCGCGGTCACAGTAAAACCGCAGCTAAAACTTCACGGTGACTTCACAGGTGAAGCCAACTCTGCTTCACCGTCAACATTAATCAATAAGAATAAATATATAAGAACGTGATCTGGCAAACATGTTAAAAAAACCGAGCTATCTTCAAAGTGGCTTCACACTTGATACTTTGAGATATCATGATGTCTTCTACAACAGTGTACAAGTTAAGCAACAGACTAGAAAGTTAGTAGAACCTTAGCCTTATCAACAGCGGGAACCGTATCTTTGGGCCGAGTAAAGAGGACAAAAACTGACTAGCGATAGGGGCGTGAAGAAAGAAAAAAGTTAACCCTTAACTCCTCCTATTTTTTGTCCTTTTGCCCCGGCCAGACCTTAGAATGTCTTGCAGAGGAGGAACCTGACCTTGTACAGCATAAAAAAGTGATTTACAATCGAGTACTGTTACCATTTCTTTCAGTGTTACCCGACCCTTCGAATCAAAACTACTTTGAGCAGTTCGATTTACCCTGCCGTCAATCATACCTTATATGGAAAGAGTATTTTACCGTTTGCAGGCTGGTGATCACGCAGGAGTATGCAAACTCCTCCTACTAGGTATGATTGACGGCAGAGTAAATTGAAATTGCTCAAAGTAGTTTTGATTCGAAGGGTCGCGTAACAGTGAAATCAGTGGTAAACCAAAGTACTCACTCTGAATAATCACAACAGACGCAGACAATACAATGAACCTGTCAATCAGAAATCGAACGAAATATACGTTGTAGTTCAAAAAACCATCATTGTAAATTTAATGAAATCATATTCTTAAAACAGATTCATGGGATTCAATCTGAATCCGGTGTTTTAGGATTCACATTCAGCTCCTGAACTCATGGCGTCCTTTAAAGTGCTACTATGGTCATTATTTTGCCTTTCCTTTTCTCTTCAGTTTTTGAAAGTAGAATTGCTGAATACTTCCCATGCCAAATTGTAAGTTCAAATTCCACCGGGAAGATCAGTTATTTCAAACGTAAAGTTCAGCTTCGCCTTACCGCCATATTGCAAATGGCCAAAAGGGTTGAATGACGTCATATGATAACATCCAATCAACATAAAAAAGGCTGCTTCCCGGGGTCTGCTTCTTTGTGTGGAAAGGGTGATCACAAATAGAATAGGCCTTTTTTTATTTTAGTGGTGTTTTTTTGGGCCTGCTTTACAGCAAAGATGTTTTTTGTAAACATGCAAGAATATACTCACACGTAAGACCGCTTTCTCGAATAATTGCAGGCTTGAGTTTTGCGAACTGAATAATGGCGGACCGGGTTCAGTCGATGATTTTCAGCCATCTATTTCCAGGCTAAGTAATCTTACATCGTTCTAAATTATAGCGATTTGTGTAATTAGGAACCCATTATATGAAATGAAGTAAAACAAAAAGTTGAAAAGAAAAACACAAATTTTCGTGGTAGTAGCACTTTAACCAATTCGCCATGCAAACGCAGCGTTGTATAAAACGCAATATCTGTCGGAATTTAAATCCCAAAGCAACAGACGGCGAATTTGTCAAATGGTCCTATCCATCCTTAAACGCCTTACATGACCTTTAAAACTCGTACGCTGCAATAAATTCTTCATTCTTCTCCTCAAGTAGACACACGAAGTTATTTTGCCGCCATCTTGGATTCAAGAGCCATATCACGTGTCATGTGTCAACCAATCAGACGTTTTTCGCCAGTGAAGTAATTTTATATATGCGTGGACTAATTTGCATTCGCGAACTACTGTGACCAACGCGGAGGGTAATAAAAAAAAAAAAAACTCGTTATTCCAGTATTAAATTCGTCATTCTTATTCTCAAGTCGACACACGAAGACATTTTGCCGCCATTTTGAATTCAAAAGCCATATCACGTGGCTGCGTGTCAACCGATCAGACGTTTTCGCCAATGAACTAATATATGCACGCATAAATTTACATGCACTAATGTGACCAAACACAAAAGAAAACACGCAAGGCAATTCTTAACTCTTCGTCTACTCCACGAGTAATTATAAAACCTGCCCTTTGAAATATATAATCAGAGTAAAAATAAACACAACCTGCAATGTCCTTTTATGTCTTGCAAGATTTTATATAACACAACAATGGACCCTAGCCCTGAAAACAATAGAGCTGCATGACACCCAGACCCAATGAAATTAGAGGTTGTTAAGAGCTGCGTGGCATCTGGGGCTGCTATTTGAGCAAGGTATCCTAAGCCGCCGGCAAAGAATTAATGATGAGAACAGCCCTGTTCTAGGAAACATAAGGAAGGGGATGGAATTCTTTGTAAAATGGTGTGCTAGCCATGAGCGAACAGGTAATTAGTAAAATAAAAAATTATTCTTGCGTACATGTATCAAGCAAATTGTCCCTGTATTGCAGTTTAATAATATAGGATTTCATATACAAGATGTAGTGACAAATGTTTGAAACTGTCCTCCAGAAGCCACGCACCTCTTCAGAACCTCTAATTTCATTGGACCTGGTTATCACGCACATGTATTGTTTTCAGAGCTAGGGTCCATTGTTCTTTTGTTTGTTCTATTGTTTTCTCAGTCAATCTTGCGAGGCATTCCGAGAGGTGCGTACCGCGTCACCGCTGTGGGCTTGGAGAAAGTTTTTGAAAATGCAGTAGTGTATTTCAAGAAACAACAAAAAAAATATTTTCATGTATGCATTTTTTTTAAGATATTACTCTGTTAGAAGGTTAATTATCCTACTCATTTAAACAATAGCTATTCAAAATCAATGTACATTTTCAATTAAAAATGGTCACTTTATTACTTTTCATACCATGGAAATTTCAATGATTATTTTGCATCATCCGGCAAAGTTGGGTTTAATATGTTGGTTCCAATTCCGAGAAAAAGGTAAAAATGTACTGAAGAATAAATACATTCTGATTTTTTTATTTTCGCAAATTATATTAAGGTTACAGTGTACCTTCAGATCGAAAATTTATCGAAAATGTTTTTTGGGCGTTAAAATAAAGTTTACAGAATGAACTTTCATCCAAAAAAAAAAGTATCGAAAAATAGTGAAAATTGACGGAGAAATGACGGTGTAACTTTTGCGGGCGGAGTTTGTTTATTAAGCGATATGTTTTTTTAAGCGCCGTTTTCTCAAAGTTAATTTTTCGCTTGTTGGGGACACTTTAAAGAGCTACAACTCAAAGGAAATTTGTTCGATTTTCCTTAAATTTGGACAGATGCTAGGCTAACATATAATCAACAAAAACGTGTCGGCGAATTTCTTAATTCCGAAAACTTTTTCGTCAAGAGGCATTTCCGTGCGATCATTCCAATTTTTTTTCTCCCCTTTTCGAAAATATTGTGTAACTTTTCACTGCAATTGAATATGGAAAATCGCCGACACGTTTTTTTAGTGCTTCGTGTCCGGAAACCCGAGAACAAATCAAATTAGCAAAATATAATAATCGCTTTGAGTTATAGCGTTTTAAAGCTAATTCGGACGTTCCAATTTAGACGTCGTAAAAAATTCGACAATTCATTTTTAATTATTACCAAATGGTTTCCATACTTAGATAGCCAGCTCTATAAGCTTTAATTTGATATCTGGGTTTAGGTATATCAAATGTAATCTTAAGACGCTAGAGCTGTTATACTGGAGACACCCCCGAAGGTACACTGTAACCTTAAACGTATGAGTTTCTTTTTATATTACATATTTACCGGGAGAGAAATAATTATGATGTCTATTTAGCTCTCTCACGCCCAGAGTCAATGATGGAGACATGTTAACCGCGGTCAAACGAAAGAAATTTGCAAAAGTTAAGCAAATTACTTAAAAGTTAAGGTTGTCATTTTCACTGTTTAAAGTTTAATATATTGCCAATACACTGTCAATTTACCAAACGTTTTGAAAGTTTACCAAAAAAGTTCTAAGCGTTTAAAAACTGTGAACTGCAAAATTGTCGGCGCCATTTACCAACATAATTTCGATCAGGCGCAAAGAGTTTTGGTCAGTTCTCAACGGAAGAAAGCTCCCCCATGCATTTTGAGAAAAATTAAAAGATAGTAACGTCAACAAATTTTTTTATACATCCTTGCCCATATTGCCATTTAATATTAAATAAAATCGCACTAAATAAAACGAAAAACGCCTCGGACGTTTGACCGTGGTGGAGGAGACATGTAGTTCTAGCTTTCGAATCTGTGGACGAAATCCTATGGCACGATCATTCAAATGAAATCTCTTCGGCAGTACTTTTACATGAAGCCATTTTGTTTTTCAATGTTTCACAAAATGAAATTTTGATTTTCCTTGAATTTTGATGTTTGGCACTCTTCGGAGTTGAAGGATTAACTGCAACGAGGTTTCGTCGATAAACGTTTCAACTCTCGTCTTATGTCTCTTTTGTGAAAAGAGTAAACAAATGGATTTATCGCAGAGTTCAGCAATAGTGAAAATATGGGCAGATCAGAACTCAAAGAACAGTTAAAACAAAGGTCGCAGATTTCTTGTGACAGCTGCACAGAGTAACAGAGGATAAACACAACGGCAGCGATAATGAGGAGCTTGGAAGATGAGATATCTGTACCTCGAAAGCTGCTCCGGATACGGCTCGTGAAGTTAAATCCGAGCTGCAAGTTAACTGCAGTTATACTGCGTAAGTGTCTTCGTGTGATGAGGTAAACATGCAGTGTGACTGGTATTAATATAACGTAAGAGGTCACAACGAAGAGAATAGAAACGGTAGGGTAGAATATGATGTCACCTTTTTGTACGTCGTCGCTTGTTGTAAACCAAACCAATGGAATCAGACTTGTTAAGATAGGTACAAGCCAACAGAATGATACTAAGAACACTACGTGTCCACGAGACATTATCGTCAGGTACTTGTACGGAAATGCAATAGCAATGTAACGGTCTAATGTCATCATGCATAGGTTTAAAATCGAAGCAGTGTAAAAGATGGACGACAGAAAATCAAACGTTTCTTGAAGCGCGCCTTCGCTTGGCAAGTAATGACTTGAAAAATAAGCACCTGCCACAAAGCTTGAGAGCCCAACACCCAGATCGGAGGCCGCCAAAGACGAGATAAAAACATTGGCCGTGGTACGAAGCATTTTCTTCGTTACGATAATGTATAGTACAGTCGCGTTTCCAATAATTGCGATGGCAGAAATAATGCCTGAGGTAACGATCCAAATCAGAGTCATGCCTGGTAAATTGCACAGCCGTAAAAGCAAGTAAAAATGCGTTGGACTTGTAAGGTTTTTTCTACACTGTTTCAATCTTTATCTGGTTCTCATACACGAAGAATATATTTTCTCAAAAGACATGAAAATTTCATTTTTTTTTTAGCCCCCCCCCCCCCCCCCCCCCCCCCTGCAAGAAGTCACAATTGCGCGCTTATTTATTTACTTTTGGTTAAAAGTGAAGCGAAGCCTCCACAGTTGGATTAAACAAAGCCAGGCGCTCTTCAATTAAATTTTAATATCAGCATTTAGTTGGTGACAATCTCCGAGTGGAAACTGCCAGAAAAATTACACCCGAACAATAAACATCCAAAAAGTAATTTAATTGCTTCAAGGTCATTGAAAGATATGTTAAAACACTGAATAGAGGCCATTTATTATTTATGACTTGCTTGGTCTTCAGTTTATAACACTGGTGCATGTTAATTAATTTTGCGTTAAGCTGAGAGTTTATAATGAATAGTTTATTTTTGTCGTAAAGAAATCAGTATAGTCAATATATAGGGAATGAACTTGACTGAATAAACACGAGCTCGCAGTGAATTCAAGTTCAAACAACATTCAAAAACAATTCATATTCATTTCCAGACTATTTTTGAAAAACAATATAATTATACTATTTTAAAGGCTGCTGAACAGTTTTCGTTTTCTAATATTTTGGTTTTTTTTTTGTTTATCTAGATGAAATTAAAACATCCCGGCGTATGATTCTTCATGGAAAGGCAATTAATAATTCATTAAAAACTGACGAATAAATCCATATTTATATTTCGACCCGTTTGATAAATTATGTTTTATTAATATAGACATGTCTTTGAGTTCTAGAAGCGTTTAGTTAACATGTTTTCGCTGAATTTTATTAAGGTCAATAAATAATTATTCAATAGAAAAATAAATCCACTTTTAAATTGACATGAAGAACATTAGACCCGTTTGATAAATAGAGGATATTACATGGCCGCGCGAAGATACGAAATTTCTCTTCTCTTTCAACACGAGAAGAGAAATTTCGTATCTTCAAGCGGCCATGTAATGTTCTGTTTATTATATAAACACCAATGAAATCAAACCATTTCTTTTTTGAATTCATAAAGCAGAACAACGTGTCAACGGTGATCTTTTCACGTGTGAAGATATGATATTTACGCGCGAAAGCTCACCTGGTATTTCATTGGTGTTTATATAATAAATTATGTTTAAAAAAATAAGACAGATAAATAAAACACTACTATTACCAGTGTCAAAAGTAATTTCGCAATTGCTTTGGTTTTGCATTGATACGCTTCGTGATTGGCTAAAAAAAATCTCGCGCCAGCTTTATTAACCAATCACAAGTAAAACAAAAACCAACAGCGACTTGCTCGCACGCGTTTTCCCGCGCTTGGCGCCGGCTACATGTAATTGCTTCGAGCTCTGATTGGTTCATCTGATTGTCTGCGAGTTCTGTGATTGGTCAGAGTAACTACTTTGGTTTTGGTTTCACGATACTGAATTGAAAACCACTCTAATATACATTAGTTTGATATAATTTACCTAATTATTCTATAGATAGTCCCCCGACTATAAGATTTTGAGACTCAAATAAAGTAACTATAATAATTATTATTATTTATTCAGATTAAAGTGCACCTAACCCCCAATTTTTTTTATTTTAATCAACTCAATGTACGTTGACGTGGATGACGTCAAATCAAGACTTTACCATTATTTCTACTTCAATTTACAATACGCAGTTCACAGCTTAAGGATAATCAATTTAAGAAATACTAAATAAAAACTGTTAATAGTCAATTGATTTGTAAAAAAATGTTACTTGGATCGGAGGTGGAAGCAAGTAGTTGTATAATAAACGATTCTTGATTTGATGTCATCTTATTAACATTTTGTAAATTCTAGACCTGCCAAGTCTCACGCCTGCGAGTCCAAAACTCCGATCTAACGCCAACTCACGCCTATGGAGTAATTTCTCACGCCTGAATGAAAGATTTGAGCAATCATCCTTAACTGATCGCATGATCCAATATAAAATATAGTTACGTTCATGAAAATATGGCACTTTTTTGTATGTTTTTATCATCCTGAACATTACCATTACAGAGGTCTGAGTTCCATGGAAACATCCGAAGTCTTCGGAACATCTTCTGACATCTTCGGAATAGATCGGGTCACCTTCGAAAATCCTGGTACTCCCACGAAAAAATTATCATGCCTATCACTCGGAAAAAGTTGGCAGATATAAAATTCAAACCTCTATAATTCACTAACGCAAAGTTAAAAACAAGAAATATTTAAGTATTCAACTTTTCAACGTACATAGAGTTGATTAAGCGAAAAAAACAATTTTGGGTTTTGGTGCACTTTAAAGCTTTGCCACTAAATACAAAAAAACATGTAGTGTATATATAAATAACGCAATCTATTCTATTAACTTTTTTCATTAATTTTACACTTTTTATTTTTCAGTATCCTTATTTTACCATTTCTTTCTAATTATTCGACTCTGATGCAGAACTATCCTTATGTCATTGTGTGACCATTCAAACGAAACCAGATGTGTTGCTGTTTGTTCTTTGCACTCAAGACCTTTCACCAGTTTGACAGTTTTGGGAGTGAAAGCTTAACCCCTTCATACCAAAAGTCACACCATAATTCATAAATGTTCTCTTTTGAGTTTGTGGATGAAATCCTGAAGTTTGTCCATTCAAATGAAAGCTATTCACTATTGAGCAGTAATTTCATATGGTGCTGTTTATTATGTTACACAAGGTGGTTCTAACTTGTGAGTCTGTGGATAAAATCCTAAATTGTAACCATTCAAATGAAAGCAACTGAGCAGTACTTTCCTGTGGTACTGTTTATTATGCTGTACAAGGTGGTTCTAACTTTTGAGTCTGTAAATGAAATCCTTGTGTGACCATTCACGGAAAGCTATTGAGCAGTACTTTCCTGTGCTGCTGTTTATTATGCTGTACAAGGTGGTTCTAACTTTTGAGTCTGTAAATGAAATCCTTGTGTGACCATTCAAATATAAGCTATTGAGCAGCACTTTCCTGTGCTGCTGTTTATTATGCTGTACAAGGTGGTTCCAACTTTTGAGTCTGTGGATGAAATCCTAAAGTGTGACCATTCAAATGAAAGCTACTGAGCAGTACTTTCCTGTGGTGCTGGGATAAATGCTTTTCGGCAGTACATGTCCCGTGGGGGGTGATCGTTGTACCTTTTAGGGGGCAAAATTTGAATATTGGTACCGCTTAGGGTACTAAATTCTATAATGACCGTTAGAATTATCGCGGTATCTTTTAGGGTATTGAGCCGAAAATTATGATAGAATATAGCATTTGGTACCTCTTATGTGTGAAAATGAATCTGAGACACACTCACACAACGAGATTCTGATACATTTTCGGAGTTTCAACAAAAATTCCCGACGATCACCCCTGTCATTTTTATATCGGCACCTCCCTCCCCCGGGGGGTGGGGGGAGGGTACATGTACCTTCTTATGGCGATCTTCGTTTCTTAATGTCTATAAAACGGAAATTACCACCTTTTTTTAACTTGGACAGTATCCGTAAAAATCAAACTGTTAAATCTGAAATAATGGGCATAGCACACAACGAAAAGTGTTCCACCTTGCAGTCAGACTTCCCACAATCTTCCATTCGTCAGAGTTGTTATCATAACTCGCAATAGTATTTGTTCCGCCACCCCCAAACACAAACATCATATCCTGAATAATTCCAAGACCAAAATCACGCCGTGGATGAATTGTCGAAGCTATGAAATTCCATGAGTACGTCGTTGGGTCAAAGACTTCCGCTGATTTCAGAGGGCTTTTCTGCCAATCAAGGCCGCCAACAACGAAAATTTTATTTTTCATCACTGCGGACTCGTGGCGAAAGCGTTCCTTCCTCATGGGCTCAACCTTTTCCCAGCGGTTACTCGCAGGATTAAAACACTCAACCGAAGCAACCGTTTCGTCCCCAGGAATTGTAACTCCACCAATAGCATACACCTTTCCCAACAGTCCAACGGCACTGTGACAGCTTCTACGCATGCTCATGCTAGGGAGCTGGTTCCACGTGCGAGTGGCCAGGTTGAAACTTTTCGCGCGCTTTCCACCGCCTATCACAAAAATGGAACCCATGCTCTCGCAGACAGCGCAGTCGTTCTCCTTCGTGCCATTTCCGATCTGGTACCAAGTGTTCAGCTTTGCGTCGTACTTTTCTACTCGCGTACCGCCTCCTAGTACAACGTGCAGTTCTTCGTTCACGACAACAGCGGTCCCAGTAGTTTGTGCCATGCCTGTAACAGGACGACAGCTTCCGCTCTCAAGATCGAAGGTTTCAATACGGCTCGATAGCTCGCCGATCAAGTAAAGCACGTTTGGGGATTTCCGTCGTGACACTGTCTTCTTCTTGCTGCTTGATGGAGATACCAAGTCGGTTATGGCTTCCTCTACGAGCTTCTTCCAGTTGTCTATACCAAGTACAAACTCATCCTTTAAGACCACGTTCTCTAAGTACACTTTGCTCATGTAAGGAAAACGAACCAGCTTAAGTACATCCTACAGGAATTAATAAAATGAGAGCAGTTGGCATATACATGTAAACTTCAGTAAAATACATAGAGGATATTACATGGCCGCGCGAAGATACGAAATTTCTCTTCGAGTGTTTAAAAAAATTTCACGAGTGAGCGCAGCGAACGAGTGAAATATTTTTCAACACGGGAAGAGAAATTTCGTATCCTTCAAGCGGCCATGTAATGTTCTGTTTATTATATAAACACCAATGAAATCAAACCATTTCACTTTAATCTTTTTTGTAGTCCTAAAGTAGCAACGGTGATCTTTTCACGTGTGAAGATAACATGTTATTCTCACGTGTGAAGATAACATGTTATTCTCACGTGTGAAGATATGATGTTTACGCGCGAAAGCTCGCCTGGTATTTCATTGGTGTTTATATAATAAAAGGATCTCTTCCACCGTGAAAAAATCATATTTCAACGCATGTGAAGAGATCAATTTTATCTTCACTGCGAAGAAAAGATACATGTATTAATATCTTAACGTTAGCTCACTATGTTTGCCCTTATATTAAACGTCAAAACACCGACCAAAAAAGTGTTGGACTACAATCGAAACATCTTCGGAAATGTCCGGAAAATGATCAGAAAGGTAAACAAAGAACAGCTCCATGTACTTGTAAACTGTATATCTAATACAAAATACCTGTACTAATAGGAATGCTAATAAGCTTCATTGATATTGTTCTTTTATAAGATGAAATATTGGCAGCAGAACTGTACATGAACACACCCACACAATTCTGCTGCTTATATGTACATGTATTACCGTGAAATCTCTATTAAGCCACCCCTCTCAAATAAGCCCCCCTCCCCCCCCCTCCCCCTCCAACTGCGATAAGTCAGTGGTTTAACCAGCCTATAGGCCGGTAGGCCCGGGCCTACAAATTTTTCAGTCCACTTGTGTTACATTTTTAAGAATTGGAAATGAAAAATTCAAATCCATTCTCTTTTATCAAATATTTGGATTTCGGTGCTGTCAAGATACACATAAAATCATCAGAAAGTGAAGGATAAAGCATTTTCATGGGCCAATATTGAAAAATTTTCCCAGACCCCACTAGAAGCAGCGCTTGTGGACCAGATGGCCAGGCCTACAACTCTTCTAAAAGCTTGCTATGCCCCTGTAAGCCACCCCTCCTTAGAAGAAGAAATTTATTATGGAAATGTATTATGGTGTGAAGATTCAAATGAAACCTCTTCAGCAGTACTTTTGCATGGTACCATTTGTTCTAACTTTTGAGTCTGTGGATGAAATCCTATGGTGTGACCATTCAAATGAAACCTCTTCAGCAGTACTTTTGCATGGTACCATTTGTTCTAACTTTTGAGTCTGTTGATGAAATCCTATGGTGTGACCATTCAAATGAAACCTCTTCAGTAGTTCTTTCATATGATGCCATTTGTTTTTCAGTATTGTACAGAATGAAATTTGGGATTTTTGTTAAATTTTGATTTTTGGCACTGTTGGGAATCAAAGGATTTAAAAATGACAGGGGTGCTCATCTGAAATTTTCAAAAGACACCCTCACAGCAGTCATGTTGGTTATCAAAACAATGAAATTTCCATCCTTTGGGAAGTAAATTTATTTTTATGCATTATAAAATGTTTTTATCCTTTGTGACCACCAACATGGCCGCCTGGTCAGGTATGGCTTTTTCAGAGGCCCTGATGGTGGGCATGTTTAGCATTAATTAACACAAATTAGACAAACAAGTACCTTTATTATGTGGTGCTCATTTGTGTTCATCATCATAGACCTTATTGGAAAAGCTATTCTCAAACTCATTAATAATTCATGACGAGAACACAAAGGAAATCACTACCGTGAAGGAGGTTTTGAGATCGTTTCTTAATTTGCATAGATTTTGGCGATTTTATTCCTTCGTTTTCTCCGCATTTAACGATCAGTTTGAGAAGCTATATCAAACACTCGAAACAGTGTTTCATCAGATTTCCAAACACCTTGAAGTGGTTTAAAAAAACTCGGCTGCGTCTCGTTTTTCCAATCCACTTCTCGGTGTTTGGAAATCTGATGAAACACTGTTCCTCGTGTTTGATATATTACTTCTAAAGGCTTCTTTATACATTATGCGACTAGCGTTAGTCGTGTCTGGCCTGTCACCTTTATAGTACTGTATCTGATTGAGGTTGTAATTCATTGTGGAAAACCGTGAGATTTCAAGGTTAAATTGTGAGACCGTGAGATGACTCCTGAAATTGTGAGTCTCATGATCAAATTCTGAGAGTTGGAAGGTCTGTGGTTGTGGTGGTATAGACTGTGAGCAGTCTGCCCACTTACTGCTTCTTTCTTCAATATTAACTGACCTACATTGTAGATGTGAATTTTTAGTGCTGTGGCCATTAATTATAGTGATGCAGTCCATTTGACACATACAATTACTATTTATATGGTATGGCCAACGTTCATACCACTCATGAGCTTTGGTAAGTACTGTTTCGCCATTTTACCATTTCACCTTTTCGTGTTTTAAAAACTCTCAAGGTGAAATGAATTGACCGCGGAATAGTCCATTTTACAGTTGTATGCTTGATAACCTTGCCTTTGAGTGGAAGCGAGGCTGGAGGTGACCTTGCTTTGAGACAAACCTTTCTGCCTTTCATATGTTAATAATGCTTTTCTCATGCTAACTAAGAAAATTTACATCTGAAAAGCTCCAAGGTCTGTATCATAACAAGGTCAACTTCAGCCTCGCTTTCACTCAAAGGCCAGGACACTAAGAAGACAACTGTAAAATGGTCTATTGAACGCTCACCTGATATTTGGTCCTCTCTTCTCTGTCATGCTTGAACCACCTTATCACAGCTTCGTACACATCCTCCTCCATTTTCACATGTAAACGATCGCTTTCTACGATCAGGCTCAACTGCGAAGCTGGAATCAGCACAAACTCGCTCTCACGCGAAACTTCCATGAAATTCCAACTGATAAAGCTTCTCGCCTTTGCTTCAAGGCTGTTCAAAGAATACTGCATCGCCAGCGATTGAATCCCGAGACAGTTTTCAATTCGGATAAGTGTTTCTAAGAAATCCGCGCATTTCTGAACAACTAATTGCATTTGGAACAAAGCAGCTGCGTCCAGAATATTTTCCACGTCTGTCTCGTTCAGATTAAGCTTGCAAGTGTAAAGAAACTCTACAAGCTTCTCTACCGCGTTTTCCTCGCAATCCTGCAAGGATATCGTACCCAAATTGCTCTCAACGAAACCTGTGGTAAGCATGGCTCGAAAATATGGACTGCAAGCAGCTAGGATGACTCGATGAGCCCGAATCTCCTTCCCGTTAACTTTCAGCGTGATGTCGCATAGTTCATCGAAGGATCGCATTTCATGAAAGACTGAAAATGATTTTTTTTCGTGATTTCCGACGATCTCTAGCTTCCTGTCGCCACATTCCACAACAGCGGCCATTTTCGAAAGAGACAATTAGTGGGATACACTTAGCTGTCTTACATAACGTGATATAGGGTATCTAACAAATTGGCTGACCAGCAAATATTATAGGCTCAGAAGATAACAAACAAAATGGCGGCTGATGAATCAGATGTTGATTTTGCGCACAAGTTTATCGTGACAAAGATAAAAGAGTTGCAAACAGAATGCATTGATATCCGAAAGAGTACCTCAGGTAAGTTTATATTCTGTTTTTACGCAGAAGCAATTTCTTACAACTGCAATTGGCATCATAATTAGTTGGGACACTCAAGAGAAGTGCACGTTTTAGCTGTTTACTTTCTGCATGTACCGGTACCCATGAACCACTCATTGTCTTCTATTGTTTGTGAGGTATTGTATTTTTGGTCTTGTTTTGCATTTTGTATTATTGTCGTTCTTTGTTCCTTTTGTTTTACGTAATATGTGCTCCGGTACATGCAGAACTGAAACCCACAAAAACGAAGACCGAAGACGGCCGTTGACAAAACCCGGATCGGATCGGATCGGATCGGATCGGATCAACCCCTCTAGCTCTAGACCTAACCATTCGTCATTTAGAGAGTTACAGAGGGTCGATCCGATCCGATCCGGGTTTTGTCAACGACCACCAAAGACCTAAAAACAAAGACCCCTATATATATGTTTTTCTGTCGTACCATCCTGAAAAGTCATAAAAAGTCATAAAATATAGCTCGTATGCTAAGAGGATCATTTAGCGGTGAAATAATCATGGTCTTCGTTTTATAGTTTACCTCCCCCCCCCCCCCCCCAACCCCCCCCCCCCAAAAAAAAAAAAAACTATAAAACGAAGACCCCCTCCAAATTTAATGGAAAATCCGTAAACAACGTTGAATACACTAGAAAAATACAGCCGGGTAACCAAACACACTAAAAACTTGCAAATCTTTAAAATTTATTAGGGTCTTTGTTTTATAGTCTACCCCCACCACGTACCAAAACTATAAAACGAAGACCCCCTTCAAATCCGCTCGAGAATGACAGTGAGAACTATTCAATATACGAAAACACTTGGCAATGCATTACTGTATAACTACTCGCAAGAAATTGTTGGCATTTTATCCCTGTTAACTGAAACTTCCTAAGGCCATGATCCCTATAAAATATTCCGTTTCCCATTGCCCGACTGACCCATTTTTTTGGAAAAGTAAAAAAAAAAAAATTAAGATATACTGTCTGACAAGCAAAATTTTACTTTTTAAACATGTGATCAAGACTTAATTTTGAATAGAAATCTTTTATATTTACTTTTAGAGAAAGAGAAAGCGATGAGTTAAAAATAGTTCTTATCACGTGAGCAATGAAGTAGTCATGCTTTTTCCAGTTTTTTCCAACATTGAAGGGGAGAGAGGGACCACTGTCCCAACAAATGTGTCAGGGATTGTGGCATGCACTTTTACAAGTATAAATACAAATGTGTCAGGGATTGTGGCATGCACTTTTACAAGTATAAATACACCATTTTACAGTTGTCTTCTTAGTGTCCTAGCCTTTTAGTGGAAGCGAGGCCAAAGTTGACTTTGTTTTGATACAGACCTTGGAGCTTTTCAGATGTAAATTTTCCTAGTTTGCATGAGAAAAGCATTATTAACATATGAAAGGCTGAAAGGTTTGCAGCAAGGTCACCAGTACCTCCAGCCTCACTTCCACTCAAAGGCAAGGTCACCAAGTGCACAACCATCAGTTTATGTGTGATGATCTCAACAGATCTGTTCGTTTTGGTCCTTATAGTTGATAGGGGGCCTAGATACCCCTTTTTGCAAAGATAGTAAAGTTTTTTTTTTTCATTGGCATCATAAAATTGTGAAAAGAGAACTGAATAGACCATTTTACAGTTGTGTGCTTAGTACCCTGGCCTTTGTGTGACAGTGAGGCTGGAGTTGATTTTGTTTTGATACAAACCTTTCTGCTTTTCATATGTAAATCATGTTAGTTAGCATAAGAACAACATGATTTACATATGAAAAGAAGAAAGGTTTCTTTTAAGACAAGGTCAACTCCAGCCTCATTTCCACACAAAGGCCAGGTTACTTAGCAGACAACTGTAAATTGGTATATTGCTAGACTGCTTCAAGGTAATAAGTACTCATAATACAGGCAACAAAATTGCACAATTTATTGTGTAAAAATGTTGTGTTGCAGGTTGCATTCCTCATGTTGTGTGTATTACCACATAATTATGTGCACATCAAATTTTCATGTTGCAGAAAGTTGAAGTAATGTCTACTTTCTGCAAGTTAAGAATTTGTTGTGCGCACAGGTGGTAATCCATGCAACATCAGGGCTGCAACCTGTAATGCAACATTGTTGTGCGGCAAGTTTCACGATTTTTGTTGCCCATATAATACTTCAACTTCACAGGTATTTCCTGCAAAATAAGGTGTGAGTGCCCTGTCCCCCAAATTTTATCTCATGGTCCCAATAGCCATCATTTCTCTGTCAATTGAGCTATTGAACATTTGTAAGAATTAAACTGAATTAAGTTTTTTCCAATTCTATTTTGTTTACAGATGTTGGCGAGTTAGTACTATTGGATAAGGCAGAGAAAAAGTGTAAAGTTTGCCTTCAGCTTCTAGAAAAGGGGTAACTACATCTAGAATGAATCGCCTTCTACTTTACCCCTGTGTGGCTTCATGTCTGCTGAAGCCTATCATTTTGATTGGCTATGTTAAGAAAATAGACCATTACAAGACTCAGTAATATTAGTACATAATGTATATAGTAAAATTAATGTATTAGAGAAGTCATCCAAATGGGGGGGGGGGACATTTGTTGACTTGTCCTCTGTTGGTTTCAAACCTCTGATAGCCAAGTTGGAAAGCAGATTTTGCCAATTTATGAAAACACGAAATTGTAGACGGAAAAATCGGGAGTGTTTCTATTTTCCTATGATCATTGATCGGCGATTTATCCAACATATTGGCAAAATCTGGGACAGTCAGGAAACACTAAAATCCCTGATTGTTTGGGATATTCCGATATATGGAAAACAGGCAAAGTTACAGTAGTAAGTAATTAATCCCAGAGAAGTTACTGTATGCAGTGGCATGTACAGTACATGTACATTGTTTAATAATTTGTCTTATGACTGTTCATCTATTCAACAGGCAAGATGCAAAGAAGGAGATGCTATTAAAAATAATACAACATTATTCACAGGTACAGTGTACATGTACAATGTACATTGAATTGGTAAATATATGCTTACAACCAAGCACTGCACAAGCTTCCTTATTTTGCATTACTAGTATAAATATGTATTATTTATTTGTAATTAACTTTGGATATTTTAGGCCCTTCTTGATGTAACATATGTTACAGAATGCCGACTAGTAAATGAAGATTTTCCACAAGACAGAAGCAAGGAAGAAATAAAGCATTTAATTGGTAATATGAATGGAATCATTAATCTGTTAGTAAATATTTGTTTTGAGTGCTGGAATTTCTTCATGCATGTAATTTATAAAGGTACGGTGTAAGTACTGCCTTTAAACTTCATGTACACTGGACGTAACTTCTATATTCGTGTTATAAATTGTTTATTTTTTTCTGTACTAAGGCAGACTAAATCAACCTCAACAACTGGTGAAGGAGATGTTTGGATCCGAAAGTGAGGCAAGAGACTATTTAGGGCTGGTTCCCACTAGCGACATAATCGGAAGCGAAGTCGGAATCGGAGTCGTAAGGAGCCTTACGTTCTAGTGGAAATCAAAAAACGGAGTCGCAATCGCAATCGGAAGTGCGACGGAATCGGAGTCGGAAGGATCAGAAGATTTCCTTTTTCTTCTGTTACTTACTATCTGCTTAGTACGTCGTTTTGATTTCCACTAGATCATAAGGTTCTTACGATTCCGATTCCGCTTACGATTCCGCTTACGTCGTTTAGGTCGCTAGTGGGAACCAAGCTTTAATATATAAATTAATAATTATTTAACTGCCAATGAATTACACTTAAAATTTGGTGAAATTTCTAAATTGATATGTTTGCAATCAACTGAAAACCAAACAGCACCATAGAGAAGTATTGCTCATTTAGCAATCACTGAGATTTTCACTGTCAGATTTAGTCCACAGACTCAAAACTTTGAAAACTGTAATATTAGTCAGTGAGAGAGGAGGGCAGTTAGAAGAAGCTACAACTGAGCAGTTGCAAAAAGGTTGAGACACTTTCCAAAAAAAGTGTTCATTCCGTATAAAAGCGACCGCGTAACACAAATCAAAACAATGCAATGTGCTACTGACCCCCCTCCTCCTTCCAATGTTGATGACTGTCAGTTTGAATGGCATTTCTGATCTGATACAACATTGATAAGGGGAGAGTTGTTGAAAACCATGTTACCCTCGAAATATTCACTACAGTACACAATGTCTCAAATTTTTTTTGCAATTGCTTGTAGGGGGGAAGTTGTTTGAGAAGGGTTACTGAAATGGATGTTCTGCCAAGTACATAAGGAGGCATTAATAAATGTTTTGCTTTTGTTGTAGGGTGTTCAAGTATTAGGTACTGATATGATGGAATGCCTTTGTTGGCGACGAGGAGCTCTGTTCTACATGTACTGCCACACATTGTTCAATGACCCTCCAAGAAGGCAGCTTAATAAATTGCACCTTTTGGAGGTAACTATGAGACTGCTGGGATATTATTATCATTTGCATTAATTTTCAGAATTGTAACTGTAAGGTTCCAAAAGTAACAAACAAAATAATTAATGTCACCCAGAGTCAATTATGAAGACATGTAGTGTAGTTCAAACTTTTCAGTCCGTGGACAAAATCCTATGATGTGACCATTCAAATGAAACCTCTTCAGCAGTACTTTTGCATGGTACCATTTGTTCTAACTTTAGAGTCTGTTGATGAAATCCTATGGTGTGACCATTCAAATGAAACCTCTTCAGCAGTACTTTTGCATGGTACCATTTGTTTTTCAATATTTTACAAAATGAAATTTGGGATTTTTCTTGAATTTTGATGTTTGACCCTCTTGGGAGTTAAAGGGTTAAAGTAACAATAAGATTATGTCTAGGATTTTTCCTTTGGTGAAGCCTGCAATTGCAATATAACAGTATTGTGTTGACCCACCCCACCAGCTCATTACACCCCCAACAACCTCGCCCCCAGAGACCCTGGGGAGGAGGTTTCACCCCCACATCTCCAAACCAGTCTGTCAGCAAAAGTACTCCCCAGTGGATTCATGCCCGTGGCTTCAGTTGGGTTCACATAAATTGTCTAGTTCTTCCAAACTCGCTCTCTTGTTTGTATCAGGTTAGCTTGAAAACTTTACAGAACTGTGTTTCCCCGAGTAACTTGCATTTCGATTCTTATCCGCAGTGTGCTGAGTCAGGAGTCATTTATCTTGAGTCGATGCTAAACATCCGTTCACCTCTTGTGTTGGATGAGCATAAAAACATCAATATAAAGGACACTGATATGGTACATCTTCTTCAACAAGGTTTGTTTACTTTTGTCCCAAAAGGCACTTGTTTATTTATAAAGTAAGCAGCTTTTTACATGAGTCAATTGAGTGTTGAAAGAAGGAACTTCACGATTAATTTGGTTTTGCATTGGTACATGACTTGTACGCTTTTTGATTGGCTAAAAAAAACTCGCGCCACTTTCTCGACCAATTAGAAGTAAAACCAAAACCAAATGTGACTTGTCTGCACGCGTTTTCCCGCGCTTGGCACCGGCTACATACATTTGATTTGAGTTCTGATTGGCTCATTGGATTGTTTCTGTCTGTTTTGATTGGCCAGAGTGATTACTTTGGTTTTGTTTTTAGTTTTTCATTGCTACTGTCTTTGTGATTGGCTAGAATATCTCGCGCACTTTCTCGACCAATCAGAAGTAAAACCAAAACCAATCCTGACATGCTCGCACGCGTTTTCCCGCGCTTGGCGCCGCCGACATGTAATTGCTTCGAGCTCTGATTGGTTCATTGGATTGTTTACGACTGCTGTGATTGGTCAGAGTAATTACTTTGGTTTTGGTTTTACCACACTCAATTGAAAACTGCTCTATGACACAACTGAAAAACTTACAGTACATAGAACGATGATGATTACATATATGTATATGGTTTTGAAAAGGCGATATTTCGCGAAACCAGATTTTCGCAAAAATTCCTTTAACATGGTAGTAGCAGTTACGTAAAGTGGTTGATTTTCTTACTTCTAACAATAACTTCTACATTGGCCCATTTCACACTAGAAGACGGACAAATAGTCTGGACGGACAAGTCGTCCGACGATTTGTTCGTGTAATGTGAATTCTAGACGGACAACTCACCTTATGTTGGTCATCGTAAATTCATATCTGAACGAACAAACAGACGATTTTGAAAGCAAGGGGCCTGGCACTAACAGGCTTGGTTACCTTGCTTTCTATCCGCCATTTTGATTTTCCCATAAACCATCACTCCCTTTACTAGTTCCATTCCCCTTAGCTAGTACTGGGACCGAGATACAACCATTTGTTCGTCTGGTGTGAATTTAAGTCGGACTTTGGACGACTTATCCGTCTAGACGAACAAATCGTCCTCGAAAAATCGTCTTAATAGACGGCCAAATCGACGGAAAAAATCAGATGACGTTTACGTCCAAAATTTTGTTCGTCCCGTTTTCACACTAAGACGACTCGTCCGTCTGAGACGACTTGTCCGTCCAGACGATTTGTCCGTCTCTAGTGTGAAAACGGCCATTGTAACTTATCCCGTCTTGTTCTCGCAGGTGTATTTAGCAACACACATCTCCTGGCACTAATGTATGCTGGTGAACTGTGTTACTGGTACTGGCAGATAGAAAAAGACACAAAAAATACGGATATTTCTGCGGACGATACAAAAACCATGAGAAACTTTGATTCACAAGTGAACGGGAAGAAATTTCTTCAAAAGTTTGTGGATGTCGTCAAGGAAAATTTTCAGGGAAAGGGATGGGATTGTTCCAGAGCTGAACAACTCCTCGCCGAGTTTAATGTATCCTGAGTTTGTACATGTACATGTAATTTCCTCATTCCCGTGTTAAAATGCAAGGTTGACACGGCGGATCTGAACGACATCTTGGCACCATGTTGAATTTGGTCCTGGGATGTCCCCAAGGACGAGATCGATTCTATTTTTTGGTTTCTTATTCGTATGTCTATGGTAACGGCAATGTGAACGTCCCGTACCATGATTTCTTTTTTCAGATTAAGTAAGGCCTTGTCACGTTGGTCTCGTTAGATTACCATGAATATTTTATTTCCATTCTCAAGTTTGGAGTCATTGCTGCCTAACAGGCGATACTCAAAGTACGACCCTGGCTGACATCTTTCCTGTGTACCTTGCTCAATTCCAGTTTTGACTGTTTACAGTACGAGGTTGAAACCCTTACCCTTAACCATACTACTTTTTCATAATGGTACCTGTTGCATATACCTTTAGTAAACGAAAGCCGGAATATTCAGAGCCCAAACTTCTACTACGCTCAACTCGTGTAACCAATAACTGTCCATTATCCATTGTCCAACCACTGATAACTTTGTGGAAACATGAAAAGCGTTTTTTTTTATTTCTTAGTTGCACATATTAATGCTGAAAATAATTTTCTATGTCATTGTAAATTTTGTTTTAATAATAGTAATAACAATAATTTTAATGTATATAGCACCAAACTTCAATTCACACGTTGTCCGTGGCGCTTTACGATGATAAAATAGTTTAAAATGTATTTAATTTAAAACTACGTACTAAAATATAATTACAAATTAAACGCCTCCTTAAAAGGAACCGAAGAGTCTTGAAGGGACACTGTCTCGGCTGATATATCGTGTTTTCATTACTACGGCCAGGAGCTTGCTGTAAGCTTACTTTATTATCTTAAAGGAACATTGTCTCGGCTGATATATCGTGTTTTCGTGATTATGGCCAGGAGCTTGCTGTAAGCTTACTTTATTATCTTAAAGGAACACTGTCTCGGCTGATATATCGTGTTTTCATTACTATGGCCAGGAGCTTGCTGTAAGCTTACTTTATTATCTTAAAGGAACATTGTGTCGGCTGATATATCGTGTTTTCGTGATTATGGCCAGGAGCTTGCTGTAAGCTTACTTTATTATCTTAAAGGAACATTGTGTCGGCTGATATATCGTGTTTTCGTGATTATGGCCAGGAGCTTGCTGTAAGCTTACTTTATTATCTTAAAGGAACATTGTGTCGGCTGATATATCGTGTTTTCGTGATTATGGCTAGGAGCTTGCTGTAAGCTTACTTTATTATCTTAAAGGAACACTGTCCTGGCTGATATATCGTGTTTTCGTGACTATGGCCAGGAGCTTGCTGTAAGCTTACTTTATTATCTTAAAATAGAAAGACAAAATCGCCACAAGTGGTGAACGCACAACCTCGTTCCCAGGGTCTTCTCCTTCCCCTCTACTGAAGGAGAAGCCCCTGGAAACGAGATTGGTGAACGCAAAGGAATATTAACAAAACAGACAACGACTAAAAAACTCAAAATTCCACCAGAATGAAACTTTGATTCTTGGCCGCCTGTCACGAATCAAACTTGATAAACTGTAATCCACTTCCATTCTTGTAATCCTGCACTTTTTCTCCAAACTACTGCTTCTGTTTTGCTCTATAGAAGTTTTATCCGATTTAGATGTATACTTGGTGGCATTTGGTGATATAGCGTGGGAATTTAGTTAGCAAAATGTCGTTGTTTTGGCCGATCAGTTTCCCTATAAGGTAAAAAGGTAAAGTCGCACTCGAGCCACGAATGGCCCACACGGCCGGAGCTTAACCCGGTTTCTGTTAGCATGAAGCAACTAGGAATATTGCTACTCCCCCCTGGATGGGATGCTAGTCCATCGCAGGGTTACCCCCAGCATTTTATCGCCGGTACCCATTTATACACCTGGGTGGAGAGAGACAGTGTGGAGTAAAGTTTCTTGTCTAAGGAAACAACACGACGGCAGAGACCAGGCTCGAACCACCGACCTTCAGGTTGAAAGTCCAACGCGCTAACCACTAGACCACCGTGCCGCCCAGTTTCCCTATAAGCCTGATACTAAAAAATTCCGCTGATAATGATTCCCTTATATTAAGAGGTAATTTGTTTCAGAGTTTTGCTTTTCTTTCAAGCAATCATAGCGCGCCAAGTGTCACGTTTATTTCTAAAACTCTAAAATACTCCATGGAAATGCGCCATGTCTCCGGCTAAAACAATCTTCAGTACATGATCCGATAGTTGTATGTACACTCTGTGCCGTGTTTAACGGCACAAAAATATCGTGACCTACAATGTAGATCCTTTGCTATTTTTATACTTGTAGGTCGGCAAACTTTGCAATCTCCCACAAACCGCCATTACCTTATATGGTATCTTCACAATAAACAATGGATTAGGCGATGACGTAAACGTCCAGGGGAGAGTGAATGATGTCGTCATACTGACAACTCAACCATAAATAGGCGGAAATTGATGATCTATTTTAAGCTCGATAAATGGCGTTCACTGCCGGTAATTTGCCGCTTGATTAGCCCAGAGGCGACCCCAAAACATCATGACAACGCGAGAATTCGTGGAAACGGGAAGTAAATAAATATATATTTAAGTTTTATGATTCTTCAATGAATGTGGCATACTTATTCCTTCGCGATAAAATTAGAAATCTGTGTAAAATTTTAAAACAAACAACTTTGTTAGTGAGATGTTTTTGTTTGTTTCAAGTGGATAAACAAAACATTTACAGCAAAGTTTATATAAGTTCGTGATAAGCGATATTGTGGTGCTTCTTCCGCCAATTTTGTAATACTAACTACAGCTCAAGAGAGTGTTTGCCACTTCATTTAACTGACCCAAAAGATAACTCTTAAATTAGTTTTAAAAGTTTGGATCTAAACTAAAACTGCCAGAAATCCTTGACAAAGTGCGATAAACAAATTAGCTATTAAATTAAGAATATTGCCAAAATCTACCTTTGTACTGAACATTGATAAATCATGAGTTAGCAGTGCCAGGAGGCAGTGCACAATTGTGACTAAGCAATTTAATTGAATTGTATATTAGATTCATTTACCTCGCTATAATTCATCGTGGGAAAACGTCTGTGGTTTCACGTATTGGGCGATATTAACGCACAAATAGTTTTTGTGTATTTTTTTAATTCCCTGTTTTGTGCTATCTGAGCTGTGTAAACGGTTCAAATAACTTGAATGAGTTTCCTACCCTATCGAACCAACCATAATTAATGATGGTCAAAACGTTTTAACCTATTTGCTTTTATCAAACCATAGCTTGGCTTCCACAGGTTTTCCCGCGCCGCGGCTTGGCACCGGTGCCATATTCTCGTTTCGAGTTCTGATTGGCTTATTGCGTTGTTGAACTTCGCTGTGATTGGCCAAATGGCGATGGAAATTTCAAATCAATCCATGTAGGATAAATATACCCCAAAGCATGGAAGAACTTGTCTTAAATAGAAATATAACAAATTTTCAGGCGCGAAATGACTAGGGCTATAGCGTAATTTACCCCAGTTATAGAAACGTCTGTAAATGTATCAATTTTCAACTTAAGTTTTCGAATTCTCAGGTAAAATAATAGCTTACCTAGGTGCTCTTTCTGGTGCTAGTACCGATTTTACACTCAGTTTAATTTTAAGCTGTTTGAATTTACGGCCGCCATTTTGGAAAAGGGTCCTCTATGACGCTGGTTTCGCTCTGGGCATCCAATCAAAACGTGCCTGGAATGATTATTGTTTAGTTAAATAAACAAAATGAAACAGCATGCAACTTGCTATACCACAGAGAAAGTAAGGTGGCAAGCTTGGTCTCTGATCTCGAAACATCACGGATAATTCTTGAATGATCTGTTTGCCTTAACAACAGGAAAAATAACACCCAAAATATTTCGTGAAAAAGGCGATCCTTGTTTATTATGGTAAGCTGTAATCATTACTGCTGGGCAATGACATAGGTCATGCGCGTCAGCGTATATTACCGAATTGTTTGTAACTTGTGGACTATATTCTTCAAGGAAAAACATTTGCATAATTTTAGATTTTGGTTTTCTTACTATTTTTTTTTGGTAAACTGCGGTCAAACATCTTTGTGATAAATAAAAAAACAATTTAAGGTATTACCAACAAGAGTATCAAACTTGCCCAGACGGTTGATGTACAGGAGTTAATGTATCTTGATGGGGTGATCGGATTAAATTTTAAGTAGATCCACAATTTGCTTGATGGCTGTCTTTGTGTTTTCGGATACCAAAACACGGAGCGTTGCATGTTAACACAAACTCCGGAAACAAGTAAAACAAAAGAACTGCTTCATTTTAATCTCTTGTAGCGCAAAATAATGACCATGTTTGAAGAGCGAGTGTGTTCCGGGAGAGCTAATTGCATTCCTAAGAGATGTAAATCCAACTTAATGGTATTGAAACTTCACGAGCGACAGACACAGCGAAAACATTCTCACAATACAAAACAAACTATTGTAGATAGACTATTTGCACTTTTAAGCGAACAGGAGCTAAGGATACTGAAGAAAACAAAGGCAAATATGACAAACTCGCCCAAGAAACTCCCTCCCCACCATTTTCGTGTATTCTTAAAACAAACAGTCTCGCACACGAGGCACCATTAGCAATACAAAAGCTTTTTTACGACTCTTTTAACGTCCAATATCGAGGTAAGGATATTCTTTGTAGAAGGACAAGATGAAAATCTCTTAAGAAAGAGCGCGTCAGCGTGACGTGAATAGAGAAACAAAGACGTATCGGCCTTCTTTTGTAAGTATGCTAATATTATCAACACCCCCTGAAGGGACATTAGCATTGAGCCAAGTGCGTTATACTGTATTTACAAGGATTACCGACGTCTTCTTTGATTTATAATCATCTATTGACCCTTGAGTTTGGAGGTTCGTGGATTGACGAACGATCTGACGAGGCACCACTCGAATTGAATATTTTTAGCTGAGGAGACACCGAAAGCGATTAGTCATTAGCGGAAAGTGTCATAAGAGGCTTGCAGCGAGAGAGAACGGTTCATTCGTTTTGGACTCCGAATTCAAGTCTTCTATACTTCCGCGCTGAACATCTCGAAAACTGTTAATCAATTGTGAGTTAAAAGACAGTGAAGCGACACAGCTTCGTTATTAAACGTGTTTAGTTCTCCGACAGTTGGACAGTAAAACAAAGGCAACATGGAAGTTTCGACGAATTCACTTGCGCTGCCAGGAAGCAAAAGGCGATCTTACACAGAGAGATTAAAGAAAGAAAAGCTACGAAGATCAGGCTCGTTGAACAATGTTGGATTTCCGAACGGGAAATTGTACAATCAAAACTACCATTATATAAGGAGGCACACATTTCCCGAGAGCGACACACCAGCCATTGTAATCGACTCTGTCAAAGACGATTTTGATCACCTCGACAAACTTAAGAACAATAATTTGTACGACGAAGGATTCTTGCATCCTTCATATGCTTTGGATGCCGCGGTTGCGAGCAACGATTCGCGTTTGCTTCATGGAATTTTAAGCGCCGGAAATGTTATGATGGACACCTTAAATGCGAGCGGTGGAACCGCTATGCACGAGGCAGCCTTTCAAGGAAAAGTTGGTTGCTTGGAAGTATTTTTGAAGTTCGGTGTTCCAGTGGACATCAGAGACAAAGAGGGATGGACTCCCCTCCATGCGGCCGTATGCGGAGGCGATATTAGAGCCGTGATTTTTCTTATGCGGAATGGAGCAAGTTTAAAAGCATGCACAAAGGATGGACTCACCCCCGCAGAAATTGCAATGGACGCTAAAGACAAGAAAATGGTCCAAGCGCTTTCTTTGTTGTCAGCGGGAAACAAGCGATTTAGAACTTAATAACCTCGAAAGGACCATACACTGACCTAAACTACGCACTTTTTATATTTATATTGCGTAAAAAGCCATTTCGTGACATTTCTTAGCCTACTTTCAAATATTCTAAGTTCGAAATACACAGCCTTATTAAATTGTGCTCAGTTCCTCCTGTACATAACTGCGTGAGACAGGAACTATAATAGTGTTTGTGGTTACACTAACTGCTTCTAGAAATGGCAAATCAGAATCACAGTCGTTTCTAGACTTCATCAATGTGGCCGTATACATTGGTAGAACCCGTTGAATTCTCAACTGCTAAAGTTACCAACTTTAAGTTTCAGGATATAGTCAACTTCCTTTTTCACTCTTTTACTACTATAATGGAACCCGTTGCCTTTACAGTGAAGTGTCTGTGGATCTAATCCCAAAGTTCAAAATTCTAGTCATTCGTGTGCAAGCTATTAAGCAATGGTTTCATATGGTGCTGTTTTTAATTTGCTTCTCCTAATTTTGCAAAATGAAATTTGGTGGTTTTTGTTCTTTTTTAGATCTTTGCCCGTTTTGAGGAGAAAAGTGTTATAAAGAGGGCCTAAATCAGTTAAAAAACGCAGCATTTTTCAGTTGACAAACCTTAATCACTCCCAGAGTCAACTATCGTAGACGTGCTGTAGTTCTAACTTTTGAGTCTGTGGACGAAATCCTATGGTGTGACCATTTAAATGAAACCTCTTTGGCGGTACTTTTGCTTGATCCCATTTATTTTTCAATATTTTTCAAAATGAAATTTTGGATTTTTCTTGAATTTCGCTTTTTAGAACTCTTGGGTGTTAAAGGGTTAAAATTTTGGCTAGTTCTCAGTCATCAATTAATATAAACCCCAACTAGACCCTCTTATAAATGTCAGGTTCCGCTTTATCTTCAGAACGTTGAAAATCGATCATGACGTGTTTCCTAATAGTGAGGCACGCTTCATATTAGTGAGCATTCGCTCTATCGGTCAGTTTTGTCGCACTGAAATTTAGTCACTTTATCAAAACTGAAGACGCACAGTCGGAGCGGAATAGTCAATAGGACCCAATAGGGTATTTCTTTTATATGTATATGAGACAAATGGCTGTTATAATTGTCAGAAAATAATATAAATATGTCAGGTTTTATATGCCAGGACCGGGTTGTTCAAAGCACGATTAAGCTAACCCAGGAAGCACGTCAAGTTTGAACCCAGTTAAGTAACTCAACAATTGAAAATTTTCCAAAGCTTTCTGCCCTTCAGTTTCGACTTAAACTTGTCTTCACTACTACCTATAAATGACCTTAGCTTTTGAAAACATTTTAAATACGAGAAATGAAATCCACGGTTAACATTTAATCCCGGATTAGCGTTAATAGGCTTTCGAACAACCGTGCCCAGTAGTATACAACTGTTTAACTCAAATATGCAGTCTTGAGAAATACTTGCAAAGTATTTCTCAATTATTATTTCTTGTTTATTACGATTTGAAAAACCATCAGTAGATATCAAAAGAATGGCACCATCAAGCTTAAGAATATTTTTATTGTTCATGGAAATAATCTAAGATATTGTTAATAGAAAATAATTATTTTTGAGGGATAACAGCTGACGTAGAAGAAATTATCTTCTCAATCATGCAATTAATAGCGAGGATAAAAACATAAATCAGGCCGGGTATAGAGGTTTTGCACGGCAACCATGTTGCATGGCAGGAACAATAGATTCTTTTCCCTATGGGAAAGAATGTTCTTTCTAATGCAAAACATTTTCATTGTTCCTGCCATGCAACATGGCTGCCGTGCAAAACCTCTATAATATACTCTGTTTATAATTACCAAGAGCCTACTACTTTGCATTAAATGAAATTTATAGACATATAAATGTGCAGAAAATGCGTAGACAAGTGATACAAAGACGATTGTGTATATATTATACACTAATTCAGAAATATAAAAGGAATAAAATAAAAAAGCTATGTTGATTATTTCGTTCAGTTTGCGTTTTTATTTTTTCGTGTTTTATCGTACTAAACATGGAGGTCGTTACGAATCAGTGATCTTTATAATTTTTCTGTCACTCATTCCATGACAACAAGTTTAAAATTTTAAATTAACTCTGTCTGCTGATGACGATGCACTGATTTGTTTTTAACTCGGTAACTGTCAGAGTCGGTCCTTGAGTTGCGAAGTGTGACGGAATATTTTTCCTTTTAAGCGTCTGTGAATGAAATAGGCTACCGTTTGATCATTCAGATGAAAACAACTGAGCAGTACTTTCCTGTGGTGCTGTTTATTATGCAGTACAAGTTGCTTCTAACTTTGGAGTCTGTACATGAAATCCTAAAGTGTGACCATTCAAAGAAAGCAACTGAGCAGTACTTTCCTGTGGTACTGTTCATTATCCTGTACAAGGTGGTTCTAATTTTTGAGTCTGTGGATGAAATCCTAAAGTGTGACCATTCAAATAAAAGCTACTGAGCAGTACTTTCCTGTGGAACTGTTTACTAATTATGCTGTACAAGGTGGTTCTCACTTTAGCCGGAGTTTTTGGATGAAATCCTATGATGTGTGACCATTCAAACGAAAGCTACTGAGCAGTACTGTCGTATCTGTTTGTTATGCAATTTTGTAAGAAGTGAAAATTCTCAGGAATCTTGATTCAGCCGCTTTTGGCAATAATGGGTCCATTTTAGTTGTGAGAATTTAGATGTTTATCACGACAATATCATGCAGTTGATGACCAGTTCTCGTCACTAATCGTTATATTGCAACAACAGCTAGATTGCATATTGATCACACTTTTGGATTTAAGTAATTAGAGTCAATTGTTCACTTTGCTAGGTAAAATAATCCTTTAATATTTTCACTGTGACGCTATTTATCTCCAACGTCATCGCACAAAGAGGCTATGCAAAGCATATTGTGCTTGTTTGGTCACTGAAAGCTGTTCCGCTAATATTATGACTAAGAACCTTCGCTCATACACGAAATGTGTTCATGGGAGCACAGGCAGCCCAAGCTCTTGACAGTTAAGCTAAAGCTCGCTGGAATCGATGCTTCGAATCGACCCCAAAACCAATCAAGACACAAGTAAACACACAAATAAGTTCAGGTGAGCCAGTTTTATTCAAATATCTTTCCTAATCTTACGCTCAAATTCGAAGTGAATTTTCCCCATACAAATCCTTATAAATTCGCTATTACGAAACAGTTACCTGTTGTAAACATCACTTGAGCTTGGGCTACCTGTGATGGGAGAGATTTCAGATGAAGTGACACTAAAACCATAACAAGGTTTTAACAATTTTACTATGGCATAAAGGAAGAACTTGAAAATTTGTATCAGCAGAGGGAGCCCGCTAAAGCAACGATTGAGTTTCATTCAAATCCTTATATTTTGCCACTTTGAAGTGGTCTGTTCGTAAGCCTGGGTTACCTGTGGTATTAGCTGAGTTGATAACGAAATTGGCCACCGAAACGCCACTGACGTGTCAAACGTGAGCCCTTCGTCTGAGCGAATCAAGGACTATGTGTTGTCACTGACACGGATTTTCATTTTTTCAGGGTTGGCCAGTTTTTTGGCAAGTTTATTTACTTCTTCATTTCATATACACATGACTGTTCACTTCTTCACCACCCATTGGTTTAAACTGACTACAACGTAGTTCCCTCGATCCCTTCCTAGCTTAGAAGTCAAGCCTTTCCACCGCGGGTATTCCCAAAGGTTACAGGGGTTGGATTCCCGTTTTAGCGTTTGTTCGTTTTGATTCTGTTTGTTTTGTTTGTTGTTTTTATTAGCAACTGCTTTACTTGCGCAGTTTTTGTTGTCGTTTTTTTCATTTGTCAAGCTGAGATCCATGACTACCCCGATCATCCGTAACAAAACACTCAATATATTATTAATATTAACTTATTATTAATGCTTTCAGTGTAGTATAGTTAACCTAGTATACTAGGTTTGTTAATAACACTGTGCTTTTCAGTATTACTCGAATTAACTAACATAATCCAGTAATGTCATTAGCATGAGCATCGCAAGCGCTAAAATTTGACTAATCAAGTTTCTCCGTGACTGTTCAAGGTTGTCATGCTACATGTAAACAAGTGAAAAAGGAATGGGGTAACACAAGCAACAGAAGGACGGCTGCGGTAGTCAAATGGTTGATATTGCGTCTGACCGTGTGAACGGCGTGAAAGGCGACATGGATCGAGCTCAGGTCTCTGCCATCGTGTTTATTGCAGTGGTGGATCTAGGGGTTAGGGTTAGGGTTAGGGTTAGGAAGGTTCCGGTCTCTCACAACATCCCCCATCCCCCACCCCCTTGCGATTTAGTCTGGAGCCGCCTCTGAATTGTTCCCTTGGACTTTGCTCTACTGTGTCTCTCCCCCAGCGTTATTGAAGTGGGTAGACTTGCCCACAAGTCGAGCTTAGGAGCGCGTAGCGCGAGCGAGGGAAAGCTCGTCGTTCGCGCCGGGTACTCCCATACCGGAACCGGAAAAACAAGCGAACAACTTTGAGAAAGTCTATGAAATGGGCAGCGCGAGTCAGTAGGAAATCTCAACAAAATATTGAGGGAGGAGGGGGGGGAGGGAGGAATTAGCGGTGGACCATAGCATCCCATCCAAGGAAAAGGGGAGTGGAGGAAGATACCAATGCTCCGGCCTAGTCGATTGAGGCTACGACTGGTGTAGAATCAGGCATAGACCATTACATGAAACGATCCTTTTAGAAGCAAAGAAATTGATGATAATCAGATTGCGAGTGTTGCCTGTTATATATTCAATGGGGCCTTGTAAAAAAAAACTCTAATTAAAACAAAAAAGAAAACGTTTGAAAGAAATGTGTCATTTTGTATTGGTTCACCTTCATCCAATGCTTAACTTCGCACCATCGATCACAAGTATCACTTAAAGCGATGTTGCCTTGTTGCTTGTTTTAACAAGCTTAAAAGCTTCTTTGTACCATTTGCAAAGCTTTATTACTTAATGATTTATACTAGAACTACATATGACTTTGAAGATATTTTTAGTTGATGAGTTGACCGTGTATAAATCAAGTTGTTTTATTCAATTGAATTTTTTCAGACGCGGTAGACTAATGAAAGTATCATGTATTAAAGGTATTTGCTTATTAATTAATTTGCTAAATTACTAAATTATGTCTCCTGAATTCAAAATTCCCTGGACCGACGGTTCTTTTCTCAAGACCGAGCGACTAGTTTGACGACGATGAGTTAAATTAGAGGTTGACGTTAATTATACTGTTACTATTTACATGCAAGTGCTTAAAACCAAAACAGTTACCCAATACATTTGTTAAGATCGGCATTGTGACATCAAGGCTTCAATTCCCATTTCAATACTCCAAGGAGCTGCTTCAAGCGATAAGTTAAATTAATTAGAGTTTGACGTCAGTTATACTGCATAATGGTTAAGTGAGAGGCGCCATCTGATACCCAATATACTTGTATAGCCAGTATTAAAATGACTTAATCTCTTAAAAGAGGTCATTAGGATATTTTAACCCTGAAACTACCAAGAGTGCCAAAAATCAAACTTAAAGAAAATTCCTCAAAAACGAATCGCACCATGCAAAAGTACTGACAAAGAGGTTCATTTGAATGTCGCATAATAGTGAACTCTTTATTTGAGTACGAGAACGAGATTAAGATCAATAAGGTGTCGGAGGTGTAGTAGGATGCCATCTAATGCTAAAAGTTGCTTTATGCCACGTTATCAAACTGAGTCTTGGTGCATGTTATTAAAGGCAGGTTGTGCACCAACCCTCGCTTTGATAACGAGGCAGAAAGCAACTCGAAAATGTCCTAATACACCCGCACAAGTAACGGCCTCATCTCCAGTCCTTAAGGGTGCGTTTATCTAGTAAAGAAAGCTTGTAGAGGATTGAGGTTGAGCGCAATAGCGCAAGGCGTTCCCATTCCAACATGTCCTCGAGACTAGATTATCTCATATCAATAATTGCTATTTGACACCGAATTAACGATTATAGTTAATTCCGAACACTGTTTCCCAGGACATTTCAGAAAAGAAGAAATAAAAAAAAACATGTTATTTGGACTGCGGGATTCGAACCCGTAACTACCGCTTCTGGGAACGTCTTCTTACCTCTAGACTACCGAACAACAAGGCGATGGGAAATTATATCTGCAAGATATTTATTTGAGTCTTGCATAGAATATCATTGATCTTCAGTGATTAGGCCTAAGCGCTGATTTCAAATGGTTAGCTTTTTGTTGAGGTTTGATGATCAAGCTTTTCCATTTACTTTCTAAAATTATTTTCAAGCGAGTGATTTTATAGGCTTACTACTGGGTGTAGAATAAGCGCATGAATTTTATTATGCTACAAAATTGAGGTTTGCTCAACCAGCAGCGTGGTGGTCCAGTAGTTAGACGAGAGGACAAGTCAGCGAAGGGTCGTAGGGTCGTAGGTTCGAGTCCTGTCCGAACACTAAGGATTGTTCTTTTTTAACAAAAATGCTGATTTCCCAGAATTCCTTTCAGACTGTCAGTGTTCGGAATTAACTATAATCGTTAATTCGGTGTCAAATAGCAATTATTGATATGATAATCTCGTCTCGAGGACACGTTGCCCATTCCCAGTCACGATCCGAGAATCACCGGGAACGAGGCTGGGATAGTACTAAATGATCAAACACTTAGGCGACAATTCTAAAAGCTTGCTAGCGGCAAGGATTCAAAAGAAAATCATAAAAGGATTTTAGCCAGAATTCTGAAAAACTCCCTAACGATCTAGAATAATAAACTTCCTGGCAAAAAAATGGAACTGTCTCGCTACCAAATGTCTGAAACAATTGGCAGCGAAAATTAAACAAATACTACGAAAATTATAATCTTCAAAGAATTCCATTCGCTTTGAAAAACACTGTTTCGAAAAAACGGGAAGATAAAGATAGCTGTTTCGGTGTTTCGTTTCGGTATTTCGTGCTTCAGTACTGGCCATCTCGATTATTTTACTACCTCTGCTGTTCTAGGAATTGCAACAGTTGCGGTTTACACTGTGAACTTATAAATTACCCAATTATTTTCACCTCATATATAGATATATTTTTTTCGTCAGCACCGGCTCTTACTTAAGCATTTAATTTAGTTATCTACAAGGTTGTTGGAAAGGTTCCCGTAGGTAAAACGTTTTCTTTCAGTTGTGATTATTAAAAATCCGTTTACAAGTTTTATCGGTCTACAGCCTTAGTTAAAAGCTAACAAATAGTCTGTTTATTTCTAAAACAAACAAGTTCGAAAGCGTGAAGTGATTTATTAACTTTGTTTTTCTTGGTAACTTGCGGGTGCCGCACGCAATTGTCATTTATCGGCAGATTAAAAATCATATGTCGTGACCACGGGATCATCTTTCGTAAAAGGATGTGGTGGATTCGAGAATTTTTCTTTTGCTTATTTGTCATCCAATTGTAAGTACTTTGTATTCTTCCTGTTTTGTATTGGTACAGGTTTGATTGGACATACCTTGAGGAATTTTAAACGAACAATTAATCAGTCCGCTTCATCTACCGACACGGTACATACATGTTTCATTCTTTACAAAAATCAGTGTGGTAAAATTTCAGTGGTTTTAAACGTTGCTGACAAGTTACTGGGATCTGCCCAAGAACTTCCCTGGGATCTGCCCTAGAACATTTCGTCGAATAGGCCCTCAGGATACTTGTATAGAGACTCGCGCGAAAATCTTCTACAATACAGATTTTTTTAAACTTCTGTCACAGCCATATTATGGATCACCCTTGTCGGAAGTACAAACAAATGGGGGTCACCGACTACGTTTTAAGGAAAGGACGTATGAAAAAATACCCATGCAGATTTTGACAAATGGGAAATCGTAACTCCAATTCTCCTCCTGACAAAAATTTATGAAGAGAGGTGGAGGGAGGATCGGAAGGGAAACCCAATACTGACCAATACCAGTTCCCACTTATTTTATTGTATTTGGGCAAGACAGGAGACTGAGTACAAGTTAAATGGAAGCGACTGGGCACAAAAAAAGTCTCAACTTCAAATTTCGAGGTCATTGTGGTTAAACCAGAAATTCAATCTTGCCCTCTCCCGTCAACCCCCATCCCTAACATTTTGCGGTGCATCGTCCCCAGAGCTTCGCGAGGTTCTAGTATAATGGGTCTATTGCTAGCTGAGTAAATAAATCAAACTTGCCATTCTTGTGAAATTTTGACTTTTTCTAGCCGTTACTCTGTCTGTTTATTCATATTTCTTTGCTTCTATCACTTTTGCCGATGGTTTCTTTCAATTTCAAGATAACAAAGTAAGCTTAAAGCAAGCTCCTGGCCATAATCATGAAAACACGATATATCATCCGGGACAATGTCCCTTTAATCAAATTTGATTTCGTGACAGGCGGTCAAGAAATCAAAGTTTTCATTCTGGTAGAATTTTGAGTTTTGTGAGTCGTTATTTTGTCTTTTTAGGTCATGTTTCTTTGCGTTCATTATTTTTGGTGATTTTTCTTCCTATTTTAAGATAATAAAGCAAGTTCCTGCCTTCAGCCGGGATATGGTCCTTTTAACCCAAGGACTATAACAGCCGTTTATATCTTTCTTAAGATTTCTTCCTTCAGGCGCGCGCGCTAATACATGAGATGGTATGGGCCTTAATCACGCGGCGGCAATGTTAGCTCCTCGCTTCACCTCGTTTTCAACTTTTTCACTGCCTGGCTTAGCGGGGTAAATCTTTTTTACAGATATACTACTAAAAACAGCGGGGCGTGATTAAGACCCATGGTTGGCATTGCGACATGAGTTGCGTGCGTAAGGCCCGCGCATAAACAATTAGCGTGAACGTTGCAAAGACAAGCAGTTGATATTAAAGACAGCGGACGAAATTCGAACATGCAACTGATCACTTCATTGGTAGTATCTCGGCTGGCTATAAACTGTTTATGGGGTCATTAAAATCATATATGTCTCGAATCCTTATCCTGAAAAATAAATAGCGCCAATTTAAAAAAAGGAATTACTCAGTAGGCTCAGTAGCTTTCATTTTTTTCCTTATGGTGACACTTTAGCTAGGATTTCCTCCACAGACTCAACAATTACAGTCATTCGAATTTACCTAGAGAAAGCATCGTGCTCAGTAAATACGAATTCGCCTTAAAAGTTAAAAGAGCTTGTTAAACGTAATGACCTAGCTACCCACTTTTTAGCTCTTTTTGAATGTAATATTTATTTAAGAAAATATCCGCTATCCAAAACTGCAAAATTGCTGGGTGGCAAAAGCGCTAATGAGCCATACATTCTTTGTTATATTTTGAGTTTTGAAAACAGCATTGCACAAAAGGTATCGAGTTTATCAGGTTTAAATTTCCCGAGAAAGAAAATTGTGCTATACCCTTTCAATATTCACAGTTGATTTTTTTGTAACTCGATTAGAAAATGAAGCGCATGTGCTAATTAGGCAAAAATTGTAAATAGATATTCGCCTATAGGAAAAAAAATTATTTAATCGGAAATACTTAGAACGTTGTGTCATCCAGAAAAAGCTGGGTTTTGTTATGGTAGGTTAGGATTATGTTTTTCGATCATAAAATATTTATTGTTTTATAGAAAGGTGATACCTGTGTTTGTTTCGTTTTTCTTTTGTAAGGTTAAAGGAGTAAATTGAAAAATTAGACCGGACAAATGTCAGCTCATTCGTCGAAAGAAAATGTCTTGCAAATGTTGTCTCAACGTTCTAAGATAGAGTGATTTTACTTCACCTGTGAAACAGAAACTATTAGTTAGTGTGTAACACTGTCACTATCTTTAACACTAGCGCTAGACCTTGATTGATCTAATATTTGAGGATAATAGAAACTGATACGAAGTACTACGGCGTAAAATCCCACTATCTATTTGAGGGTGAAGTAAAACCACTTTATTTTCACAACCGTTAAGATACAAGCTATTAAAACAGGTAGCTGGGACTATAGAAATGTGTAAACATTTGCGTATTTTGGCGAGGAGAATTGTGACGTAATGCAAAACAATATATCTCCTTTGTCTAAAAGTTTACAAAGAACTAAAAAAAATCCCTCTCATCTAGACCCCCGAAAGGAGATGCATTTCCCGTCGGTTTGATAGGGAGAGAGCGTTTATTTGGACTGTTTCTGGTGAAATGTTGTTTTGTTTTTTGAGTTGCTGTTTTTAAGCATCATATTAGCACTGCGAGGAGAGGAGGGGGGATAAGGGAACAAATGTCAGCTCATTTGTCGAAAGAAAAAAATGTTTCCCAAATGCTGTCTCAAGTCATAAAAGCAGGTTGGCATTATGAAAAATGTAAACATTGGCGTATTTTGGCAAAGGAAATTGTGATATAAAACAATATATTCTCTTTGTCTAAAATTTTACAAAGAAAGAACCTTAGCGAACTTAATAACAAAACACCTCCTCTTATTTAATTAAGACACTCCTATGGAATTCATGCCTCCGTGAACGCCCTTGAAAAGAAATACATTTACCGTTAGTTTATTTGAGAGAAAACATTTATTTTGGAATGTTTCTGGTATGGTGTTCAACTGGAACAACTGATGTTATGTGTGTGTGTGTTTCAAAGTGAGTTACTGTATTTTTGTATCTTATTTAGTTCTGCGTTGGGGGAGGGGGTACAATAGTCAGCTCATTTGTTGAAAGAAGCCTCGCAAATACTGTATCAACGTACAAAGATATTTCTACCGCCGTAAAGATGCAAGCTAGCTATGAAGACAGGTTGGAACTATAGAAATGTGTAAATATTGGCGTATTTTGGCAGGGCGAATTGTGACGTGACTGTAAAACATTTTGTTGATATCTTTTTTGTCTAAAAGTTTACAAGCAAAGAACCTTAGCCAACCGTGAAAACAAAATTTCTCATCTAAGAAACATCATTCTGAACCATTTTCATTCACCCACCGTATCCCATTTTCCACTTTTCACAACTCCCTGCTCCTTTGGAAGAAATGTAGATACTCCACTGCTTAGCAATGTTCATAGATGTGATTTTCAAGCTTGATATACTATTCATGTTTTATTATAGGCGTCCAGCAATCAAACATGTGATTATTATTGTACTCTTTTGTGCATCAACGCAACTCTCGCGCTAAAGATTGTTGGAAAGATCCGTTCCGGTAAATTAAAGAGAGTCTCCATGTAGTTTTGGTTATCGAAAATCCACCTACAGGTTTCATAGCCCTACAGTCTCAGTTTAAACCTAAACACCATCTGTTTACTTGTTTAAAACAAACAAGTTAATCGATAGCATGACGTAATTTATTTACATTGTTTTTCATGTTAAATAGCCGGTTCGTACGGCGCTCAAACGTGGTTATTCACCAGATTATAAATGTCGCGTCCACGGAATTGACTTTGCTGCTAAAACGATGTGGTGGATTCGAGCATTTGTTTTCTGCTTTTTTATCCTCCAATTGTAAGTACTTTTTGTTCTTCCTGTTTCGTAAACTGGTATAGATTTCTTTTATTGTAGAATACCTTTAGAAAACGAATAATTAATTCCACTTCATCTATCGACAAAAATAACATCCCTGTTTCAATCTCTACAAAAATGTGGTAAATTTGAGTGGTTTTAAACTTTGCTGACTGCAAGTTTATTTTAACAAGTAGTTTCTCACAGAACTTCAAATAATGCCCCAGAACATTTCGTGCAATAGACACTCGGAAGAATCGATAACTTTCATTTGAATTGTCACACTTTAAATTGGGTTTCATCCACAGACTAAAAAGTTAGGAGTTACGGATGCAAATTTTCACTCTAGGAAAGCAGGGTTGAAATAGCCAGTTAAAACGTTTTTTCGCCCATCACATATAAAATTAAAAGCTATGTTTGGTGAAGATACATGTAGTTTAAGTTGGGAGCGCTTTCCATTTGTACAAATAGAAAACTAGTGAGGATTTTCCGCCAAATGGAACAGTACAATTTTTCCATAAACAAAATGGAAAGAGACGATTGTGTACCAACGCTTTCCATTTGAATGAAAAAACTTTTGAGGATTTCAGTACAATTTTTCTCCACAAATAAAATAGAACGGGACAATTATGTGTCAGCGCTTTCTATTCCATTCTTTTTTTTTTTTTTTTTTTGAATAACCGGACAGGATTTTCTGGCAAATAGAACAATACAAAGGACGCCATGGTTGTGGTGAAATAAATCGCATATTTCATCAACTAGGTCAACATGCTATTCCGATCATTCCGGTAAAACCGACAAATGAGGAATGCCTCTGAAGTTTTTCATTATTTTTTGTTCTAAAAAACATCCTTGTGGGAAGGACCATTCCATTGAATTTCCCAGTCGGGAATCACCGGTTTTTTTTTTTTTTTTTTTCATAGAAAAGGAAAATGTCTAGGTTCAAAACTCCGTTTTTCGATCATAAAATATGCATTGTTTCATTAAAAAGGTGTTACCTGTTTCTGTTTTTGAAAATCTTGAACGATATTAAAAAGTTTAAGAAGTAAATTAAAAGGTTGCACAGGACAAAAGTTAGCTCGTGTGCCAAAAGAAAAAAGTATTAAATACATTTGGCTTACATTGTTATAGACACGAATTGTATCAACATACACGATGCCATTACCCCCCTTCAAGATATATTTCTTAAAAAACAGGTTTGGACTTTAGAAGTTTGTAAATATTGGCATAAACTTGTCGAGATGAATTATGTTGTAAAATAAATATAACAGGTCCTTTAATGTAAACGTTTCGGCCGTGTGTGCTTTGAACTTTATGTTGATCTTCATGTAAACAAAATAGATTCCATTTTTCCGTGCGTCTGTTCACAGTTATAGATGAAAGAAGACTTCAAAATGTGACCACTTTTTTTGGTTCTACCATACTTTGACGTCATCTGTGATCTATAACTGAACAGAAGCACGACAGAATGGAATCTACTTGTTAAATAAAGATCAACATGCATTAAAAGGGGTGTTTCTTGGTGTTGCGGAAGCCATTGTTGGTTAACTTTTGTGTTGTGGTGTGGGTATTGTTCAGTGTCTTTTGAATCTTTTGTTTTACATCATTTGGTGATCACACCATCCGCAACAACAAGAAACTACCATACAAAGCTGCAGTAAATGTTAAATGGAATACAACGATGATCAGCAGATGTGATTCATCGCGTATCCCAGAGTCACTGCTGAGATTTGGTTCTTACAACAATCAAGCAAAGTTCCGTAACAATACTTTCGGTATTTTACAAAAAGATAGCATTTGGGTTTTTCCTAAAAAAAAGTTTGATTTTGAGCGTGAAAGGGCTCACGAGCAGATAGACTGTGTCCTGACACCATTTCTTATAGTTTATTTTATATTGAGTCTTTGTGTTTCTTTTCAGGAACCAGATATGGGGGGTGAATGGTAAGTAGTCACACAGTAAGTAATAATGGCTATTGTGGGGATTTCGAACAAACAAAGCGACAATTTAACCATATTTAGCCAGGCCTTTTTTAACTTTTTCCTCTGCGGAACGTGACTATGGCGTCATATGACGTGGAAATTACGTCAATCGTTCTGCACAGCCGCCATCTTGGATCCGCCATCTTTGTTTTCAGGATTCAAATTGAGAAATCGTGCGTCTTATTTCGTTTCAGTGACTGTTTACATCGGCAAACGATTGAAAGATTCTTAAAATTGGTTACAAGCTCGCAGGAATTTTTCAGTTCGTTGCAAGGTTGTTCGATCGCATCAAAACTACTGACAGGCGATGTATGGTGTAAAAACAATTTCTTAACTGTCAGAATTTTAAGAATCTTCAAATTTTTCGTAGGGTAACTTTAGAAACATGACTCGCGTTTCTTTTCCGGAAAGGTTTCGGGAACGAAAGCAGTTGATCAAAGTGCGACTTAGAATACTGTTATAAACCTTTGTTTATCCGATAAACCTATGATGCTTTATTTGCTTAAAAGGAGATAATTGTGATGATTCGCAGTTAATGTTTTAAAAGCTGGAATTTGCAAGGAAACTATACACAGCTAACTAGGCGCAGACAAACCCGGAAAAACAGGGAGCGAGCGATTTATGAGAATCAAGTATAAGCTTATATATGCTCTTTGAGGCTCCAAAGGGATTGTTTTATTTTGCTGGTTTCTGTAAAGATATATTGAAAATAAACTTTTGCATCACTTATTCGGGAAATAAAAAATAGGTCCGAAAAGGATAGCAACTGTTAGCTCTTTTGAGCAGTTTTCTATTGAGTGTCGAAAGAAATTACACAATTGCTTTGGTTTTTCGTTGCTACGCTTTGTGATTGGCTAAAAGATCTCGCGCACTTTCTCGACCAATCAGAAGTAAAACCAAAACCAATCGTGACTTGCTCGCACGCGTTTTCCCGCGCTTGGCGCCGCCGACATGTAATTGCTTCGAGCTCTGATTAGTTCATTGGATTGCTTACGAATGCTGTGATTGGTCAGAGTAATTACTTTTGTTTTGGTTTTACCACACTCAATTGAAAACTGGCCTATAGAGGTTTTCCACGGCAGCCATGTTGCATGGCAGGAACAATGAAAATGTTTTGCATTAGAAAGAACATTCTTTCCCATAGGGAAAAGAGTCTATTGTTCCTGCCATGCAACATGGCAAAATCTCTATTGTAGCTTGTTTGAACATACGAGATTAACATCGGACAAGAAGAGATTCAACGGGAGTAGAGCAACCTCGTTCCCAGGGTCTCTCTTCTTCCCGCCCCTCTCTCTCTCTCTCTCTCGCTCCAGGGGGCGGGAAGAAGAGAGACCCTGGGAACGAGGTTGGGGAGTAGAGGACTTTCAGGAGAAGTCGAAACTATTTGTCAGATGACATACTCTATATAAATGAGAGAGCGCATAAGAGTTAAAGTAAAATCCAAACTTAAGACCGATGAAAGTGCACGAAATTAAAGGGACATAAAATTAATCGATCAACAGAAATGGAGTGATTGAAATCAGATCTTATTTATTCTCATCAACTCTTCTTGTTCGATTCCGGCTAAACCTATCTATATGTCAAGTTATTTAGATTCTTTCTTTCTTTCTTTCTTTCTTTCTTTCTTTATTTCTTTATTTCTTTCTTTATTTCTTTATTTCTTTCTTTATTTATTATAGGACGTTCGATGCCACGAAGAGGTAAGGGCTTAACATACGTTTTGTTTTGTAAACGAAACACTACATAGTAATTATTCTATGCCACTAAAGAATAGAAAATTAATTGTCGTTTCCAATAGACAATATTCGTATTCTCGGTATTGAACTGAAACTAGCTTACAGTCGAGGCTCATGCGGGGAATATCATAAAAATATTTGTGCAATACGGCTGGGTATTTTCCCGGTGGGGGGGGGGGGGTACGGGGATGCTCCGCCCGAAAGGGGTACCTTTTTTAGGTTGGAGGTATATGAAAGGGTTGGGATTTCACGAGTTAAAGTATATGAAAGGGTAGGGATTTCACGAAGAATAGGAAAGGGTAGCGAAAACACGAGTTGAAGCATAAAAAAGGGTAGGGAAAACTGCCATATAAGTATTATAAAAGGTCCTTTCAAAATATATAAAAAAGACGCACGTAAAGGCTATATGAAATGGGTACCATTTTCAATGAAAGGTATATGAAAGGGGTACCTTTTCTGTCAAAAACGGTAAATTGTTTATTACATGACAGACGTCTTCTCCCAAGTCTATGTTTTTGCAAGTGTTTTCCCTACCACGTACTTAGAAGGGTGTAATATCGTTCCATATTTGCACTCGTCTTGGTGCGTATTCGCACTGTATAATGCTATGTCCAATAATAATGACCTGTATTCAATATTCAATCGACGGAAACTTTGTCATTACGCATATGTTTTCGACAGCATGGATGGACAGTGCGACCCTAAAATTCTCTCAAATTTTGAAAGTTCTGTTTGCGGGTTCAAATTTTTGGATTTTATTTATTTATATTATTATGCCACAACAAGTATTAACATGCATATAGTGGTATTTACATACATACATATAGTGCTATACAATTAACAATTATTGGATGAGGTTGAGCATGATAGCGATAATTATCAAGGCCAAAGTTTGTGTTATCTGCCGAAGCCGAAGGCTGAGGCGGATAACACAAACTGAGGCCTTGATAATTATCGCTATCATGCGAAAACCGAATCCAATAATTGTTCTATTATGCATATTCCTGAGCTGCACTTGTAAAGACAAGAGCGCGCACAAAAAAGTGATCAATGCACAGCAGTCAACTTGTAAGTAAAGAACTTACGTCACTTCTACATGCATAAAACTATTGTCTGTAGGTATGACGTCACTTCTGCATGCATAAAACTATTGTCTGTAGGTATGACGTAAAAGAAACAGCAAGCAAGAATTAGCTGCGAGCTTATAGCCAATCAAAATCGAGCTAGTGACACCAATGTATAATAATAGAATATAATACACACAAAACACACACAAAAGGTCATACAGAGTATTTTGGTCTGAGGTTAGAGGATTCTACTTTTTACACTGCTTCAGTATAAATTATATATTTGTATATATTGTTAATATGATGTATTTCGTGAGAGGTTAATCTTAAAGCGAGACCATTTCTGTGCAAAAGGCTTTGGATCGTTATTATAACGTGCAATTTATCTCTCGATTTCCATTGAGTTCATAACTAGTTTTATGTACACCTGCAACTTAGGAAGCTGGTTCCCAAGTCTGCAGGGTAGGACAATCAGCGATTTTTGTCTTAAACAGGGTCAGGGTATGAGGGGCCGGGCCAAGAAGAAACCAGAGAAATTCCAAAGTTATAGCACTTCAGTATTTTTTCTATAAAAGACAATTCAATACTTTTTCGAAATCAACAAAAAATAAAAATAAAAATTCAAACATTTTGCAGTCGGGCTAACTTTTGTTTTTGACCGTAGTGCGACCAGTCCCACGACGCTTCATTTGTAATCTGCCAAAAGTCACTGGTCCCTGCCGTGCAGCCATTCCGAGGTGGTATTTTAACAGGGCTAAAGGTATCTGCGAGAGATTCACTTATGGTGGCTGTAAAGGAAATGCCAATAATTTTAGGACCAAAAGAGACTGTGAACGGAAATGTGGTGGTCGAAGTAAGTCTAAATTTATCATGCATGCGACATAAAGCCTATTAGTGTATACTGAAACAGTGGATAGCATTGTTGGCGCGCTCTGATTGGCTACTGAAACTCGGAATAGCAAGTGCTATTCACCTCCCAGCAATTTGCGCGCGAAAATTGTAATCGTTGACAGAATAAATGAGTTAAAAAGCATCATTTTAGTTATATTATCTCACTGTTTCAGTATATACTAAAACAACTATTCACCTCAGTGGAGGTGGGTAGTGGTGGATATTTACCTCGCCGCTTCGCGGCTCGGTTAATATCCACCACAACCCACCTCCACTTCGGTGAATAGTTGTTAATTATTCTATGAATTCACTTACCACACTCATGCGTGAAGAAACGGTAGTAAAAGTGGTTAGTTGGGCTAAATTTGAGGATCAATGGTTTGACACTTGCTTCTGATGTTTCCTTCAGCTGGCGTTACTCCTATGATGGAGAAGCTTTCCATCCGGGGTGTTTCTTGGTGTCGCGGAAGCCATTATTGGTTAGCTTTTGTGTTGTCGTGTGGGTATTGTTCAGTGTCTTTTGAATCTTTTGTTTTACGTCATTTGGTGATCACACCATCCGCAACACCAAGAAATTACCTCCATCCGGGATAACTTGAGCTTACCCTCACCCACCCGCCTCAGTGTCAGTGTTCAGTGTCTTTTGAATCTTTTGTTTTACGTCATTTGGTGATCACACCATCCGCAACACCAAGAAATTACCTCCATCCGGGATAACTTGAGCTCACCCTCACCCACCTTCCTCCCCCGCCCCGAAAAGCTTGATAATCAAGTCAATCCACGGGCCGGGACCGAAGCAGAAATATGCGTAGTCGCTCCATGCTACGAGTGCGCTGATTCGTTTAGATTTGGGAAACAATGTAAACCAACAGGTATGAATTTGATCTCTAAAGGAGGGCGCTTCATTTGTAACCTTCCCGAAGTCACTGGTCCCTGCCGGGCATCCATTCGGAGATGATATTTCAACAGGGTTAAAGGGATCTGCGAGAAATTCACTTATGGTGGCTGTACAGGAAATGTCAATAATTTTAGGACAAAAAGGGAATGTGAACGGAAATGTGGTGGTCGGTAGTATTCTATGAATTCATTCACCACACTCATGCGTGAAGGAACGGTGGTAATAGTGGTTAGTTGGGTTAATTACTCGTGGCGCAGCACACAAGTTGTAAATCCGGCTCTGATTTTTCCTTTTTTTTTTCGTATGACAGTAGCGCATGCAAATTTATGTACCCATATTTTAGTTTATGTCGATGACTATATGGCTTTCAACCATGAAATACATACCCCTGTTTACTCGAGAAGCAAAAGAATGAACTACAGCGTACATTTGCAAGTTTTCAAGACAATACAAGGCGTTCATGGATGTATAGGACCGTTTGATGTTGTGTTTGCCGCTTATTCCTGTGGGATTTTTGTCCCGGCAAGTTTTGCGTTTTAGATAACTTGCAATTTAATTAGCGATCGAGCTTTGAAGTGTGTCTTTAATTGTCGGCAGTTGACCTAACCCAAAGCAGATGAACCGGTAATGTAGAAAAACCGCTTCTGTTGATGAATTAATATGCAAATACATCTGGCTTTCAATGTTGTAAAATACCTGACACTGTCCATTTAAGCCAGTTACGTTGAAAACATTTGATGGTGATATTCTTGAAGTCCTTCCTTTGCTGTACAAAACAGCTCTTTTTTATGGTGTGGGTAAAATTCTAAAAGGTGGCATCTCAAATTAAAGCTATTGAGCAACACTTCTCTTTGGTGCCATTAGTTTTTTAGAATATGTGTTGTCAAAAGAAAAATGGCTAACGGTAATTGTGTTATTTTATCAGTGTGCCGTGCCCGCGTCGACTTGGCTTTTATCATCGATGGTTCAGGAAGTATTGAGCACTACGGCAGAGGAAACTTCCGACGATGCCTTAACTTTGTCAAAGCGATCGTCAGCAGATTTAACACTAACAGCGGACAAACCCGAATCGGAGTCGTGTTGTTTTCGTCAAGGCCTTGGCTGATCTTTCGCTTTGGAAAATATCGTCGTAAGAGTACAATACTAAGGGTGATCAGCCGTATACGGTACCCAAGGGGAGGTACCAAGATCGGACATGCCATGGGTTATACTTACAGTCACGTATTCAGATACGCACGGAAAGGAGTCCGAAAGGTGATTGTTGTGTTTAGTAAAGGGCCAATTTCCGTCTGATCGTTTTTTCATGATTATGGCCAGGAGTTCGAGCTTGCTTTAAACTTACTACCGTATCTTGGCCAACGATAAACTGAACACACTTGATTAAACGAATATGTTTACTTCACATTTTAGGTTGCCATAGTGATGACTGACGGAAAATCGCAAGACGGCGTCTCGGGTCCGGGTCTTATGTTTCGCGCAAGACACATCAAATGTTACGCGGTAGGAATAGGTCATAAGTTCAACAAAGGACAGTTGTTTCAAATAACTGGGAGACGCTGGAACCATGTGCTGACGGCAGGATTCAGGAGCCTTCCCTCCATAGTACGAACTATTGGACGACGAGCATGCAGAGGTACAGATACAACTTACTAGAATTATTTTTCATGCATTCTGTTGAACTCCAAGCTTAATTTCATTCCCCCAACAAACACTGAAGTGTTTGTACTCACTCTCACCGGACTTTCTTCTCTGTGATTATTTTCATTTAAATCGACAATATTTTTTTTGGTTTTTGTCGCTAATCGAAAGTGCAAAAATCGCTTTAAAAACTTTCTCTATCAAATTTTGGTTCCTGATCATGTACCCACAAGTCAAACCACTCACTTGCAACAGCCATGCGCCTTTTCACGGCAAAGTAAGGAGCAATTACAACGCTCATTATCTCCGATATTGCATAATAATGTGTTTTTATTTTATCACAGGAACAGGACTTATTCTACCGCCGAGAAGAGGTAATGTATATACGTTAAATAACACATGATCCAGCCGGCCGTAGTTATAAATGAGAGGTATCGGCGTAACATCACTACATAATAATACTTTTTTCTTGCATATAGTTTTATTACAACTTCCACAGGCTCTCCATCCTCTGCTTGAGTGGTGTTCTGTGATTTTTGCAATAGCCAGATCGACTACTAAACAAGCCTTATTAAAGTAAACATTAGGGCTTTTAAAAGGGAATGAAATGTTATAAAATTATATTTAGTACTGTGATTTGTGGTTCACCTTTAATTGTCGGCATTTAGTCTAACCCAGTGTAGAACCGGTAATTTTGAAAATCCGCTTTTATCGATGAATTAATATGCCGGTAAATATATCTGGCTTTTCTTGTTGTAAGTAAAATGCCTGACACATTTGATGGTGATATTCTTAAAGTCCTTTCTTTGCTATACAAAACGGCTCTAATTTTATGGTGTGGGTGAAATCCTAAAGGGTGACCTCTCAAATTAAAGCTATTGAGCAACACTTCTCTTTGGTGCCGTTAGTTTTCGATTTCAAAATATGTGTTGTCAAAAGAAAAATGGCTAACGGTAATTGTGTTATTTTATCAGTGTGCCGTGCCCGCGTCGACTTGGCTTTTATCATCGATGGTTCAGGAAGTATTGAGCAATATGGCAAAGGAAACTTCCGACGATGCCTTAACTTTGTCAAAGCGATCGTCAGAAGATTTAACACTGACAGTGGACAAACCCGAATCGGAGTCGTGTTGTTTTCGTCTAGGCCTCGGCTGATCTTTCGCTTTGGACAATATCGTCGTAAGAGTACAATACTAAGGGTGATCAGCCGTATACGGTACCCAAGGGGAGGCACCAAAACCGGATATGCCATGCGTTATACTTACAGTCAAGTATTCAGATATGCGCGGAGAGGAGTCCGAAAGGTGATTGTTGTGTTAAAGAAACAATGTCCCTTCTGATATAAAGTGTTTTCATGATTATGACCAGGACCTTGCTTTAACGTGACTCCCTATAGTTTTAAAACTGCGCGTGTGCACTGATGGCGAAAGCTTCAGAAATCTGCGCGCGGTTAAAGAAAACGTAGGGCTTTTCTGATTTTTAACATTATGTCAGCATGACCAAAATAGCCAAATCAACAGTTTACTTCCTCCTGTTTCATTCGTTAAAGTACAGTTAATTTTGGCGGAGACGTTATAATTCGTTTGCTATTCTTGGCGCTCGTTTCTCAGCAAAATCTCTAAGAACAATTTTTACACAAATTTGCAAATAACGAAGAAACTGCCTTTACAGCCCATATTTTATTCCGCGTGCGTTTTTATTATCTGGCCAGATTCTAAGAACCGTGAAACTTTTGGAAGATTTCACCTAAGGAAATTGAAGAAATCACAATTAAATCCACTTAAACAATGAAAAACGTATTTCCTTGGGTAGTTTTAATTCCAGACTGAAGCCATTATTGTAACAGAGATGGTTATAGCCAACTGTTTCATCTTTGCTTTTTACATTTTGATCAGTTCTAGTGAACTGGAAGTAAAAAAGGAATGTGAAAACCAGCTTCCAAAAAGCAACACTAGCGCGCGCAGCATCATCTATGAGTACTCCATAGAGCCACGTTAAGTTCCCTTTAATGCAGTTTTCAATTGAGTGTGGTAAAACCAAAACCAAAGTAATTACTCTGACCAATGACAACAGTCCTAAACAATACAATGAACCAATCAGAGCCCGAAGCAATTACATGTCGGCGGGGCCAAGCGCGGGAAAACGCGTGTGAGCAGGTCACGTGTGGTTTCGGTTTTACTTCTGATTGGTCGAGAAAGTGGTGCGTGATTTTTTAGCCAATCACAAAGCGTATCAATGCAAAACCAAAGCAATTGTTTAATTACTTTTCACACTCAATTGAAAACTGCTTTATTATCTCGCAATTGGAAGAAGCTATTACCACAAGTGATACAAGCAAAGAAATATTGGCTAAAGAGACAACAAAAAATCAAAAATCGAAATCAAATTTGATGAACTGTAATCCAGTTCCATCCTCGAAATCCTGCACTTTATCTCAAAACTGAACACAGTGACAAAACTTGGCCAACGAAGCAACCGAACACACATGATTAAACGCATATGTTGACTTCACATTTTAGGTTGCCATAGTGATGACTGACGGAAAATCGCATGACAACGTCAACTATCCTGCTCGAATGTTTCGTGCCAGACACATCAAATGTTACGCGGTAGGAATAGGTCATAGGTTCAACAAAAGACAGTTGTTTCAAATAGCTGGGGGACGCTGGAGCCATGTGCTGACCGCAGGATTCAGACACCTTACGTCCATAGTACGAACTATTGGACGACGAGCTTGCAGAGGTACAAATACAACTTACTAGAATTATTTTTTCATGAATACTGTTGATGAACTTCAAGCTTAATTTTGTTCCACAACAAACACTGAAGTGTTTGTAGTCACTCTTACCGGACTTTCTCCTCTTTGACTATTGTCAGTTAAATCGACAATTTTTTTTTGTTTTTGTCCCTAATCGAAAGTGCAAAACTCGCTTTAAAATCTTTCTCTATCACGTTTTGGTTCCTGATCATGTACTCACACAAGTCAAACCTTTCACTTACGCTAGCCATGCGCCTTTTCACGGCAACGAAGGACCAATTACAACGCTCATTATCTCCGATATGGCATAATAATGTATTTTTAATTTCTCACAGGAACACGACCTGTTCGACCGCCGAAAAGAGGTAATGTATGTACGTTAATAACGTCCATCCCTTAGTTACAAATGATAGGTATCAGTGTAACATCACCACATAATGATGCATTTTCCTTGTATATAGTTTTATTACAACTTCCACAGGCTCTCCAACCTCTGCTTGAGTGGTGTTCTGTGATTTTTGCAATAGCCAGATCGACTACTAAACAAGCCTTAATAAAGTAAACATTAGGGCTTTTAAAAGGGAAAGAAATGTTATAAAATTATATTCAGTAGTGTGATTTGTGGTTCACCTTTAATTGTCGGCATTTAGTCTGACCAGTGTAGAACCGATAATTTTGAAAATCCGCTTTTATCGATGAATTTAAATATGCAAATATATCTGGCTTTCCTTGTTGTAAGTAAAATTCCTAACACTATCCATTTAAGTTACGTTGAAAACATTTCATGGTGATATTCTTGAAGTCCTTTCTTTGCTGTACAAAACGGCTCTAATTTTATGGTGTGGGTAAAATTCTAAAAGGTGGCATCTCAAATTAAAGCTATTGAGCAACACTTCTCTTTGGTGCCATTAGTTTTTTAGAATATGTGTTGTCAAAAGAAAAATGGCTAACGGTAATTGTGTTATTTTATCAGTGTGCCGTGCCCGCGTCGACTTGGCTTTTATCATCGATGGTTCAGGAAGTATTGAGCAATTCGGCAGAGGAAACTTCCGACGATGCCTTAACTTTGTCAAAGCGATCGTCAGGAGATTTAACACTGACAGCGGACATACCCGAATAGGAGTCGTGTTGTTTTCGTCTAGGCCTCGGCTGATCTTTCGCTTTGGACAATATCGTCGTAAGAGTACAATACTAAGGGTGATCAGCCGTATACGGTACCCAAGGGGAGGCACCAAGACCGGATATGCCATGCGTTATACTTACAGTCAAGTATTCAGATATGCGCGGAGAGGAGTCCGTAAGGTGATTGTTGTGTTAAAGGAACAATGTCCCTTGTGATATAAAGTGTTTTCTTCATGATTATGACCAGGACCTTGCTTTATCGTGGCTCTCTATAGTTTTAAAACTGCGCGAGTGCACTGATGGCGAAAGTTTCAGAAATCTGCGCTCGGTTAAAGAAAACTTAGGGCTTTTATAATTTTTAATATTATGTCAGTATGACCAAAATAGCCAAATCAACAGTTTAATTCCTCGCGTTACTTTGTTGAAATACAGTAAAATTTGGCGGAGACGTTATAATTCGTTTGCTATTCTTGGCGCTCGTTTTTCAGCAAAATCTCTAAGACCAATTTTTACGCAGAAGCAAACTACACAAATTTGCAAATAACGAAGAAACTGCATTTACAACTCATATTTTATTCCGCGTCCGTTTTTATTATCTGGCCAGATTCTAAGAACCGTGAAACTTTTGGAAGATTTCACCTAAGGAAATTGAAGAAATCGCAATTAAATCCACTTAAACAATGAAAAACGTATTTGCTTGGGCAGTTTTGATTCAAACTGAAGCCATCATTATTACAGAGATGATTATAGCCAACTGTTTCATCTTTGCTTTTTACATTTTGATCAATTCTAGTGAACTGGAAGTAAAAAAGGAATGTGAAAACCAGCTTCCAAAAAGCAACACTAGCTCGCGCAGCTCCATCTATGAGTACTCCATAGAGCCACGTTAAGTTCGCTTTAGTGCAGTTTTCAATTAAGTGTCGAAAAACCAAAACCAAAGTAATTACTCTGACCAATCACAACAGTCGTAAACAATACAATGAACAAATCAGAGCTCGAAGCAATTACATGTCGGCGGCGCCAAGCGCGGGAAAACGCGTGCGAGAAAGTCCAAATTGGTTTTGGTTTTACTTCTGATTGGTCGAGAAAGTGGCGCGAGATTTTTTAGCCAATCACAAAGCGTATCAATGCAAAACCAAAGTAATTGTGTAATTACTTTTCACACTCAATTGAAAACTGCTTTATTATCTCACAATTGGAAGAAGCCATTACCACAAGTGATACAAGCAAAGAAATATTGGCTAAAGAGACAACAAAAAATCGAAATCAAATTTGATGAACTGTAATCCTTTTCTATCCTCGAAATCCTGCACTTTATCTCAAAACTGTACACAGTGACAAAACTTGGCCAACGAAGCAACCGAACACACTTGATTAAACGCATATGTTGACTTCACATTTTAGGTTGCCATAGTGATGACTGACGGAAAATCGCATGACAACGTCAACTATCCTGCTCGAATGTTTCGTGCCAGACACATCAAATGTTACGCAGTAGGAATAGGTCATAAGTTCAACAAAAGACAGTTGTTTCAAATAGCTGGGGGACGCCGGAGCCATGTGCTGACCGCAGGATTCAGACACCTTACGTCCATAGTACGAACTATTGGACGACGAGCTTGCAGAGGTACAAATACAACTTACTAGAATTATTTTTTCATGAATACTGTTGAACTTCAAGCTTAATTTTGTTCCACAACAAACACTGAAGTGTTTGTAGTCACTCTTACCGGACTTTCTCCTCTTTGGCTATTGTCAGTTAAATCGACAATTTTGTTTGTTTTTGTCCCTAATCGAAAGTGCAAAACTCGCTTTAAAATCTTTCTCTATCACGTTTTGGTTCCTGATCATGTACTCACACAAGTCAAACCACTCACTTACGCTAGCCAAGCGCCTTTTCACGGCAATGTAAGGACCAATTACAACGCTCATTATCTCCGATATTGCATAATAATGTATCTTTATTTTATCACAGGAACACGACCTGTTCGACCGCCGAAAAGAGGTAATGTATATACGTTAATAACATCCATCCCTTAGTTACAAATGATAGGTATCAGTGTAACATCACCACATAATGATGCATTTTCCTTGCATATAGTTTTATTACAACTTCCACAGGCTCTCCAACCTCTGCTTGAGTGGTGTTCTGTGATTTTTGCAATAGCCAGATCGACTACTAAACAAGCCTTAATAAAGTAAACATTAGGGCTTTTAAAAGGGAAAGAAATGTTATAAAATTATATTCAGTAGTGTGATTTGTGGTTCACCTTTAATTGTCGGCATTTAGTCTGACCAGTGTAGAACCGATAATTTTGAAAATCCGCTTTTATCGATTAATTTAAATATGCAAATATATCTGGCTTTCCTTGTTGTAAGTAAAATACTGACACTATCCATTTAAGTTACGTTGAAAACATTTGATGGTGATATTCTTGAAGTCCTTTCTTTGCTGTACAAAACGGCTTAAGGCTGGACTTTACAATACCCGGCCACTTATTTGCATCTCATTGAATAAGAATGGATACTTTTGTTTTCATATGGCCAGTTCTAACAAAGATTTAGGGATATGTAAATAAGTGGCCAGGTATTGTAAAGTCGCTCCCACTTCTCTTTGTTGTCGTTAGTTTTCGATTTCAAAATATGTGTTGTCAAAAGAAAAATGGCTAACGGTAATTGTGTTATTTTATCAGTGTGCCGTGCCCGCGTCGACTTGGCTTTTATTATCGATGGTTCAGGAAGTATTGAGCAATTCGGCAGAGGAAACTTCCGACGATGCCTTAACTTTGTCAAAGCGATCGTCAGCAGATTTAACACTGACAGCGGACATGCCCGAATAGGAGTCGTGTTGTTTTCGTCTAGGCCTCGGCTGATCTTTCGCTTTGGACAATATCGTCGTAAGAGTACAATACTAAGGGTGATCAGCCGTATACGGTACCCAAGGGGAGGCACCAGGACTGGATATGCTATGCGTTATACTTACAGTCGAGTATTCAGATTTGCGCGGAGAGGAGTCCGGAAGGTGATTGTTGTATTAAAGGAACAATGTCCCCTCTCATATAAAATGTTTTCATGATTATAACCAAGATCTTGTTTTAACGTGGCTCCCTATAGTTTTAAAACTGCGCGAGTGCACTGATGGCGAAAGCTTCAGAAATCTGCGCGCGGTGAAAGAAAACGTAGGGCTTTATTGATTTTTAATATTATGTCAGCAAGACCAACATAGCTAAATCATCAGTTTATTTCCTCGCGTTTCCTCCGTTGAAATACAGTAAAATTTGGCGGAGACGTTGTAATTCGTTTGCTATTCTTGGCGCTTGTTTTTCAGCAAAATCTCTGAGAACAATTTTTACGCAGAAGTAAAATTCACAAATTTGCAAATAACGAAGAAACTGCCTTTACAACTCATATTTTATTCCGCGTGCGTTTTTATTATCTGGCAAGATTCTAAGAACCGTGAAACTTTTGGAAGATTTCAACTGAGGAAATTAAAGAAATCACAATTAAATCCACTTAAACAATGAAAAACGTATTTGCTTGGGCAGTTTTAATTCCAGAATGAAGCCATCATTGTAACAGAGATGGTTATAGCCAACTGTTTTGTCGTTGCTTTTTACATTTTGATCAGTTCTAGTGAACTGGAAGTAAAAAAGGAATGCGAAAGCCAGCTTCCAAAAAGCAACACTAGCGTGCGCAGCACCATCTACACGTTCTAACATTGTTATATAACATTTTTTGGTTTAACAATGTTAGAACGTGCAGATGGCATGGTAGATGACGTTTGTCTAACATTTTTTGTTAGAAGAATGTTTTGATTTCGATCAAACACTTCTTCTACCAAACAATGTTAGACAAACGTCATCTACCATGCCGGCTACACGTTCTAACATTGTTGAGCCAAACAAATGTCATATAACAATGTTAGAACGTGTAGCCGGGGCTATGATTACTCCATAAAAAGCCATGTTAAGTTCGCTTTAGTGCCGTTTTCAAGTGAGTGTCGTGAAACCAAAATCGAAGTCATTACTCTGACCAATCACAACAGTCCTAAACAATACAATGAACCAATCAGAGCTCGAAGCAATTACATGTTGGCGGCGCCAAGCGCGGGAAAACGCGTGCGAGCAAGTCAAAATTGGTTTTGGTTTTACTTCTGATTGGTCGAGAAAGTGGCGCGAGATTTTTTAGCCAATCACAAAGCGTATCAATGCAAAACCAAAGCAAATGTGTAATTACTTTTCACACTCAATTGAAAACTGCTTTATTATCTCGCAATTGGAAGAAGCCATCACCACAAGTGATTGAATCAAAGAAATACTGGCTAAAGAGACAACATAAAATCAAACATCGAAATCAAATTTGATGAACTGTAATCTAGTTCCATCCTCGCAATCCTGCACTTTATCTCAAAACTATGCACAGTGACAAATCTTGGCCAACGAAGAAACCGAACACACTTGATTAAACGCATATGTTGACTTCACATTTTAGGTTGCCATAGTGATGACGGACGGAAAATCGCATGACCACGTAGGCCATCCTGCTCGAATGTTTCGCGCAAGACACATCAAATGTTACGCGGTAGGAATAGGTCATAAGTTCAACAAAAAACAGTTGTTTCAAATAGCTGGGAGACGCTGGAGCCATGTGCTGACGGTAGGATTCAGGAGCCTTCCCTCCATAGTACGAACTGTTGGACGACGAGCTTGCAGAGGTACAGTAGAACTTACTATAATTATTTTTCATGAATACTGTTGAATTCCAAGCATAATTTCATTCTCCCAACAAACACTGAAGTGTTTGTACTCACTCTCACCGGACTTTCTTCTCTGTGATTATTTTCAGTTAAATCGACAACATCTTTTTTGTTTTTGTCGCTAATTGAAAGTGCAAAAATCGCTTTAAAAACATTCTCTATCACTTATTTAAATATTATAATCCGCAAAGCTGTTGGCATAAAAGCGGATATATTAAATACAATGTAAAATAAAATAATTGTTCCTGATCATGTACGCACAAGTCAAACCACTTACTTGCGACAGCCATGCGCCTTTTGACTGCAAAGTAAGGACCAATTACAACGCTCATTATCTCTGATATTGCATAATAATGTGTGTTTATTTTATCACAGGAACAGGACTTATTCTACCGCCGAGAATAGGTAATGTATATACGTTAAATAACACATTATCCAGGCCTTAGTTATAAATGAGAGGTATCAGCGTAACATCACTACATAATAATGCATTTTCCTTGCATATAGTTTTATTACAACTTCCACAGGCTCTCCAACCTCTGCTTGAGTGGTGTTCTGTGATATTTGCAATAGCCAGATCGACTACTAAACAACCCTTATTAAAGTAAACATTAGGGCTTTTAAAAGGGAATGAAATATTATAAAATTATGTTTAGTACTGTGATTTGTGGTTCACCTTTAATTGTCGGCATTTAGTCTAACCCAGTGTAGAACCGGTAATTTTGAAAATCCGCTTTTATCGATGAATTAATATGTAAATATATATGGCTTCTCTTGTTGTAGGTAAACTACCTGACACATTCGATGGTGTTATTCCTCTTGAAGTCCTTTCTTTGCTGTACAAAACGGCTCTAATTTTATGGTGTGGGTGAAATCCTAAAGGGTGACCTCTCAAATTAAAGCTATTGAGCAAAACATCTCTTTGGTGCCGTTAGTTTTCGATTTCAAAATATGTGTTGTCAAAAGAAAAATGGCTAACGGTAATTGTGTTTTTTTATCAGTGTGCCGTGCCCGCGTCGACTTGGCTTTTATCATCGATGGTTCAGGAAGTATTGAGCATTATGGCAAAGGAAACTTCCGACGATGCCTTAACTTTGTCAAAGCGATCGTCAGGAGATTTAACACTGACAGTGGACAAACCCGAATCGGAGTCGTGTTGTTTTCGTCTAGGCCTCGGCTGATCTTTCGCTTTGGACAATATCGTCGTAAGAGTACAATACTGAGGGTGATCAGCCGTATACGGTACCCAAGGGGAGGCACCAAGACCGGATATGCCATGCGTTATACTTACAGTCAAGTATTCAGATATGCGCGGAGAGGAGTCCGGAAGGTAATTGTTGTATTAAAGGAACAATGTCACTTCTGATATAAAGTGTTTTCATGGTTTTTACCAGGACCTTGCTTTAATGTGGCTCCTTATAGTTTTAAAACTGCGCAAGTGCACTGATGGCGAAAGCTTCGGAAATCTGCGCGCGGTTAAACAAAACGTAGGGCTTTTCTGATTTTTAATATTATGTCAGCATGATCAAAATAGCCAAATCAACAGTTTATTTCCTCGCGTTTCCTTCGTTGAAATACCGTAAAATTTTGGCGGAGACGTTATAAAACGTTTGCTATTCTCGGCGCTCGTTTTTCAGCAAAATCTCTAAGAACAATTTTACGCAGAAGCAAAAGACAAATTTTCAAATAACGAAGAAACTGCCTTTGCAACCCATTTTTTTTTCGCGTCCGTTTTCATTGTCTGGCCAGATTCTAAGAACTGTGGAACTTTTTGGAAGATATCAACGAAAGAAATTGAAGAAAATAACAACTACATCCACTTAAGCAAGGAAAAGCGCATTCGCTTTGGCAGTTTTTATTCCAGACTGAAGCCATTATTTTAACACAGTTGGTTATAGCCAACTGTTTCTTCATTGCTCTTTACATTTCAATCAGTTTTAGTGAACTGGAAATAAAAAAGGAATGTAAAAACAAGCTTCCAAAAAGCAACACTAGCGCGCGCAGCATCATCTATGAGTACTCCATAGAGCCACGTTAAGTTCCCTTTAATGCAGTTTTCAATTGAGTGTGGTAAAACCAAACCCAAAGTAATTACTCTGACCAATCACAACAGTCCTAAACAATACAATGAACCAATCAGAGCCCGAAGCAATTACATGTCGGCGGCGCCAAGCGCGGGAAAACGCGTGTGAGCAGGTCACGTGTGGTTTCGGTTTTACTTCTGATTGGTCGAGAAAGTGGCGCGTGATTTTTTAGCCAATCACAAAGCGTATCAATGCAAAACCAAAGCAATTGTTTAATTACTTTTCACACTCAATTGAAAACTGCTTTATTATCTCGCAATTGGAAGAAGCCATTACCACAAGTGATACAAGCAAAGAAATATTGGCTAAAGAGACAACAAAAAATCAAAAATCGAAATCAAATTTGATGAACTGTAATCCTTTTCTATCCTCGAAATCCTGCACTTTATCTCAAAACTGTACACAGTGACAAAACTTGGCCAACGAAGCAACCGAACACACTTGATTAAACGCATATGTTGACTTCACAATTTAGGTTGCCATAGTGATGACTGACGGAAAATCGCATGACAACGTCAACTATCCTGCTCGAATGTTTCGTGCCAGACACATCAAATGTTACGCGGTAGGAATAGGTCATAAGTTCAACAAAAGACAGTTGTTTCAAATTGCTGGGGGACGCTGGAGCCATGTGCTGACCGCAGGATTCAGACACCTTACGTCCATAGTACGAACTATTGGACGACGAGCTTGCAGAGGTACAAATACAACTTACTAGAATTATTTTTTCATGAATACTGTTGAACTTCAAGCTTAATTTTGTTCCACAACAAACACTGAAGTGTTTGTAGTCACTCTTACCGGACTTTCTCCTCTTTGACTATTGTCAGTTAAATCGACAATTTTTTTTGTTTTTGTCCCTAATCGAAAGTGCAAAACTCGCTTTAAAATCTTTCTCTATCACGTTTTGGTTCCTGATCATGTACTCACACAAGTCAAACCACTCACTTACGCTAGCCATGCGCCTTTTCACGGCAATGTAAGGACCAATTACAACGCTCATTATCTCCGATATTGCATAATAATGTATCTTTATTTTATCACAGGAACACGACCTGTTCGACCGCCGAAAAGAGGTAATGTATGTACGTTAATAACATCCATCCCTTAGTTACAAATGATAGGTATCAGTGTAACATCACCACATAATGATGCATTTTCCTTGCATATAGTTTTATTACAACTTCCACAGGCTCTCCAACCTCTGCTTGAGTGGTGTTCTGTGATTTTTGCAATAGCCAGATCGACTACTAAACAAGCCTTAATAAAATAAACATTAGGGCTTTTAAAAGGGAAAGAAATGTTATAAAATTATATTCAGTAGTGTGATTTGTGGTTCACCTTTAATTGTCGGCATTTAGTCTGACCAGTGTAGAACCGATAATTTTGAAAATCCGCTTTTATCGATGAATTTAAATATGCAAATATATCTGGCTTTCCTTGTTGTAAGTAAAATTCCTAACACTGTCCATTTAAGTTACGTTGAAAACATTTCATGGTGATATTCTTGAAGTCCTTTCTTTGCTGTACAAAACGGCTCTAATTTTATGGTGTGGGTAAAATTCTAAAAGGTAGCATCTCAAATTAAAGCTATTGAGCAACACTTCTCTTTGGTGCCATTAGTTTTTTAGAATATGTGTTGTCAAAAGAAAAATGGCTAACGGTAATTGTGTTATTTTATCAGTGTGCCGTGCCCGCGTCGACTTGGCTTTTATCATCGATGGTTCAGGAAGTATTGAGCAATTCGGCAGAGGAAACTTCCGACGATGCCTTAACTTTGTCAAAGCGATCGTCAGGAGATTTAACACTAACAGCGGACATACCCGAATAGGAGTCGTGTTGTTTTCGTCTAGGCCTCGGCTGATCTTTCGCTTTGGACAATATCGTCGCAAGAGTACAATACTTAGGGTGATCAGCCGTATACGGTATCCAAGGGGAGGCACCAAGACCGGATATGCCATGCGTTATACTTACAGTCAAGTATTCAGATATGCGCGGAGAGGAGTCCGGAAGGTGATTGTTGTGTTAAAGGAACCATGTCCCTTCTGATATAAAGTGTTTTCATGATTATGACCAGGACCTTGCTTTAACGTGGCTCCCTATAGTTTTAAAACTGCGCGCGTGCACTGATGGCGATAGCTTCAGAAATCTGCGCGCGGTTAAAGAAAACTTAGGGCTTTTCTAATTTTTAATATTATGTCAGCATGACCAAAATAACCAAATCAACATTTTATTTCCTCGCGTTTCCTTCGGTGAAATACAGTAAAATTTTGCGGAGGCGTTATAATACGTTTGCTATTCTTGGCGCTCGTTTTTCAGCAAAATCTCTAAGAACAATTTTTACGCAGAAGCAAAAGACAAATTTTCAAATAACGAAGAAACTGCCTTTGCAACCCATTTTTTTTTTTTGCGTCCGTTTTTATTATCTGGCCACATTCTAAGAACTGTAGAACTTTTGGAAGATATCAACGAAAGAAATTGTAGAAAATAACAACTAAATCCACGTAAGCAAGGAAAAGCGCATTCGCTTTGGCAGTTTTAATTCCAGACTGAAGCCATCATTTTAACAGAGTTGGTTATAGCCAACTGTTTCTTCATTGCTCTTTACATTTTAATCAGTTTTAGTGAACTGGAAGTAAAAAAGGAATGTGAAAACCAGCTTCCAAAAAGCAACACTAGCGCGCGCAGCACCATCTATGATTACTCCTTAGAATCACGTTAAGCTCGCTTTATTATCTTGCAATTGGAAGAAACCATCACCACAAGTGATACAAGCAAAGAAGTATTGGCTAAAGAGACAACAAAAAATCAAAAATCGAAATCAAATTTGATGAACTGTAATCTAGTTCCATCCTCGCAATCCTGCACTTTATCTCAAAACTATGCACAGTGACAAATCTTTGCCAACGAAGAAACTGAACACACTTGATTAAACGCATATGTTGACTTCACATTTTAGGTTGCCATAGTGATGACTGACGGAAAATCGCATGACCGCGTCGACCATCCTGCTCGAATGTTTCGTGCAAGACACATCAAATGTTACGCGGTAGGAATAGGTCATAAGTTCAACAAAGGACAGTTGTTTCAAATAGCGGGGGGACGCCGGAGCCATGTGCTGACGGCAGGATTCAGGAGCCTTCCCTCCATAGTACGAACTATTGGACGACGAGCATGCAGAGGTACAGTAGAACTTACTATAATTATTTTTCATGAATACTGTTGAACTTCAAGCTTAATTTTGTTCCACAACAAACACTGAAGTGTTTGTAGTCACTCTTACCGGACTTTCTCCTCTTTGACTATTGTCAGTTAAATCGACAATTTTTTTTGTTTTTGTCCCTAATCGAAAGTGCAAAACTCGCTTTAAAATCTTTCTCTATCACGTTTAACTCCAAGCTTAATTTCATTCCCCCAACAAACACTGGAGTGTCTGTACTCACTCTCACCGGATTTTCTAATAATAATAATAATAATAATAATAATAATAATAATAATAATAATAATAATAATAATAATAATATTTATCCAGGGAGCCCACTCGCCATTTCGGTTTTCAGTGGGGCCCTGCAAATTATAAATTAAAACATTGTTAAAAAAGAAAATAGTTAAAAATAGTTGTTTTTAGTATTGTAAAAATCGCTTTAAAAACTTTCTCTATCACATTTTGGTTTCTGATCATGTACGCAGAAGTCAAACTACTCACTTACGCCAGCGATGCGCCTTTTAACAACAAATTAAGGGCAAATTATTACAGCGCTCATTATCTTCGTTATTGCATAATAATATATGTTTATTTTATCAAAGGAGCACGACGTGTTCGACAACCAAGAAGGGGTAATGTCAGGCGGTGTGCGTCATGACTTGCAATGCCCCATGGGTTAATTTGAGGAGCGGCTCTTTTTCCCTTCGTCTCGACGGAGTGAGCATCTCCTACGTTTGCGTTATTTAGCCTGAATTTAAACCTAGCGCCTTTTTTTTGGTAAAGTAATCAAATATACAAGTCTACAATCGCAAAAATACTTCGTAAAGGCCGATTTTTCTATTCATTGACGTTGTTGTTTTGCAGGGAACGGCAAAGAAATGTACCAAAATGTAAAACGCACGTGCAACACGTGGAGAGGCATTGTTTTCGCTTATTAAACCTATTGGCCGTGTTTTCACGAGCGATTTTTCAAGTCGCTGAGCGAGTGACAGTCGGAAATCTCGTGAAAACAGTTGCTTGTCCAACTCGCTTAAAGTTAAGCGAGTCGACGAACTACAATAGAATTCTCATTAAATTTAAGCCACCAAACCAGGTCGCGTAAGCTTGTCGGCAATTAAACAACAAAGAAGGGCATTGTATTGTCGTTCTTTTGTGTTCTAATTTTCTATTGTTTTAACAAAAGAAAATATATCGCGCATGGTATAAGAAAAATGAATAAAGTTCTGTCCGTGAAAACGCATAAATTTTTTAAGCTGCTTAACGCGGTCAGTAAACAAATTACCTACAGGAATGTTAAGCGAGAAAAACCGCCTCGTGAAAACACAGCCATTGTTTTGTATTGTTACTCACTAGGAGACCTAGGCGAGTTGGTAAACTTATCAATTTTGAACGGCTTAAACCAATAAAACTGAAAGGGGTAGACTCGGGTAGACCCCGAAATTCTCAAAGAAGAAAGGCTAAATTAACTGTATGTCCCAAATTATTGACCAAAAACAAACGTGTAAAGGAATGAGAAGTCTAAGAAAAGGTGTGAAAGTTCAGTTTATGATAATGTGGCAACTGAACCGAGTAGGTTTACTTTGAGATCAGCTAAGGCAGTCATTGTGCTCGAATGTAACATTTAATTGTAGCCATAACAAAGAAGGGATATTTCTCTTTCAATCTGCCTGAAAATATTTTTAATTGACATCGCTGAAATCCTTGAAAAGGAACAATTTTTTCAACTCCACGCGCTGAAATAGCTTCTTGTTTGCCGCGAGGACTATTGTTTAAACAACGGCTTTCTATTGGTCAAATCTCGTGACGCACACCGCCTGGGGTAATGTAATACGTTTACGCCAGATAACAACACTTCTTATTAAATGTTCACTATAAAATTGAGGTAAAATGATTGCTAGACGAATTGAGTCGATTTTACCCAGGATTAGCGATTATTTATTCTGAACAATCCGGTTTTATCAAAGGAAGATACATCGAGCAAACGACTCCAATGTGATGTTATGGAACGCTCAGAATGCAGTTAGCTGCCGAAGATTCTTTTGTTTCTATTTCAAGAAGGCTTTCGATTCTGTAGAGTGGGATTTTACTTACAATTACTCATGCGCGCAGTGGCATGAGTAAATTTAAATGGCTTCCGTTTTTCTTTTTCACTCATACGCGAAGCGGCATGACGTTAAAAAATGAACTTCATTTTTCTTGTCCCTTTTTTTTGTGTGTGTGTGTCACGATTTTGCATGCAAATTTATGCACGCATATTTTAGTGTACGCGAACTTTTTGTCCCCCATTGTTATAAAAGGCTTCAGGAAGGTTAAACCAACCAGAATCCGTCTACTGAGCACATGTCTGGGTTTTAGGGGGACAAGAGAGAACCGGTTTGTGACTCGGAGAAGACTTAGATTTCAAACAAATATGGCCTCTTCTTCTAGTTAGGTGATTCTCCTTAGCCTCTTTCACGGATCATTTAAATGAACAAACTTAAACCGAAAAAGGAAAGGGGAAGGGAAAAGTGGTTGTCCTGGTAACACTAAATTCATAAATCATGCACACAACGTGGAGCCCATAATTCTATGAATTCACTCCTAAGGTACAATGGCATAGTGGTTAGCTGGGCTATTTTTTAAAACAAATCTGAAGGTCTGTGTGGCTTCAGACTTTTAAAAGGCTATAATGAATATCGACATGATGGGACACTTAGATCAACTGATGATAAAGTAAGGTGCGTATGATTATTATACGCATTTCTAAACTAGGAGCACACTTATAAAATAGGCACAGGCGAACAAAGTGATGGGAGTGTGACAATAACATGGATTTGCGTTCTATCAAAGCAAGTGGCAAATTGAACGGGAGGGGATAATGTCCAGGGAAACATTCCGATGAACGTACCTCTCTTCTCTATTGGGAGAAATACTCCATGGTCGCTTTATGATATGGAAACCTGTTATCAACGCCCACGTACTTTGTTATTTAGCAACTCTGAACATAATATCGTTTATTTATTTCATTTTAGGTCATGTACGCGCCGTCGCTGTATACCCTCTAACGTCACGGACACGTGGCAGGGATATCAGCAGGTTCCGAAACCCGCCGGGAATCCTCAGTCATGTCAGGCTCGCTCCAGGCCCCGATGGGAAACCTCACGGTTCCTATTACTTCTATGGTCGGTCGAACAGTTACATTCAATTTCCAAATCGAGGGAGGCTGGACACAAAACGATCCATTACACTCTTGGCGTGGATCTACCATCAGGGAAACGCAGGACCCATCTTCAACTACATGCCGAACGGCTGGGCCGTGCATTTCTGGATGGTTTCACCAAGAAGCCTGTATGCACAGTTTCGGGCTCGTGGAAGACGCCGCTGGACCAAACCGGTAAAGAGCAGACGAGTGATACGTGGACGATGGCAGTTTGTTGGTACAACTTACAACCACCGAACTGGGCGCGCGAAGTTGTTTCTCAATAGACGGTTCACTGCCAGTACATATATCGGTCGAATAAGACTGGCCACGAACTACCCCGTAAGAATGGGAGCTCGCATTGGTGTTCGAAGCTGTTTCCGTGGACGAATCTCGTGTATGCAAGTGTTTAACAGGGCCCTTAGTGCCAGGCAGATTTTGCGCCGAAAGAGGAGATGCTTCAGGAGAGGTAAATAACTAAATGTAGCATGGCGAGTCGTTATTATTTTGACTTTTATTACATTGTCTATACTCCTTGGCATACGTACCTAGTAAATTTGTAACGACTGTTACGAATTAAAAATATACAGCGTATATCATATTAGTCTTGTCAGAAAAGATTGTGAGTAAATCTAGTTAGGTGACTCTCCTTAGCCTCTTTCACGGATCATTTAAATGAACAAACGTAAACCGAAAAAGGAAAGGGGAAGAGAAAAGTGGTTGTCTTCGTAACACTAAATTCATAAATCATGCACACAACATGGAGCCCATAATTCTATGAATTCACTCCTAAGGTACAGTGGCATAGTGGTTAGCTGGGCTGTTTTTATAAAACAAATCTGAGGGTCTGTGTGGCTTCAAACGTTTAAGAGGCTATAATGAATATCGACATGATGGGACACTTAGATCAACGGATGATAAAGTAAGGTGCGTATGATTATTATACGCATTTCTAAACTAGGAGCACACTTATAAAATAGGCACAGGCGAACAAAGTGATGGGAGTGTGACAATAACATGGATTTGCGTTCTATCAAAGCAAGTGGCAAATTGAACGGGAGGGGATAATATCCAGGGAAACATTCCGATGAACGTACCTCTCTTCTCTATTGGGAGAAATGCTCCATGGTCGCTTTATGCTATGGAAACTTGTTATCAACGCCCACGTACTTTGTTATTTAGCAACTCTGAACATAATATCGTTTATTTATTTCATTTTAGGTCATGTACGCGCCGTCGCTGTATACCCTCTAACGTCACGGACACGTGGCAGGGATATCAGCAGGTTCCGAAACCCGCCGGGAATCCTCAGTCATGTCAGGCTCGCTCCAGGCCCCGATGGGAAACCTCACGGTTCCTATTACTTCTATGGTCGGTCGAACAGTTACATTCAATTTCCAAATCGAGGGAGGCTGGACACAAAACGATCCATTACACTCTTGGCGTGGATCTACCATCAGGGAAACGCAGGACCCATCTTCAACTACATGCCGAACGGCTGGGCCGTGCATTTCTGGATGGTTTCACCAAGAAGCCTGTATGCACAGTTTCGGGCTCGTGGAAGACGCCGCTGGACCAAACCGGTAAAGAGCAGACGAGTGATACGTGGACGATGGCAGTTTGTTGGTACAACTTACAACCAACGAACTGGGCGCGCGAAGTTGTTTCTCAATAGACGGTTCACTGCCAGTACATATATCGGTCGAATAAGACTGGCCACGAACTACCCCGTAAGAATGGGAGCTCGCATTGGTGTTCGAAGCTGTTTCCGTGGACGAATCTCGTGTATGCAAGTGTTTAACAGGGCCCTTAGTGCCAGGCAGATTTTGCGCCGAAAGAGGAGATGCTTCAGGAGAGGTAAATAACTAAATGTAGCATGGCGAGTCGTTATTATTTTGACCTTTATTACATTGTCTATACTCCTTGGCATACGTACCTAGTAAATTTGTAACGACTGTTACGAATTAAAAATATACAGCGTATATCATATTAGTCTTGTCAGAAAAGATTGTGAGTAAATCTAGTTAGGTGACTCTCCTTAGCCTCTTTCACGGATCATTTAAATGAACAAACTTAAACCAAAAAAGGAAAGGGGAAGAGAAAAGTGGTTGTCTTGGTAACACTAAATTCATAAATCATGCACACAACATGGAGCCCATAATTCTATGAATTCACTCCTAAGGTTCAGTGGCATAGTGGTTAGCTGGGCTATTTTTTTAAAACAAATCTGAAGGTCTGTGTGGCTTCAAACGTTTAAGGGGCTATAATGAATATCGACATGATGGGACACTTAGATCAACGGATGATAAAGTAAGGTGCGTATGATTATTATACGCATTTCTAAACTAGGAGCACACTTATAAAATAGGCACAGGCGAACAAAGTGATGGGAGTGTGACAATAACATGGATTTGCGTTCTATCAAAGCAAGTGGCAAATTGAACGGGAGGGGATAATGTCCAGGGAAACATTCCGATGAACGTACCTCTTTTCTCTATTGGGAGAAATACTCCATGGTCGCTTTATGCTATGGAAACTTGTTATCAACGCCCACGTACTTTGTTATTTAGCAACTCTGAACATAATATCGTTTATTTATTTCATTTTAGGTCATGTACGCGCCGTCGCTGTATACCCTCTAACGTCACGGACACGTGGCAGGGATATCAGCAGGTTCCGAAACCCGCCGGGAATCCTCAGTCATGTCAGGCTCGCTCCAGGCCCCGATGGGAAACCTCACGGTTCCTATTACTTCTATGGTCGGTCGAACAGTTACATTCAATTTCCAAATCGAGGGAGGCTGGACACAAAACGATCCATTACACTCTTGGCGTGGATCTACCATCAGGGAAACGCAGGACCCATCTTCAACTACATGCCGAACGGCTGGGCCGTGCATTTCTGGATGGTTTCACCAAGAAGCCTGTATGCACAGTTTCGGGCTCGTGGAAGACGCCGCTGGACCAAACCGGTAAAGAGCAGACGAGTGATACGTGGACGATGGCAGTTTGTTGGTACAACTTACAACCAACGAACTGGGCGCGCGAAGTTGTTTCTCAATAGACGGTTCACTGCCAGTACATATATCGGTCGAATAAGACTGGCCACGAACTACCCCGTAAGAATGGGAGCTCGCATTGGTGTTCGAAGCTGTTTCCGTGGACGAATATCGTGTATGCAAGTGTTTAACAGGGCCCTTAGTGCCAGGCAGATTTTGCGCCGAAAGAGGAGATGCTTCAGGAGAGGTAAATAACTAAATGTAGCATGGCGAGTCGTTATTATTTTGACCTTTATTACATTGTCTATACTCCTTGGCATACGTACCTAGTAAATTTGTAACGACTGTTACCAATTATAAATATACAGCGTATATCATATTAGTCTTGTCAGAAAAGATTGTGAGTAAATCTAGTTAGGTGACTCTCCTTAGCCTCTTTCACGGATCATTTAAATGAACAAACTTAAACCGAAAAAGGAAAGAGGAAGGGAAAAGTGGTTGTCCTGGTAACACTAAATTCATAAATCATGCACACAACATGGAGCCCATAATTCTATGAATTCACTCCTAAGGTACAATGGCATAGTGGTTAGCTGGGCTATTTTTTAAAACAAATCTGAAGGTCTGTGTGGCTTCAGACTTTTAAGAGGCTATAATGAATATCGACATGATGGGACACTTAGATCAACGGATGATAAAGTAAGGTGCGTATGATTATTATACGCATTTCTAAACTAGGAGCACACTTATAAAATAGGCACAGGCGAACAAAGTGATGGGAGTGTGACAATAACATGGATTTGCGTTCTATCAAAGCAAGTGGCAAATTGAACGGGAGGGGATATTTTACAATAACTGTGTGAATTCTCGCGCGCTGATTGGCTCATTTCTATGGTCGATGAGAGTATAGACCATGAAAATGACGTAACAGGTAACGCAACGCGGTGAGTTTTGTCAAACTTTTGGCGCTGCGGGTTCTTTAAACAGTGAAAAATGCCCTTAAAACTGGAATTCTTCAATGAAAAGAATGCTCTCTCGTCAGTTAAATTTAATTTACAATCAGCTAAACTTGCCTGGAATTAAGTGCGAAGAAAAAAGGACAAACAACTTGTATTTTCACGGGAAAATCCACGGAATCAGTCGCCGGCGCCCGAAAGAGCCGAAAACAACTTGGAGCAAAGATTCATCTGATTATTCGAAGATATTTCAAATTTGAAAAAGGTTAGCTTTGTAAACTGTGCCTAGTAATTTTATATTTGACTTTGTGTGAGGTTATTGTGCTCTATTTTGCGATTATCGCGGTTCTCTAAAATTTGCCGAATAACGGCTTTGTTTTGCTGTGTTAAAATTTATATTAAAAGATTCTAACGATGATTTAAGCTGAAGAGAATTTTTGTGTGAGCCTTTTTCGTTACATAATTTATTCAGATAAAAAGTTAAGGCTTTAATTATTCCCCACGCAAAAAACATTTTGCAGCAGTTTGTCAGTGTTAGGTTGTTTATCTTGTTTTTCTAAAATGATTCCCGCAAACTCGTTCGCTCGGCGCTCGCAGTTATTCAAGTTTGTTATTGTAAAAAACAAATCGACCGCATTTTTCCATGGTCTATACTCTCATCGACCATAGAAATGACGCCATAAAATGTTCAAAACTTGGCAGTGAAACCACTCGCCTAACGGCTCGTGGTTCCACTTGAGTTTTGAACATTTTATGACGTCATTTCTATGGTCGATGAGAGTATAGACCATGGAAAAATGCGGTCGATTTGTTAAATGTCCAGGGAAACATTCCGATGAACGTACCTCTCTTCTCTATTGGGAGAAATACTCCATGGTCGCTTTATGCTATGGAAACCTGTTATCAACGCAAACGTACTTTGTTATTTAGCAACTCTGAACATAATATCGTTTATTTATTTCATTTTAGGTCATGTACGCGCCGTCGCTGTATACCCTCTAACGTCACGGACACGTGGCAGGGATATCAGCAGGTTCCGAAACCCGCCGGGAATCCTCAGTCATGTCAGGCTCGCTCCAGGCCCCGATGGGAAACCTCACGGTTCCTATTACTTCTATGGTCGGTCGAACAGTTACATTCAATTTCCAAATCGAGGGAGGCTGGACACAAAACGATCCATTACACTCTTGGCGTGGATCTACCATCAGGGAAACGCAGGACCCATCTTCAACTACATGCCGAACGGCTGGGCCGTGCATTTCTGGATGGTTTCACCAAGAAGCCTGTATGCACAGTTTCGGGCTCGTGGAAGACGCCGCTGGACCAAACCGGTAAAGAGCAGACGAGTGATACGTGGACGATGGCAGTTTGTTGGTACAACTTACAACCAACGAACTGGGCGCGCGAAGTTGTTTCTCAATAGACGGTTCACTGCCAGTACATATATCGGTCGAATAAGACTGGCCACGAACTACCCCGTAAGAATGGGAGCTCGCATTGGTGTTCGAAGCTGTTTCCGTGGACGAATCTCGTGTATGCAAGTGTTTAACAGGGCCCTTAGTGCCAGGCAGATTTTGCGCCGAAAGAGGAGATGCTTCAGGAGAGGTAAATAACTAAATGTATGTGTGTGAATTCTCGCGCGCTGATTGGCTCATTTCTATGGTCGATGAGAGTATAGACCATGAAAATGACGTAACAGGTAACGCAACGCGGTGAGTTTTGTCAAACTTTTGGCGCTGCGGGTTCTTTAAACAGTGAAAAATGCCCTTAAAACTGGAATTCTTCAATGAATAGAATGCTCTCTCGTCAGTTAAATTTAATTTACAATCAGCTAAACTTGCCTGGAATTAAGTGCGAAGAAAAAAGGACAAACAACTTGTATTTTCACGGGAAAATCCACGCAATCAGTCGCCGGCGCCCGAAAGAGCCGAAAACAACTTGGAGCAAAGATTCATCTGATTATTCGAAGATATTTCAAATTTGAAAAAGGTTAGCTTTGTAAACTGTGCCTAGTAATTTTATATTTGACTTTGTGTGAGGTTATTGTGCTCTATTTTGCGATTATCGCGGTTCTCTAAAATTTGCCGAATAACGGCTTTGTTTTGCTGTGTTAAAATTTATATTAAAAGATTCTAGCGATGATTTAAGCTGAAGAGAATTTTTGTGTGAGCCTTTTTCGTTACATAATTTATTCAGATAAAAAGTTAAGGCTTTAATTATTCCCCACGCAAAAAACATTTTGCAGCAGTTTGTCAGTGTTAGGTTGTTTATCTTGTTTTTCTAAAATGATTCCCGCAAACTCGTTCGCTCGGCGCTCGCAGTTATTCAAGTTTGTTATTGTAAAAAACAAATCGACCGCATTTTTCCATGGTCTATACTCTCATCGACCATAGAAATGACGCCATAAAATGTTCAAAACTTGGCAGTGAAACCACTCGCCTAACGGCTCGTGGTTCCACTTGAGTTTTGAACATTTTATGACGTCATTTCTATGGTCGATGAGAGTATAGACCATGGAAAAATGCGGTCGATTTGTTAAATGTCCAGGGAAACATTCCGATGAACGTACCTCTCTTCTCTATTGGGAGAAATACTCCATGGTCGCTTTATGCTATGGAAACCTGTTATCAACGCAAACGTACTTTGTTATTTAGCAACTCTGAACATAATATCGTTTATTTATTTCATTTTAGGTCATGTACGCGCCGTCGCTGTATACCCTCTAACGTCACGGACACGTGGCAGGGATATCAGCAGGTTCCGAAACCCGCCGGGAATCCTCAGTCATGTCAGGCTCGCTCCGGGCCCCGATGGGAAACCTCACGGTTCCTATTACTTCTATGGTCGGTCGAACAGTTACATTCAATTTCCAAATCGAGGGAGGCTGGACACAAAACGATCCATTACACTCTTGGCGTGGATCTACCATCAGGGAAACGCAGGACCCATCTTCAACTACATGCCGAACGGCTGGGCCGTGCATTTCTGGATGGTTTCACCAAGAAGCCTGTATGCACAGTTTCGGGCTCGTGGAAGACGCCGCTGGACCAAACCGGTAAAGAGCAGACGAGTGATACGTGGACGATGGCAGTTTGTTGGTACAACTTACAACCAACGAACTGGGCGCGCGAAGTTGTTTCTCAATAGACGGTTCACTGCCAGTACATATATCGGTCGAATAAGACTGGCCACGAACTACCCCGTAAGAATGGGAGCTCGCATTGGTGTTCGAAGCTGTTTCCGTGGACGAATCTCGTGTATGCAAGTGTTTAACAGGGCCCTTAGTGCCAGGCAGATTTTGCGCCGAAAGAGGAGATGCTTCAGGAGAGGTAAATAACTAAATGTAGCATGGCGAATCGTTATTATTTTGACGTTTATTACATTGTCTATACTCCTTGGCATACGTACCTAGTAAATTTGTAACGACTGTTACGAATTAAAAATATACAGCGTATATCATATTAGTCTTGTCAGAAAAGATTGTGAGTAAATCTAGTTAGGTGACTCTCCTTAGCCTCTTTCACGGATCATTTAAATCAACAAACGTAAACCGAAAAAAGGAAAGGGGAAGAGAAAAGTGGTTGTCTTGGTAACACTAAATTCATAAATCATGCACACAACATGGCGCCCATAATTCTATGAATTCACTCCTAAGGTACAGTGGCATAGTGGTTAGCTGGGCTGTTTTTATAAAACAAATCTGAAGGTCTGTGTGGCTTCAAACGTTTAAGAGGCTATAATGAATATCGACATGATGGGGCACTTAGATCAACGGATGATAAAGTAAGGTGCGTATGATTATTATACGCATTTCTAAACTAGGAGCACACTTATAAAATAGGCACAGGCGAACAAAGTGATGGGAGTGTGACAATAACATGGATTTGCGTTCTATCAAAGCAAGTGGCAAATTGAACGGGAGGGGATAATGTCCAGGGAAACATTCCGATGAACGTACCTCTCTTCTCTATTGGGAGAAATACTCCATGGTCGCTTTATGCTATGGAAACTTGTTATCAACGCCCACGTACTTTGTTATTTAGCAACTCTGAACATAATATCGTTTATTTATTTCATTTTAGGTCATGTACGCGCCGTCGCTGTATACCCTCTAACGTCACGGACACGTGGCAGGGATATCAGCAGGTTCCGAAACCCGCCAGGAATCCTCAGTCATGTCAGGCTCGCTCCAGGCCCCGATGGGAAACCTCACGGTTCCTATTACTTCTATGGTCGGTCGAACAGTTACATTCAATTTCCAAATCGAGGGAGGCTGGACACAAAACGATCCATTACACTCTTGGCGTGGATCTACCATCAGGGAAACGCAGGACCCATCTTCAACTACATGCCGAACGGCTGGGCCGTGCATTTCTGGATGGTTTCACCAAGAAGCCTGTATGCACAGTTTCGGGCTCGTGGAAGACGCCGCTGGACCAAACCGGTAAAGAGCAGACGAGTGATACGTGGACGATGGCAGTTTGTTGGTACAACTTACAACCAACGAACTGGGCGCGCGAAGTTGTTTCTCAATAGACGGTTCACTGCCAGTACATATATCGGTCGAATAAGACTGGCCACGAACTACCCCGTAAGAATGGGAGCTCGCATTGGTGTTCGAAGCTATTTCCGTGGACGAATCTCGTGTATGCAAGTGTTTAACAGGGCCCTTAGTGCCAGGCAGATTTTGCGGCGAAAGAGGAGATGCTTCAGGAGAGGTAAATAACTAAATGTAGCATGGCGAGTCGTTATTATTTTGGCCTTTATTACTTTATATGTACTCCGGCACGTAACTTGTAAATATTTAATGATTGTTACAAAATTAAAAATATACAGCGCATATCATATTAGTCGTGTTAGAAAAGCTTGAGAGTAAAACTAGTTTATTGAATCTCCTTAGTCTCTTTTACGGCTCATTTGAATAAACAAACATAAACCAAAAAAGGAAAAAGGGGAAGGGAGTGCTTTGACCTTTTCCTTTTGCCATTTTTTCTGGACAGAATTTTAGGTTGCAATTTCTTTTAGAGCCTATCCACAAGGCCTCTGTTTTCTCTGTTTGAAATATGCTGGTCTTAGTAATACTAAATTAATGAATCATGACATGACACAGCATGGAGCCTATTATTCTATGAATTCACTGACAAGGTACGGTTGTATAGTGGTTAGTTGGGCTATTTTTTTAAATAAAACTGAGGATCGGTGTGGCTTCAGACTTTTAGAAGGCTGTAATGAATGTCGACATGATGGGACAGTTAGATTAACAAAAGACTGGTTTAAACAAATTTCAATCTCGCCCAACTTTAATATTTAAAAGTTGTTTCATGTAATCTTTTTATCTCCTTTCAAACGACCCAAATGTTTAAATATAAGCAAATGTGCAGGTATTTTAATTGTCCTAAGCAGGACAGTCATGTCCAGGATTGGAGATAATTAGATGCATGACAAATTTAATAAGCGTCACAAAGTGTCCTCTTGCCCTTCTACTCGACTTCAACATCACTTGTTTTCAAAAATACAGACAATAAACGTCACGAAGTGTCCCCTAAATTCTGCTCTTTAAGTAAAGATAAACAGATGCGTTTACCCTAACCTAAAAATAACACTAACACTAATGCTGACCTTACATTTCAAAAAATATAGTTGACACTTAGACTTAATTGGACACTTCTTGTTGGATATCAAAATTTGTCTCATCATGCATCTAATTATCTGCAATCCTGGACATAAGTGAAGCAGGAGTCTAAGCAAAGCTTGTAAGAAAAGCGTGTGAGTAAAACTAGTTAAAATTAGTCTCTTTCACGGATGATTTGAATGCGCTATCTTACCGTTTCACAGGAACTTCGTTAGAACGAATAAAAGAGGAGGCTGAAAAACTCTAATTGCAATTTCTTTCCGAAATGCTGTATAGATGCGATGATCATATTTACTTTATTTACAATAATACGGAATGCTACAGAAATCTGATATAAACGCCAGCTTGATGGGCAATTTGGCCACTTAACTGACGGAATATTGTTAATCGACTTCTTATTTTAGGTTCCATCAGACCAATCTTTCCCGTACGCCCACCTCCACGCCCCCATCCAAGATTACCATCCGGAAGTAAGTAAATAACCGACCATTCAGAAGACTTAAGTTTAGAAATCATAGTTGTTATTTAGATTTGATGTATTTATTGAAGGAAAGTTACCTTTTCTGTAAAGCAGTATTTACTGTCCATGAGAGCCCTAAAAAAAGATATGTTGTACGTACTCATGATCACGTGCTTCCAACAGGTGTGTCCAACATTCCTGTTACCGCTGACATCGCGTTCTTGATCGACGGATCTCGCTACGTTGGCCGCCGAAACTTTCACCTTGAGAAGGCTTTCATCAAGTCCATTGCTCGGCGCTTCGCAATCAGCAAACATCAATCACACATCGGAGTAGCAACCTATGCCCGCCGACCACATCTGCGCATGCGTTTCAATCAGTACGGCTCCCTACGTTCGGTGGAAGGAGCGTTGAATAGCATTCGGTATCCGAATCAGAATGGAAGGCGTGTTGATCTGGGAATGTGGGCGTGTTTGCGGTACTTCTTCTCAAGGAGAATCAAATATTCCTTTGTGCGCAAGATTCTAGTGGTGCTTGTCAGCGGAAGGCAGAGAAGGCGATCATCCTACATCATCAACAGGCTGCCATCATATTTCAGGTATTCAGTTAACGAGACCCTCTCTTAATTTCCATGTTATATCTACACAAATGCCGCCAAATCTCAGCTAAATTGGATGAAAAGATTCTACAGACCCCCCCCCCCCCCCGGGGGGGGGAACTCAACAAAGTTTTGTACAGAGATGCTCCGCCCCGAGGTCCAAACCCTTACCCTTTCATATACCGTTTTTGACAGAAGAGATACCCCTTTCATTCATATACCTTTCATTAAAAATGGTACCCATTTTATATAGCCTTTACGTGGTCTGTTTGATATATATTGAAAGGCGCTTTTTATAATACTCAAATGGCAGTTTTCCCTACCCTTTTTCATACTTCAACTCGTGTTTTCCCTACCCTTTCCTATACTTCATCTCGTGAAATCCCTTCCCTTTCATATACTTCAACTCGTGAAATCCCGACCCTTTCGTATACTTCTAACCTCAAAAAGGAACCCCTTTCGAGCGGAGCATCCCCGAATAGCCCATTATAGATATTACCCCCCCCCCCCCCCCCCCCCTTGGTACAGACCAAAACGTGATCGGTAGCTTTGAGAAAATGTGCAGGATTACAAGAATAGAAGTGGATTACACTTCATCAAGTTTGATTTCTTGACAGGCGATCAAGAGACCCAAATTGTCATCTTGATGGAATTTTGAGGGTTTTAGTCGTTCTGTTGTCCTCTTAATTCATATTTCTTTGCATTTGTCATTTTCGGATATCTTGAAGATAATAAAGCAAGCCTCCTATTTTGGAAATTAAAAGCAACTGGAATATATACGAAGTATTGAATTTCATGTGTAAGCAAGACTTATCAGATATGAAACGAGTCCATTCCGAATAATCGACCCCCGCCATTCCCCTCCCCCTCTCCCCCCCCCCCCCCCCCCACGGGCACCTCCCTTTTACGGACAGTTAGATAACAAAATTCATACAATCCCCACCTCTGTAATACAGACACTTCTGTAATGTAGAGACTTGGGTCTGTCCCTTAGCTTTGGTGTCCGTATTGACAAGGTTCGACTTAACTGCTACTTAGTTAACCTTTTTTTCTTATCAGACGCCTAGACGTGCAGGTTTACGTTGTTGGTATTGGCCGTATTGACCACAGATACCTCCGACCCATCACCTACAGAAATAAACACGTGTATGTTGTTCGTTCGTACAGCAGTCTGGTACGCAGAGCTGGCTCAATAGCGAGAGTTATTCACAAGGAGATGGTATGTGTTCACACTGGGGCATAACTTGTTTAGTTTGATCGTGAATAAAACATGTTTCATTGGAAAAGTGTTCCTATCAAGCAGCGCATTACCCGAATCGCGGTCGAAACGTGTTAAAAAGACCACCATTTTGGTTGTTGATACTTTGACGAGTGACGAGCAAAAATGATGGCGACACGCGAAAATTGATGTCTGCTAACATGTTAGCGGGCAATAGCCATCGTTTCAACCGTTTCAACCAGGTTCCGAGCTGGTTGAAAAAGTTGATCAACCAAATCAACGAAACATAGTTTTTTTTTCCTAATAGAACACGAGAAAACCCAACCAACCAACCAACCAAACAACCAAAATCGATTGATCCAAATAGAACGAGTCAATCCAAGGAGAAATTGCGAGAGATACGCTCGAAAGAGCACTCGACGAAATCTATAACAATCAATGTTTTCTTCTTCATCAATTGACCCGTGAAGATTCTTAATTCATAGAAATCTCACTGCGTCTCCGATTTCGGTCAACAACATTTAATTCAACTGTAGGAAAGACATTGTCCGCTCTCATGGCTATTTGATGGACTTAAATCAATAAAGTGGTAGATAGAACTGGCAGAAGGGAAGGTCCCGTGATGAAGACGATCGTTGAGGCTGGGAGCATCAGTCGAGATCCTGGCAGAGTCATCATAGTCTATCCTTATTTTAGTTGTGGCTCAGTCTTCTTTAATAACAGGTTCATGATAGATGACGTGGAAAGTTCCAATGTGACGATACGGATTTTCCTTTTTTTTCTATGAATCCTTCTCTTGACTGACTGTTGATAATTTGTTGTAATTTTGTTGATAAGTCGTGGTCTATCTAATTTTCAAGACAACTGGAATGTGTATCTTCCTTCCCTATTGTTGATAAAAAAAGGTCACCAATTCCTGTGTGCTTCGTCTTGAAATTCGAGAGGATCAGACATCCCAAGTGTAACATATCGCATTAGCATGTACAGTATTATGTAGCAATGTATTGCTTCTTTTGAGCTTAATCAGCACGTATTGTGGAACAGTGTTTTGTATACTCATAGGCAAAGCTTAATTAGTATATATTGTAAATATACATTAAAGCAGGTTATTATGCAGATACTCCGCATTCACGGACATACAAAAGTACGAGTCGCGTACTTTTCATCAAGCTCGATGCTCGAAATGGATACTGGAATGTCAAACTGGATGAAGAATTCTCGTATCTAACAACATCTGACACACCATTCAGCCGATTCCGTTTCCTTAGGTTCGCATTCGGCCTACGCATGAGTCAAGACATCTTTCAATTCCAGATTGACGAAGCATACCGTAATTGCCATGGAGCCATCGGCATCGCAGATGACATTACTGTCTATGGAAAGAATGATAAAGAACATGACTTACGCCTACATGAAACTATGGAACGTGCCAGGAAAGCCGACACTAAGCTTAATGACGAGATGTGTATCATCAAGACAAAGGGGTGCAATTTCTTCGGTATGCTTTACACACCAGATGGCGTAAAGCCTAGCCCAGACAAAATCAGAGCCATAGAAGGAATGGAAACACCCAAAGACATGACAAGAAGGAGCATCACACTTTCTTGGGGATGGCAACCTATATGAGCTCATTCATCCCCAAGTTAGCTGACCATACTGCACCACTAAGAGACCTCCTAAAAGAGAACGATGACTGCGTGGAATCCATCACACTCAAAAGCTTTCAAAAGGTGAAGTCAATGATTTGTACAGCAACTACCCTGGCGTAATATGACAGAAATGAACCAGTTGTCCTTTAAGTTGATGCATAGATTAAGGGCCTGGACGCAGCTTTGTTCCAGAACAACAGGCCGATAGCGTTTGCATCGAAAGCACTTACCCCTGCGGAGACCCGATACGCCAACATTGAACGAGAACTGTTAGCCGTGGTCTATGGCTGTGAAAAGTTCCACTCCTATCTCTATGGAAGATCGTTTTGCGGTTAAAACCGGCCATCGGCCTCTAGAGCTAATCCACAAGAAGAACCTTATGCAGGCACCCCCACGCCTTCAAAGAATGCCGTTGCGTCTACAACCCTATGACTGTGATATCAAATATCTCCAGGGGAAAGAAATGGTCACAGCCGACGCCTTGTCCAGCCTCTCACCATTGGATGAATTCGAGACACCAGACATGAAAGTGAAAGTTCACCATCTAATCAGAATCACTCCAGCCAAAATGCAAGAGTTTAAAGACGAAACTACAAAAGATCAAACCCTACGGCTGCTATCGTTCAGGTTGTGCAAGGCTGGCCCGACAATGTGAAGAAAGTTGATCCGGCAGTAAAACCGTACTGGTCCCTACCAGATGATATGTCAGTAGAAGATGGGATAGCACTCCTGGGCAGCCGAGTCATAGTCCCTGAATCCCTGCGAGGCAATATATTGCAGCAAATTCATGAAGGACACTTTGGCATAGAAAAATGCAAACTGCGAGCCAAGTCCTGTGTCTACTGGCCGAGCATCTACAGAGAAATAGAAACTCTCGTAAACTCGTGCAGTGTTTGCCAGAAGTACCAAAACTCCCAGCAATAGGAACCCATGATTCCTCACAGAGATCCCTTCAAAACCGTGGCAAACCGTGAGTGCAGATTTGTTTTACACCCAACAGTCGTGGTTTCTGATAGTTGTTGATTACAACGGTACCCAATTCACCACTGTCGAGTTCCAGTTCAGTCTTCTCACAACGCTCGTCGCCGGAAAGACGAATCATCATATCTCAACACGGGTGAAGATATTGTTTACCACTTTTGCCCCCTTATGTCAAACGAAATACAAAATCTATCAGTTGTTCTATATCCTTACATGTCCGGATCTTTCTCAGAAATCGTCTGAGATCTCGGTTCGGAAATCGCCGTTAAATTATATTTTCCAAAAATCGCTTATATGGTTGTAATAAAGTGTCATATAATGAACAAAATAATACATGGGTGTACAAAGATTTATTTGCTTATTTTCTTGAATAATTATTCGGGAGCATATGAATTTCTTTTCGAACATTCAGCTTGAAGTCTCTCTCATTTTTAGATATGCAAATTAGTCACTCGCTCACTCGGCTGTAAACTTTTTTGTATTTTCACAGTGTATTACGTCATCTAGTTGTCTCGTTTCACGCAATACATATTTATGTTACGCTAAGACGTTTTCATCGTTTTAAATTGTCATTATATATTAAAGTATGTTTCGGAAAGTTCTCTCGTCGAAACGATAAAAGAGTTAGAAAGATTTCTGTAGTTTTTGGACATACTCCGTCCTGTACTCTTCTAACGCACAATGTTAAAAATATATCTGTTCGTAAAAATATATACGTATGTGTTCGTAAAAAAACCGCAATTAATTTCGCTGATAAAACTCAGCCTCATCAGGCAGTATCCGCCATCTTGGATTCAAGATATATTTGCACCTTGGTGTATGTTGCACCAAGTGTCTTATACCGTTCACGTATTTCATGTTAGGTTTCACGAAGTGCCTCCTTCTTCTTCTAGCACTACTCTTGGTAGTTTAACAAAGCGAATGTAGTACAAAAAGTAGAAGAGATGGTTCTTAGAATGCAGTATTCTGGGTACGACAAGAAGTTTAGACACGAGGTGGTTGACTCTGCCATCAAGGCTTACGGAGCTAGGCAGGAGGCCGAACAGAAAGGGGAAAGACCTATGCATCGACCGAAAGGGTGGAAACGAAACGAGAGAGAAACGGAAAAGGCTAAGAAGAGAGAGGACTGGTACAAGAGAGGGGGAGACGACGCAGCTATTTTCGTGCCTGCGACACCTGGGTCACGACTACAGAAGGATTACCAAAAAGAAATCAGAGACCAGGGTTTCCGGATAAAGGTGGTAGAGAAGACAGGCACGACGTTAAAAGATATACTTCAGAAGTCGGATCCGTTCAAACAACAAAGCTGTCAAAACTGCTTGGTCTAACAAGCTGGGAAAGGTCCCTGTAGTGCACACGGTGTAACATACGAAATTGAATGCCAGGGATGCAGAGATAAATACATTGGGGAAACGGCCAGAAATGCTTATACGAGAGGAGTGGAACACGCAGAGGGTTTAGAGAATCAAAGCGAAAATCAGCACTGTGGAGACATTGCGTGGAGAAGCATGACAAGGAACGACAAGAATTTAAGATGTCAGTGACTGGGTTGTACGGGAAGGATGCCATGTTAAGACAGATTGCAGAAAGTGTCAGGATAAACAGGGCGACGAGGGAATCCCTTATCAACACTAAGAAAGAGTGGAACTTTGTTAAACTACCAAGAGTAGTGCTAGAAGAAGAAGGAGGCACTTCGTGAAACCTAACATGAAATACGTGAACGGTATAAGACACTTGGTGCAACATACACCAAGGTGCAAATATATCTTGAATCCAAGATGGCGGATACTGCCTGATGAGGCTGAGTTTTATCAGCGAAATTAATTGCGGTTTTTTTTTTACGAACACATACGTATATATTTTTACGAACAGATATATTTTTAACATTGTGCATTAGAAGAGTACAGGACGGAGTATGTCCAAAAACTACAGAAATATATTAAAGTAATTTACCGCAGTGACGCCACTAAAAGTCAACTTTAATATGGATCTGTTCCTCAAGTGTATACCTCTATATACCATAAATTTTTGGGTGAAGTATTCACGAGTTGGTTCATAGGAGTCTTTTATCTGTCCCTCATATCGTTCTTGCCCTTAATTTGCAGCGTATCGACCATGAGCGATACAATGATCAAGCGATGGCCCGGCTCCGCGAAAATGATCTTCATCACCGCCCTAATAGTACCAATAAAGACTGCAAGCGAAAAGGTGATGCAGCTATGGACTGCTTCTCCCAGCAAAGAAATGGAACGCAATTGAAAAACGTCGCGTGAATAAGCCAATCACGTTCAAGATAAGTTGAAGTAATGAATAGCATTTAGAGATGCAATCGATGTATTAAGTTTAGCCGATGAAATAAAATTTACTGAAATTCAGTATTAACAAGTCGTACTTGTTTCGTTCCTTAGGGTGTCGTGAAAAGTTCTTTATATACCCAGTCCGTCTATGACTAGAGACGCTCATCGACAGTTTTGGTGCATTTTGTGGTAATTACGTTATTAGTTGTTCACAGCCACCATCTTGGATCCGCCATCTTGGATTTATAGAATTCTCGAACACCTCAGAAAACTGTCCAAATTGACACAAAAGTAATCAAAAACCAACAATGAAACCCTAAAAAATCCCTCAAAATCCCTCCAAATCTTGTTGCCATGGAAGCATCAAGTCGCCTGAACAATGAATTATCGCACCAAATTATTGCGGGATAAACTGTAAGAAAAGTCACGAAGTTTGTTGGCTTTTGCTTTATTACCAAAAACGTTATGAACGTGAAAGTCAGCGCGGGAACCCCAGGGTTAATACAAAATAATAGGAATAATACAAAATAACTTTTTGGCGTTTGAAATGACAACCAAATTCCTCTGGCACTGCCCCTTTCTAAGTCGACAAAATACCACAACATTTATATCAGTTGCTGTGTGTTTGGATGGCATTCGCTACGTTAACCCTTTCACTTCCGAGAGTGCCAAACATTAAAATTCAAGAAAAATCCCAAATTTCATTTTGTAAAATATTGAAAAACAAATGGTACCATGCAAAAGTACTGCTGAAGAGGTTTCATTTGAATGGTCACACCATAGGATTTCATCCACAGACTCAAAAGTTAGAACAAATGGTACCATGCAAAAGTACTGCTAAAGAGGTTTCATTTGAATGGTCACACCATAGGTTTTTGTCCACAGAATCAAAAGTTAGAACAACACTACATGTCTCCATAATTGACTCTGGGAGTGAAAGGGTTAATTAACATTCTTGATTCATGATGTGTTCACGTTTGGCCGGAGCTGTGGGTTTAAAAAGGTTTTTATAAGCTCTTGTAAGGTGCACTTCCTGGGCTCGGTTGAATAAAACAACAGTAAGATATAATAAGTGCAGGTTTTATGCCATCGTCCCCTCCTTGTCAGATGATTTGCTTATGTTCGGTTAGTATTTATTATTCTCTTTAATTGCTATTCGGTCAAGAGCGCCGCAAATTAAAAGAACGCGAGAATAAACTCTGGTATCTGTAGGTAGCCTTGTTAATGTTCAACTTATCTTACAGATGTTTTATGCAGCCGGGTCTTGTGATGGTTTTTGTTTTTTTCCAATATCACCAAAAAGCAATATGTTACCCAGTTATCATTATATCAGTCACATTTTGGCTCATACAATACAGTCGTCTTACACCAGCCGTGAACCCACATTTTGCTTGCACTAAACCAACCGTATTTACAAACACGTGGTTTTGTTATACCGGATGAAAGGGAATTGATTGTTCTATCTTTGTAGTCGAATTCCTGTTACATGTAGTATTGGTAACACAAGTGCATCACATACAAAAAACACTTGAACTTTACAAAAACAACGCTGTAACTTACAAATTACCGAATCTTTCTAAATGTGTCAGAAAACAATATATCCTCTGCGTCTAAACGTTTACAACGAAAGGACTGAAAAAACGCCTACTGTCATTTAGATGCCCCTCTCATTTTCACGCCATTGCAGACGTCCTTGAAAAGAAATAAATTTCCCTGTCGTTTGATAGAAAGCTGAACACTTTCAAATACCAATGCCGAGACGGATACTTAGATCAGAGTGCAGCAAAGGATGGCAAACAAGAAAATAGACGAAATAGCAGAGATCAATGATATAAGTTGCGATGTGCGACGTTGGAGGTGGAACAGGTTAAGACACGTATCAGAATAGGGGGTGAGAGCGACTGTACGGGTGGACACCAGAGTGTCGAAGGGCAAGAGGAAGCCGAAGACAACATGGAGAAGGACTGTAGAAAAGGAGCGGAACAAGGCAGGGTGGCCGAGTTGGAATGCAACCAACGCAACAGTACAAAACAGGGCGGGTTGGGCTGACAATGTGACAGCCTTTTATATAGAGTTAAGTAAGTTGATAGAGAGAAAGGGATCCGAAAGCGAGTTAGTAGTGGGGGTTCGGGTGAACACATTGATTAACACTGTTTTTTGTAACAAGTCGGTACTCGCCCTCGATCAATGTGGTTTATCGGTAGATTAAAAATGTTGTGCCCACGGAATTGTCGTTGCTAAAACTATTTGGTGGATTCGAGCATTTGTTTTTTTTTGCTTTTTTATCCTCCAATTGTAAGTACTGTTTGTTCTTCTTGTTTCGTACTAGAATAGGTTTCTTTTATTGTAGAATACCTTAAGGAAACTAACAATTTGGAATTAAAATTCCACTTCAACTATCGGCAAACATAACATAAATGTTTCATTCTTTACAAAAATATGAAAACAATTCAGTGGCTTTAATAACTTTGCTGACTTCAAGTTATTTATGTTAACAAGTAATCTATCCTAAAACTTCAGATAATGCCCTAGAGCAGTTCGCCGAGTACGCACTTGGAACACTTCTATAGAGACTCGATAACTATCATTTTAATAGTTGCACTTTAATTAGCTAGTGTTTAATCCACATACTAAAAAGTTAGGATCCACGAATTCTAGTTTTTAAATCTAAGTAGCAAAACAAGGTTTGAATAGCCAATTGAAATGTCGCTTCATCTAGTAAAAAGCTAAGTTTGCAAAGTGACAATGGGTTACGTTAGGAGCGCTTTCCATTTGTATGAAAAATTGGTGTGGATTATCCCCCAAATGGTACGGTACATTTTTTTTTCCAAAGACAAAATGGAACGGGACGATTTGTATGAATAATTGATAAGAATTTTCTATCAAATATGACGGAACAATAAATCGCATATTCCATCAAGGTCAGCAGTGTGACAATAGACCAATTCCGATATATTAAAATTCATTACTTGGCTCCGAGGCTTTGGCCCCGTCCACACGCATCCGGATATTTTTTAATCCGCAACTTTTTTGTTACGGATTAGAAAATATTCGTGTCCACACTTAGCGTATTCGAATCGTATTTGCCCGAATTCGCCGGATACGTGTGGACGGAAGGCCAATCCGCAACAAAAAAGTTGCGGATTCAAAAATATCCGGATACGTGTGGACGGGGCATTAGGGGAATAAAACAAAAGAAATCACATCAAGGTTCAGGGATGAATAATTAATTTGTTTTGTTTTATTTCCCCTAAGCCTCGGAGCCAAGTATGAATTTTAATATATCGGAATTGGTCTATAAAGCAATGGTACAGCGTAATTCCGATCATTCTGGTGAAAACTAGAAATGAGGAATACCGCCGAAGTTATTAATTTTTTTTCCCGAAACAAATCCTGTGGAAAAAACCGTTCCATTGAATTTTCCAATGGATTGATCGTTTTGCTTTTGTAAATGTTGAACGATATTAAAATGTTTAAGGATTAAATTGAAAGGTTACACGGTACACGGTTCACGGTTCACGGTTCACGGTACCGTAAGAGAAAAAAGTCCCACCAATGCAATTTACATTGTTACAGACTCGAATTGTATCGCACCGTGTATAAAAAAAGTTGTGTATTGTATATATTGTTTGTGTATCAACAGTAACCACCTTTAAGATTAACTTTTCAAAGAACAGGTTTGGATTTAAGAAGTTTGAAAACATTGGCATAAATTGGCGAAAATGTATTGTATATATTTTTTTTACATCTTTCTCATTTCATAACCGAGCTAAATGAGAAACCAATAGAACAAATGACACAGCAATGGACCCCAGCCCTGAAAACAAAAGAGCTTTGGATACCCAGGTCCAATCAAAATTAGAGGTTGTTAAGAGCTGCGTGGTATCTCAAGCATTACCATGCATCTTTGTTTCTTTATCACATCACGTGACACTTTCGACATTGCCGTACGCAGGAAGCATGTTTGCAAAGAAAGAACCTTAGCATACTGAAAAATAAAACATCTACTAACATTTAGACGCCCCTTCTCGTTTTCACGCCTTTGCGAACGTCCCTTAAAAGAAATAAATGACCTGGTATAATGTTAAGTTTGGAACAACTGTACTGGTGTATTTTCGTGTGTGTAGCAGTGGGGGTCCTAGATGAAGACATTGTTTTTCTTGTTAACTTGTTGGTACCGCTCTCATTTGTGGTTTATCGGCAGATTGAAAATGTCGTGTCCACGGAATTGTTTTTGTTGCTAAAATGATGTGGCGGATTCGAGCATTTGTTTTTTGCTTTTTTATCCTCCAATTGTAAGTACTTACATTTTTGTTCTTCTTGTTTCATACTAGAAAAGGTTTCCAACACTGTAGAATACCTTTAGGAAACGAATAGTTATATCCACTTATCTATCGACAAACTTAACATGCATCATAAATGTGGTAAAATTGGATTGGTTTTAAACGTTTTTTACTGTAAGGTTTATTATTATTTATTACGAGTAATCTATCCCAGAACTTTAGATGATGCTCTAGACCATTTCGTGCAATAGGCACTTGGGAGACTCGATAGCTTTCATTTCAATAGTCGCACCTTAGCCAGGATTTCATCCACAGGCTTAAAAGTTAGTCACAGATAATGTTTTTATCCTAGGAAAGGAAGGTTTGAATAGCCAATTAAAACGTTTAATCCAGTGAAAAGCTAAGTTGGTGACGATAGGTTAGGTTGGATTTGAAACTGGGCTTTTCGATCGCGAAATGTGTATTGTTTTATAGCATGGTAGTACCTGTTTTTGTTTTTGGAAATCTTAAACGATATAAAAAAAAAGGTTAAGGGACTAAATTGAAAGGAAGCGCGGGCAAAAGGTCAGCTCATTTGTCGAGGAAAGAAAGTCCTTTGTCAGGTTATGTTGTTACAGACATGAATTCTATCAGCGTGCAAAACGTTTTCTCCTCCATTTAAAATGCATCTCACAACGAACAGGTTGTGACTCAAGGAGTTTGTAAATATTAAAGTAAAAATGGCGAGGCAAATTGTGGTGTAATATAAAAACAATATAAAAAAGGTACTTGGCAAGAAAAAAACCGCTTCTCCCGCGGACGAATAATGAAGCATTCGATACACGTAATATGCAATTGCATTCATCTATCGTGTGATATACGGTAAAAAGACGAGTGATAACACATGTGTTATGAGTATGTAAACTGGATTCGCCTTATTCTATATTTTAATAAAGATCAACATACATATTAGCCCTTACTCCCAGAGTCAATTATGGAGACATGTTGTGTAGTTCGAACTTTTGAGTCTGTCAACGAAATCCTTTGTGTGACCATTCAAATGAAACCTCTTCAGCAGTACTTTTGCATGGTGCCATATGTTTTTCAATATTTTACAAAATGAAAATTCTTGAATTATTATTGCTGACACTCTTGGTAGTTAATGGGTTAAGCTGCGGTAATAGCCCAATTTCGATTTATTAAAATTCAACTTGAAACAAAAGACATCATTACGAGGCTTAGGGGAATGATAGTAGGGATTTATATGGTATATTCCCCTACGCCTCGTAGTGATGTCTTTTGTTTGAAGCAGAATTGTAATATATCGAAATTGGGCGATTGGAATACAACAATGGTCAGCAGATGCGATTCATCCCAGAATCACTGTTGGGTTATTTTATGTGGTTCAAACGTAATTTCAACCAAATTCTAAATCGAAACACTACATTTATTTAACAATACTTTTCGGCGGTATTGTTTGTTTTTCAATATTTTACAGTTAAGTTTGATTTTGGAAGATCTTGAGTGTGAAAGGGCTCATCCCTCATGAGCCAATAGAATGTGTCTTAACACAAGTGGTATGTAAACAAACCATTAAACCATTCTTATAGTTTATATATTTGTTTATGTTTGTTTTCAGGTACCAGATATGGGGGGTGAACGGTAAGTGAAACACGTTATAATGGATTGCGGGTATTTCAGACAAACATAGCGATAATTAAATGATTCGTTTGGAATTCAAAAATAGAAATCGTGCGTGTTATTTCGTTTCAACAACTAATTTCACTGGCAAACGCTTGGAACTTGTTTAGTCTTCAAGATTTTCAAAATTAGTTGCTTAAACAGTTCGTTACAACATTTTTGTCTGTAATAATATAACATTTGATCGCAGTAAAACTTCTGACAGGTCATGTGTGGTGTTTAAATGAATTTCTTAACTACAATGAAGGACAAAAGTGTTGGGACGAATTTGCATTTACGATGTTTCCCTACGCGCGCGACAGAAACACGGTACGCCCAAACGATAAGTGTCCGTTTCCCGACCCCTACCCCCTTACAATGTTGAGCCCGTGTAATAAAAATGATTTGTGGATTTCAACATTGTCTCGGGGGGAGGGGTGGGGTTGGTAAGATGGGCTTTAAACGAAAAATATGGCTACATTGGTCAGTCACACTAAATTAGTACTTAATAGGAGGACTTTGTAACATTTGTCCCAAGAACGTTTGTCCTTGATTGTAGCTTCCCTGGGACATTCAGGAAATCTTCAAATTTTTCTTAGAGCAACTTTGAAATTAAACGTTACTCACGTTTCTCTTTCGGGAAGAGTGCGGTTATAATTACCTTTGTATATCCCGTGATAAACCTATGATGCTTGAAAGGGGCTAATTCTTATGATTCAGTGGACTTTAACAAGCTCATTTCATTTTGGAACCAAATAACTCAAAAGTATCGAGTCTTACTGAGGAGTGATTGCGTTTGACTTATAGAACTGAAGTTAAACTTTCAAAAAAATGATGTCTGAGGTGACAATTTTCACACCTTAGGTGACTAATCCCATTTGAATTGCGGGCTCAAAAATAAGAAGTTTTCGTTTTTCAGCTTTGGGTATATACTTCATTGTAACACACCATATAGGGATCCTATCATATAGGGATCCTAAAAACTCATTTTAAAATGGTTAGCTTTTATTTACTGTTATGGGTAGTGATGTCCATAACAGTAAATAAAAGCTAACCATTTTAAAATGAGTTTTTAGCCCTAAGTAAGTGCCGGATTCTTTGACGTGCATAAATTAAAACCACCATGAAGTATATACCCAGCTTTGGCTTTAAAGGCTTGTTTTTTCTTATGATATATATATTTAGTTTCAAAGTAAAAATCACGTGCCCTAGATTTACAAGGCTCTAACATCAGGCAGAAAGCTCCTTTCGTTCCGGACTCCCGTGTAAAGTTTCTTTCGCATCAAGGCAATGTACCACACAAATTTCGTCCAGATACGATAAATCTGCATCTTTATGTTACAAGGAGGCCATATTCTTAAGTCAACGAGAGCGTGTAAGAGTTCAGTAAAATCAAAACTTAATAAGGCCGATGAGAGTGCACGAAAGCGCATAAAATGTATTTATGAAAGGAAATGGAGTCAACTCTCCTTGTTAAATTTGGCAACTTCGCTCTCATGGCTTTTCCTCTCACTAAATTTGAAAGGCTCGAAAGCCTTGGGATCGAGGGATCGTTGCTGTTACAAACCGGTAGAGTCTAGATTCCATAGCTCAGAAGGAGGTCGGACAGACTTATATAACGGGGTAACTGGTTTGCTTTCAGTTGAGGTTGGGGTTAGCAGTTTATATAGTTAAATTTAGGACTAAGCAACTCGAGAAGCTAGGTGGTACTCTGGTACGGTAGGCTAGTAAGCCTAAGCTTAGCTGAGGTCACAGGTTCAATCCTGAGTGGGGATTTTAGATTTTCTTTTTTACACTTAAAAATTTATTGAAAATAAAATTCTAAGTGTCGACATTACGTTATATAATTCTCACTAAGTGTCCGACCTCCTTCGGAGCTTTTGAAGGTAGACTCTACCTTACAAACCATTGTTTATCCCGCGATAAACCTGTGGTGCTTTATTTGCATCAGAAAGAGGCTTATTGTTATGATTCAGTCAATGTTAAGCTGGAATAGACTATTTTGCTAATGTTGTGTTCCCAGTGCATCTTGGGTAGTTCCAGTCCTTTGTGGGGGCAAACGACCAGTTTGGCAGGTAATTTGAAATTTTAAGTTTGGCCGTTTGCCCCCACAAAGGACTAGAAGTACCCAAGATGCACTGGGAACACAACATTAGCAAAATAGTCTATTTGCAAGGAGATTCAACGGGAGTATGTGAGACCACATATCTTGAGTCAATGAGAGCGCATAAGAGGTATAGTAAAATCAAAACTTAATAAGACCGATGAGAGTGCACGAAAGCGCATAATAAAGGGATCAAGGTTGCAATTCTGTCTAAACTTATCAATGTCATATTTATTTATTTTTATTTAATTTTTTTCTTGAAGGACGTTCAATGCCACGAAGAGGTAAGGACTTAACAGAAATTTAGAAAACGAAACGCTACATAGTAATTATACCACTACATGTACAATATTAGTATAAATCTACTATCGTTCTATTACGAATGCTGTTCTCTTATTGGCTACGCTACTCACTATCTATCCCGTTGTAGAAAGTGAGCGTGTGCGGTTGTCAGCGTGCGGTTGTTATTTATATCATTATTCAATAAAAACGTGAGCCTGTCTTATTGTTAAGTTTTGAATGTCTAGTAGATTTATACTAAAACAATTAGATTATTCGCTCTTGATTTCTATTCAAAGGGGACAGACCTCAAATAAATGTGGCTACTAACTATATCTTAATTTCGTAACTGTTCATCAGTAGGATGCCCAAAATGTGTGCAATTCCACAATTGGTATCGGCTCCATTATGCGTGATAGTTGATTCGGGCTTCACACAACGCGTAGGTAAAATGCACTGGTTCAGTTTTGACGGATCTCTAATGTAAAACTGAATGCGTCAAGACTTGCACTACGGCAATGGGCTGACTTATTTAACGGCCAATATTTCTGCTAACAAAATAATCCTTCCTCAGGGCCAAGGCTATCGTGAAGGAAAATACTATAACGACTCCTTAAATTTGAATTTCAAAACAATACTATCCGAGTTCGAATAGCCAATCAAAGCGCTAGAAAAACACTATCCACTAGTTTTGTATATACCAACACGTATGAATTTGATCTCTAAAGGAGGGCGCTCCATTTGTAACCTTCCCAAAGTCACTGGTCCTTGCCGAGCAGCTTTTCGGAGGTGGTATTTCAACAGGGTTAAAGGAATCTGCGAGAGATTCACTTATGGTGGCTGTAGAGGAAATGCCAATAATTTTAGGACTAAAAGAGACTGTGAACGCAAATGTGGTGGTCGAAGTAAGTCTAAATTTATCATGCACTCATCATGAAGCCCACACTGTAAAATAGAGAGCTAATTTGGCCCCAAAAATGGGCCGAAACGGGTGAGTCCAGATTGGTACTGCTCTAGGGCCAATTCAGCCTTATTAAAATGGGGCTGTTTCGGTATCAATTTTTAGGGCTAAATTGACCCTTGTTTTGGGACCAAAGAGGAAGGGTCAATATGTAAAACACTAGTGTCATTTTGAAATTTTAAGCGGCCAAAACAGCCGCCCTCAAATTTAACCCTCTTGCAAATGACCCCTCAAAAACGAGTTAATTCAGCTCCATGTCGCTCTAATCGGTACCATCCACAATTGTTTTGGCTTATTTTGTCCAAAACAGCCCAACATGGGCCAAATTGGCCATCAAGATATTGGGACCAATTTCGCCTTTGGAGTCGATTTGGCTCTTTTCATTTTACAGTGCATTATTCTACGAATTCGTGGGCGGCACTGTGGTGTAGTGGTTAGCGCGTCGGACTTTCAACCTGAAGGTCGGTGGTTCGAAGCCTGGTCTCTTTCGTCGTGTTGTTTCCTTAGACAAGAAACTTTACTCCACACTGTCTCTCTCCACCCAGGTGTATAAATGGGTACCGGCGACAAAATGCTGGGGGTAACCCTGCGATGGACTAGCATCCCATCCAGGGGGGAGTAGCAATACTCCTAGTCGCTTCATGCTATAGAAAACGGGTTTAAGCTCCGGCCGTTATGAGCCTTCTGGCTCGGGTGCGCGACTTTACTTTTTATTCTACGAATTCACTCACCACACTCATGCGTGAAAGAACGGTGGTAATAGTAGTTAGTTGGGCTAATTTTTGATAAATTCATTGAGACTTGTCCCTAATTTCTACTTCAGCTGGCGTAAATCATTTTTTTCGTTGTTGTCGTCCTTGTCGTTGTCGCATCACAGGAAAGGTTCTATGACCACTGTGCACTTCCTTGAGTGTGTTCTTGGAGATTACTCCCAGTAGTGTCTGAGTGATGATCCTTGTTTCTTTGCCTCGTGTGCTTTGGTTAGCGCCATGACCAAACATGATGTCTGCGGACTCCATCCTGCTTGGAGACCACCAAGTAGTTCTAGGAGGCGGATTTTCTCCAACTGCCTCTCTCATTCTGTTTCTGACGTCGCCGGGATATAACTGAATTGGACCGATAGGCTCCAGCTGGTCTGCACCCTCCAGCTGGTCTGCAATCTCATTATAGCAGATTCCTGCACGGCCAGGGAAGTATGTTGTGTGGTTATCAGCCTTGATGTTGCATACAATTTCTACCTAGGGCTCTCTCACAAGACCACACTTCAGTCTGGTGACAAGGCTCAGTGAGTCAGTTAGTACGACTACTCTGTCTTCCTCTGTGGTGTAGCTTCTCATCCAAATTAGAGCATCATCATCATTAGAGCTCATTGTATATTGGGGACTCTCTGTTGTCAGTGCTCTTATGTATCACTGAGTTACCTGGAGTTTCCAATTTTGCTGCATGTTTAAAAACCCCATGTAGTCAGATGTTTTAGAGGTTGTCCCAGATATAATTCGAACTGCTTGACACAGGACTCGGTCCATATTGGCAAACTGTGTGTCTGAAATTGGCGAAAACAGATGCAGTCCATATTGCAGTCTGCTCAGTACTGTTACTCGAACCAATTGGGCCAAGCTGCTGGGTTTGATGTTTTGTCTTGCAGCGTATCTAATGAGCCCAAGGGCAGATTTAGCCTTCCTGATGTTGCTGCTTATGTGCTTGATCATACTGATTCTTGCATCAATCACCCAGCTCCCCCAGGTACGTGACTTGTATTTCTGCCTCACCGGTTGGCCTTCATAAGTCAGTGTGAATAGGTTGCGGTTGACCCGACCTAGTGACACCAGCATCCAGCATACCTTGTCCGGTTGGATCATGCGATTACTTTCTGTCCAAACCTGCAGCTTCTCACTTGCTTGATGGAGATTTGCTACAGCCTCCACAGGAGAGTGGCTTGCACAGCTAATGATAATGTCGTCAACATATGAATAAGGATCTGTGTTATCACCTCGCGTCCAATCGATAACATTGGCAGTGCAGATGTTAAACAAGACACAGCTCATGATCAGAGGGGAACCTTGTGGCAGGCCAGAGCTAATTTCGAATCGTTCCGACTCCCATGTGCCAAATCGCATTTTACATCTCCTAGTGTCCAGCATGGAGAAGATCCATCTGACCATGACTTCTGAGATCCCATACTTTATCATTTTATCAGCAAGAGTGGGAATGTGCACACGGTTATAGGCGTCTTCCAGATCGTACAGGCCCAAAGCAAAATGTTCCTTGTCCTGGAGGCCTTTCTGCATGGTGTTAATGGGTGCTTCAATGTTGGACGTTGTTGAGCGTTTATGTCTGGTACCTCCTACTTCCTTGGATAATCTTCCTTCCTTTTCAAGTTGCTCAGTAACTCTCATTGCCGCTATCTTCTCACAAAGTTTGACCAATGTGTTGGCCATGGTTATTATGCGATAGCCTTTAAGGGTCCGGAGGTTCTTATTTGGCTTTGGCAAGACACTGAGATTAGAGTCCCTCCAACCCACAGGGATGACACCTTCAGTAGAAGTTGGCGAAAATGCCATGTAATGACTGGCACAATGTTTTTAAACCCCTTTTCTCACCATTGTTATTAACTGTGTAAATAAGTAATGTGAGTAGTCAGATGTAAGTATCGTTTGTAAATAATGTACTTAGTATAGCAAGTGATGTAAATACTGTTAGTATAATGATGTAATTCGTGAGTCAATGTAAGTAAGTTATGTAAAGTTTAATAAAAGTTTTGTGTCAAAAAAAATGAAACCTTCTTTGAAAGCACTGTTGATGAGGTCTGTGTGGTCGTTTAACAGCTCTACGTCCCCAGCGATGGACTTGAGATCTGAATGGGCCACCTTATCAGGACCAGTTGTGGTGTCCTTGGGTATATTGTTGAGGATGTTAGTAATTTCTGCTCCAGTGACCTTGGGTTCCAAATCGCAGATTTTGCGCCTGGGTATTCTCTGATTTACTTCATCCCATTTTCTCTTTAACTGCTCTTCAGCTTCTTCCTGTAGTTGACCCTGATATCTTGTCAGAAAAGCTTCTCCCTTATCTTGGTATGTTCTTAAAGAATTGCCATTATCATTAAGAACTTCCTTAGGTGAAGGGCCACTTTGTAATATAATGTTCTTTAGTACTTTAGCCAGTTTCCAGAACTTGCTAGTTACAGAGTGATCACCGGGATCACAGTTTTCACAAAAGGGATCCCAGGTTTTCAGATGAGCTTCGTTTGCAGTGCTGTTGTAGTCATCAAGTGCTTGGTGGAAGGCCTGTCGCTTTTCTTCGATAACATCCAGTGGTTTGCACTGTTTTCTTTTTCTTTCGCTCCAATGCCACTCCACTCTTACTTGCAAGTTTTCTTTCCATGGCTGAGAGCTCTCCTACTGGTTAGGTTAAGCTTGTAGCTTGTAGCTTGGACGCCCGTACTTTGGAGACAACATCATCACCCTTGATATCATAAATGAACTCATCTGGAGACCTCCTTTTCTGTGGTTGACTTGGTTTGTGCAGTTTGTGCAGCTTTTTTTAAAAACGTTTACTGTAAACTTTCTATCCGCTAAAAACGACCTACTTCTAAAATTACAGACAGGTGTTCAGGTCTTTTAATTGTCTTAAACGGGGGTCAAAGCTAAACTTAAGTGAATCTATCCTGACATTTAGGTATTGCCACATTTGTTGCAATTGTTTTAATGCATTAAATTATTGTTTTAATTATTCAAAGCGTGCCGTGCCCGCCTCGACTTGGCTTTCATTATTGATGGTTCAGGAAGTATTGAGAACTATGGCAAAGGAAACTTCCGACGATGCCTTAACTTTGTCAAAGCGATCGTCAGCAGATTTAACACTGACAGCGGACAAACCCGAATCGGAGTCGTGTTGTTTTCGTCTAGGCCTCGGCTGATCTTTCGCTTTGGACAATATCGTCGCAAGAGTACAATACTAAGGGTGATCAGCCGTATACGGTACCCAAGGGGAGGCACCAAGATCGGACGTGCCATGCGTTATACTTACAGTCAAGTATTCAGACGTGCGCGGAGAGGAGTCCGAAAGGTGATTTTAGTGTTAAAGGGATAATGTCTCGGCTGATATATCGTGTTTTCATGATTATGGCCAGGACTTGGCTTTAAGGTCACTTTATTTTCTTGAAATTGGAAGAAACCATTGCCAAAAGTAATGGAAGCAAAGAAACATTGGCTTAAAAGACAACATAACGATTAAAAAAGTCAAAATTTCAGAAGAATGACAAGTCTGATTTCTTGACCGCTTTTCACGAAATGGTCGACCCCGTAGCTGACCAAACGATGTCTATGATTGGCGAACGATACTATTGGTATATCACTTGAACAATGCCACTATCCCTAATCCCTATCCCAGCGGGACAAATCTATTGTTTTCTTAGCGAATCACAGACATCGTTTGGACAAGTGCTGGACTAACCCACGAAATCAAATTTGATGAACTGTAATCCAGTTCCATCCTTTCAATCCTGCACTTTATCTCAAAACTATTGCTTGTATTTTGCTCTAAAGAATCTTATTATCTCACTAAGTTGTATATTTGTTGGCATTTGGTGATATAACATGAAAATAAGGTTAGCGAAATTTTGTTATTGCGGTTGGACTGTGTTCTCTTATGATTCTATCGGTATTTATGGTAAACAACTTGTCAACAATTTTTATAAAACGTTTAACAAGCTATGCACAGTGAGAAATCTTGGCCAACGAAAAATCGAACATCACGCTTGATTAAACGGATATGTTAACTTCACATTTTAGGTTGCCATAGTGATGACTGACGGGAAATCGTATGACCGAGTCTCGGGTCCGGGTCAAATGTTTCGTGCAAGAAACATCAAATGTTACGCGGTAGGAATAGGTCGTAAGTTCAACAGAAGACAGTTATTTCAAATAGCTGGGGGAAGCCGGAGCCATGTGCTGACGGCAGGATTCAGGAGCCTTCCCTCCATAGTACGAACTATTGGACGACGAGCCTGCAGAGGTACAGATGCAACTAACTATAGTTATTTTTCATGACTACTGTTGAAACCCAGCTTAAAATCGTTCCACAACAAACAGTGAAGTACATGTTTGTAGTCACTCTCACTGGGCTTTCTAGAATGATCTAGAATTTCTCTTTGAACATTGTCAGTTAAATGGACAATTTTTCTTTGTTTTTGTCGCTAATCGAAGGTGCAAAAATCACTTTTAAAACTACCTACGTCACATTTTGTATCCTGATCACTTACACACAAGTCAAACCACTGACTGACATGAGCAATGCGCCTTTTCACTGCAAAGCAAGAACCATTTACAACCCTCATCATCTTTGTTATTTTATCACAGGAGCACGCCCGGTTCGACCTGTACGACCTGTTCGACCACCAAGGGGAGGTAATGTATATACGTTTAATAACTAGTCCAGCCCTTAGTAACAAATGAGAGGTATCAGCGTAACATCACAACATAATATGTATTTTCTTAGCATATCTGTTTTGTTACAACCGTTCACAGGTTACCAACCTCTGCTTGAGTGTTGTTCTGTGTTTTGTTGCAATGGTCAGATCGGCTAATAAACAAGCCTTAATAAAGGAAACATTAGGGCTTTTAAAAGGGAATAAAATCTTATAAAATTATATTTAGTAGTGTGATTTTCGGTTCACCTTTAATTGTCTGCAGTTAGTCTAACCCAGAGTAGAACCGGTAATTTTGAAAAACCGCTTTTGTTGATGAATTAACCCTATTCGGCCTGGGGGGTGGGGTCACAAAGTGCCCGCGCTAACTTTGAACGTTCATAAATTCTTTAATATGTATTCAAACGCCATCAAACTTTGTGACTTTTCCTAAAATTTATCTGGCAACAATTTCATATGACAATGTTTTGATCACGTGACTTGATGTTTCCATGGCAACAAGATTTTGACAGCCATGTTTTTTGAAATTTGCATATTTGTACCTTTGAATGAAGAAAAACAATGTTTATTGGTATAACTTTTATATTTTTACGTCATTTAGCGTTTATTTATTGCTTTTGATTAATTTTGAGTGAATTTGGATGGTTTTTAAGAGGTTTTAAAAAATTTCAGAAATCCAAGATGGCGGATCCAAGATGGCGGCCGTATAATTAATTACCTAATAACTACGTCATATGACGTCATTGTTCCATTTTGCGGACCGCAAAGGAGACAGTTTCGGACGTACTATGTACCCTCTAGGTTTCATTGTCGTAGCCTTAATGTTCTTGAAGTTACGAAGGGGGGGCACAATGTGCCCCCCCCCAGGCTCAGGAACTCAAAAAAAGCCCAGGCCGAATAGGGTTAATATGCAAATATATCTGGCTCTCCTTTTTTTAAGTAAAAAAAACCTGACACTTTCCACTTACGTTACGTTGAAAATATTTGATGGTGACATTCTTGAAGTCCTTGCATTGCTGTACAAGACAGATCTATTTTTATGGTGTGGGTGAAACCCTAAAGAGTGACCACTCAAATTAAAGCCACTGAGCAACACTTCTTCTCTTTGGTACCGTTAGTTTTCGATTTTGAAATGTGTGTTGTCAAAAGAGAAATGGCTAACGATAATTGTGTTATTTTATTAGGGTGTCGTGCCCCCGTCGACTTGGCTTTTATCATCGATGGTTCAGGAAGTATTGAGAACTACGGCAGAGGAAACTTCCGACGATGCCTTAACTTTGTCAAAGCAATCGTCAGGAGATTTAACACTGACAGCGGACAAACCCGAATCGGAGTCGTGTTGTTTTCGTCTAGGCCTCGGCTGATCTTTCGCTTTGGACAATATCGTCGCAAGAGTACAATACTAAGGGTGATCAGCCGTATACGGTACCCAAGGGGAGGCACCAAGATCGGATATGCCATGCGTTATACTTACAATCAAGTATTCAGACGCGCGCGGAGAGGAGTCCGAAAGGTGATGTTTGTGTTAAAGGGACAATGGCTCGGCTGATATATCGTGTTTTTATGATTATGGCCAGGACTTGGCTTTAAGGTCACTTTATTTTCTTGAAATTGGAAGAAACCATCGCCAAAAGTAATAAAAGCAAAGAAACATTGGCTAAAAGGACAACATAACGGCTAAAAAAGTCAAAATTTCAGAAGAATGACAAGTCTGATTTCTTGACCGCTTTTCACGAAATGGTCGACCCCGTAGCTGACCAAACGATGTCTATGATTGGCGAACGATACTATTGGTATATCACTTGAACAATGCCACTATCGCTTATCCCTATCCCAGCGGAACAAATCTATTGTTTTCTTAGCTAATCACAGACATCGTTTGGACAAGTGCTGGACTAACCCACGAAATCAAATTTGATGAACTATAATCCAGTTCCATCCTTGCAATCCTGCACTTTATCTCAAAACTATTGCTTGTATTTTGCTCTAAAGAATCTTATTATCTCACTAAGTTGTATATTTGTTGGCATTTGGTGATATAACATGAAAATAAGGTTAGCGAAATTTTGTTATTTCGGTTGGACTGTGTTCTCTTATGATTCTATCGGTATTTATGGTAAACAACTTGTTAACAATTTTTATAAAAAGTTTAACAAGCTATGCACAGTGAAAAATCTTGGCCAACGAAAAATCGAACATCACGCTTGATTAAACGGATATGTTAACTTCACATTTTAGGTTGCCATAGTGATGACTGACGGGAAATCGTATGACCGAGTCTCGGGTCCGGGTCAAATGTTTCGTGCAAGAAACATCAAATGTTACGCGGTAGGAATAGGTCGTAAGTTCAACAGAAGACAGTTATTTCAAATAGCTGGGGGACGCCGGAGCCATGTGCTGACGGCAGGATTCAGGAGCCTTCCCTCCATAGTACGAACTATTGGACGACGAGCCTGCAGAGGTACAGATGCAACTAACTATAGTTATTTTTCATGACTACTGTTGAAACCCAGCTTAACATCGTTCCACAACAAACAGTGAAGTGCATGTTTGTAGTCACTCTCACTGGGCTTTCTAATATTTCTCTTTGAATATTGTCAGTTAAATAGACAATTTTTCTTTGTTTTTGTCGCTAATCGAAGGTGCAAAAATCACTTTTAAAACTACCTACGTCACATTTTGTATCCTGATCACTTACACACAAGTCAAACCACTGACTGACATGAGCAATGCGCTTTTTCACTGCAAAGCAAGAACCATTTACAACCCTCATCATCTTTGTTATTTTATCACAGGAGCACGCCCGGTTCGACCTGTACGACCTGTTCGACCACCAAGGGGAGGTAATGTATATACGTTCAATAACTAGTCCAGCCCTTAGTAACAAATGAGAGGTATCAGCGTAACATCATAACATAATATGCATTTTCTGAGCATATCTGTTTTGTTACAACCGTTCACAGGTTACCAACCTCTGCTTGAGTGTTATTCTGTGTTTTGTTGCAATGGTCAGATCGGCTAATAAAGAAGCCTTAATAAAGGAAACATTAGGGCTTTTAAAAATGAATAAAATCTTATAAAATTATATTTAGTAGTGTGATTTTCGGTTCACCTTTAATTGTCTGCAGTTAGTCTAACCCAGAGTAGAACCGGTAATTTTGAAAAACCGCTTTTGTTGATGAATTAATATTCAAATATATCTGGCTCTCCTTGTTTTAAGTAAAAAAACCTGACACTTTCCACTTACGTTACGTTGAAAATATTTGATGGTGACATTCTTGAAGTCCTTGCATTCCTGTACAAGACAGATCTATTTTTATGGTGTGGGTGAAACCCTGAAGAGTGACCACTCAAATTAAAGCCACTGAGCAACACTTCTTCTCTTTGGTGCCGTTAGTTTTCGATTTTGAAATGTGTGTTGTCAAAAGAGAAATGGCTAACGATAATTGTGTTATTTTATTAGGGTGTCGTGCCCCCGTCGACTTGGCTTTTATCATCGATGGTTCAGGAAGTATTGAGAACTACGGCAGAGGAAACTTCCGACGATGCCTTAACTTTGTCAAAGCAATCGTCAGGAGATTTAACACTGACAGCGGACAAACCCGAATCGGAGTCGTGTTGTTTTCGTCTAGGCCTCGGCTGATCTTTCGCTTTGGACAATATCGTCGCAAGAGTACAATACTAAGGGTGATCAGCCGTATACGGTACCCAAGGGGAGGCACCAAGATCGGATATGCCATGCGTTATACTTACAATCAAGTATTCAGACGCGCGCGAAGAGGAGTCCGAAAGGTGATGTTTGTGTTAAAGGGACAATGGCTCGGCTGATATATCGTGTTTTTATGATTATGGCCAGGACTTGGCTTTAAGGTCACTTTATTTTCTTGAAATTGGAAGAAACCATCGCCAAAAGTAATGGAAGCAAAGAAACATTGGCTAAAAGGACAACATAACGGCTAAAAAAGTCAAAATTTCAGAAGAATGACAAGTCTGATTACTTGACCGCTTTTCACGAAATGGGCGACCCCGTAGCTGTCCAAACGATGTCTGTGATTGGCGAACGATACTATTGGTATATCACTTCAACAATGCCACTATCCCTAATCCCTATCCCAGCGGGACAAATCTATTGTTTTCTTAGCGAATCACAGACATCGTTTGGACAAGTGCCGGACTAACCCACGAAATCAAATTTGATGAATTGTATTCCAGTTCCATCCTTGCAATCCTGCACTTTATCTCAAAACTATTGCTTGTATTTTGCTCTAAAGAATCTTATTATCTCACTAAGTTGTATATTTGTTGGCATTTGGTGATATAACATGAAAATAAGGTTAGCGAAATTTTGTTATTGCGGTTGGACTGTGTTCTCTTATGATTCTATCGGTATTTATGGTAAACAACTTGTTAACAATTTTTATAAAAAGTTTAACAAGCTATGCACAGTGAAAAATCTTGGCCAACGAAAAATCGAACACGCTTGATTAAACGAATATGTTAACTTCACATTTTAGGTTGCTATAGTGATGACTGACGGGAAATCGTATGACCGAGTCTCGGGTCCGGGTCAAATGTTTCGTGCAAGACACATCAAATGTTACGCGGTAGGAATAGGTCGTAAGTTCAACAGAAGACAATTATTTCAAATAGCTGGGGGACGCCGGAGCCATGTGCTGACGGCAGGATTCAGGAGCCTTCCCTCCATAGTACGAACTATTGGACGACGAGCATGCAGAGGTACAGATACAACTTACTAGAATTATTTTTCATGACTACTGTTGAAACCCAGCTTAACATCGTTCCACAACAAGCACTTCAGTGTTTGTAGTCACTCTCACCGGGCTTTCTAGAATTTCTCTTTGATTATTGTCAGTTTAATCGAGAATTTCAACATGTTCAAGTATTTTTGTTTTCGTCGTTTATGAAATTAAGGCGCAAAAATCGCTTTAGAACTTTTTCCGTCACGTTTTGTATCCTGAAAACTTACACAGTGTCACTTACTGACACTTACTGACGCTAACAGTGTCACTTACTGACACCAGCCATGCGCCTTTTCACTGCAAGGCAAGAACCAATTACAACGCTTATCATGTTCGTTATTTTATCACAGGAACACGCCCAGTTCGACCTGTACGACCTGTCCGACCGCCAAGAAGAGGTAATGCATATACGTTTACACCAGATAACACTTCTTAATGTTCACTATAAAATTTTATGGAAAACAATTGATAGACGAATCGAGTCAATTCTACCCAACATTTTATATCACTATTTATTCTGAACAATCCAGTTTTATCAAAGGACTATACATCGGGGAAAATGTACGACTCAAATGTGATGTTATGGAATACTCAGAATTCAATTAACTTTCAGCGATTCTTTTGTTTCTCGATTTCAAGAAAACTTTCAATTCTATAGAGTGGGAGTTTATTTACAATTATTTAGAACTTTTCAACTTTTGTCCGAGAATATTAAATGTCGAAAGTGAATGCAGGTTTCATGACTAACTACATTTACTGTCAAGGTCTCGCGCGGTGTTCTTTAATGATGTCCTGGAGTCTCTTTCATTTTGTTAATACAGCCGAACTTCTTGCATCCAAAATTAGGCAAAGTGAGCCATGCAGAGACATTTGACTTCCAAACAATAAAGGGGCGAAAGTTTTCCAATTTGCAGACGATACGACTCTGATTGCTAGAGATACAGAGTCAGTCGAACAGGTCCGAAAGCAAGTCAACGATTTTGGAGGTATCTCCGGTCTGAAAATAAATAAAAAGAAAATAAAAAATAGCTATTACGTTTTTGAAAGCCCATATCTCATATCTTCTAGCAAAAAAGTAGTAACTTATACTCTCAAAATTCAGAAAATGAAAACCAAGCGGAGATTTGACTCTTTATCGACGAACTTTGCTCGCCAAATCGCTTGGAGAATCACAGCCAATTTACTCTGCCTCAGTGCTCTCAGTTCCGCAAGTCTCAAGTAAACTTTTTGCCTTCTTGTGGAAGGACAAGAAGGATAACATCAAAAGGAGCGCTCTCTATCAACCGCTGTCAAAAGTTGGCCTAAACTTTCCATGCTTTAGAACAATAATAAAAGCACTTCCATTGCGTAAGTTGAATTGGTAGACTTTTTGACGGGTTCATATGACACTTGGAAAGCAATTCCAAACTCATAGTTTAAAAACTCGGTAGGGTTGCAGCTCTTAGAAACCTCTATTTCCATTGGCCTTGCAAAAAACACAGCTGCTATTGTTTTTAAGGTTAGGGTCCATTGTTGTGTTGTTTGTCCTGTTGTTCTCTCGAAGGGTTGCAAACCAATGGTGTGAGACCTTACAAGAGCTGCAACATCGAAAAATTTAACTACAACACAAACAAACTAGGCGAAAAACTGCCCGCTTTCTATAGAGAACTGTTAGACTATTTTGTTAACCTTCGAAATAATTTTGCGTATTGTGACGAAAAAATCTTTATTTTATGGAAAAATAAGGACATCTTCGTTGAAGGAAAATCAGTCTTTTGGAAAATATGGTTTGATAAAGATATCCACTTTGTGAAACTCTTCTTTGCTAAGCTTGAAATTTAAGAACGTTGGGAAAATGTGGAAAAGCTTGCACTTCTGTAAAAAACCGATATCCAATGATGCTTTGTTGAAGCGTGTTAAATCCTTCTCATAATCTCTAACGATCTTCAAGGTTTCTTGGCCATACCGCTCAAAAACTGTATCGTAAAGATTTTTACTCTTGGGCCATCGAAGTTTGATGAGAAATAGAACACAAACCGCGGTGATAAACATATTGAACTTATTCATTTTTTACGATACAGTTTTTGAGCGGTATGGCCAAGAAACCTTGAAGATCGTTAGAGATTATGAGAAGGATTTAACACGCTTCAACAAAGCATCATTGGATATCGGTTTTTTACAGAAGTGCAAGCTTTTCCACATTTTCCCAACGTTCTTAGATATCCACTTTATCGAAGATCTTTTAGACAAGGATGACAATTTCCTCTCGCTATCGGAACTTTATTATTGTTTCAAATATTTACACCAAAGGGGGCAATTAATCGAGTGACGGTTATTATTCGATGAAATACGGTTATTGAGGGAAGATTTTATTATCTCCTTCTCAACTAGTGTTCTGTGTTTTTTCTAGTGACTGGAAAAAAGAACGAAATAAAAACTTTCGGGAATGTGCCGTTTGAAAACCACTTTTGTTGTAGAATTTCTCGATATTGTACATGTCTGGTTTTCTAAGTTGTTAGTGACACGCCCGACGCTGTTCCCTTAAGATATACAAGTTTCCTGATTACATTCTTATATTAATATTATGTTAATGCGTATGTGACATTTATTAGCCCTTACGCATGTTTACGTCAGACTAGCTAATTTCACCTCCAAGCCTCGCTTTCGAAGTGTAAATCTAGTGACAATCTAAACAAAAATAGACCATTTTACGGTTTCTACTTAATAACATGGTCTTTGTGTTGAAATGAGGCTGAAGTTGACCTTGTTTTGATAGAAACCTTTCTTCTTTTCATATGTAAATCATGTTGTTCTTATGCTTACTAACATGATTTACATATGAAAAGCAGAAAGGTTTGTATCAAAACAAAGTCAACTCCAGCCTCACTTTCACTCAAAGGCCAGGGTACTAAGCACACAACTGTAAAATAGTCTATTCTCAAAGGAGAAAAGTTGAAAAGTATACCAAATTAAACACAACGTGAACTTGTCAAAGGTTTGCAAGGAATTTCGTACAAACGAGGCTTGGTGGTGAAGTTTGAGCTGGTGACGTCATCATGCAAAAGATCACTGCAGTTGTGAAGCAAATGGCGGCTGAACAAATTTCACGCCTCGATCGGATTGGAACCCAGACCTTTGCGATTCTTAGAACTTAGAATAAATTACACCCATGCAAATGGATTTCTCTACTACTGGGCGGGTCGGTTTGCGGTTAAACACGAAGACTCGCTATAAAAGGGATAGCTCCGCCCCCTGTTTCAGCTCCAGTGAGCTAATTTTCATTGTTTTTATTCTAAAATGAGCGCCATAAAAGTTCAAAATTCTCAAAGGAATTCCAAGGATACAAACCTCAACAAATTCTTCCATTGTCTTGAAAATTTTATGGGTTTTGCTAAAAGCGACTATTACAAACAAAGGCAAGTAAACCACACAGACAGATTGCTCAAAAGCTGTCTTTATTCGTCAAAAATTCTTGCAGGGTTCTGTACACGACGACGGTTGATTGACAGATGATCCCGATGCACGCGCGTCTTCGTGTTTAAAGTCTACGCCGTAGACTTTAATGTACTCTTAATAATGCCTTGGCACTTTTAGAGATCTTATATATAACTAGCATGGCTGACTGCTTGAAGCTATTTAAGGATAAAGATGTTACTACTTCTGAACCATTCCATTGCAAACGCTCCACCACTAAGCTACAAAGCTAAATGGGGGCTTGCTCAATTGTGAGTTCTATTATACCCGTGAAGTGAGGAATAAGATAATCTGATAATATTGATTTACTTGTTTCTTTTTCGTGTTTAACGTGTATTTGCATTCTCTTTTAGGACCCGTACGTGCCTCCGCTATTTATCCTCTGACGTCACGAACACGTGGCCGGGATATCAGCCGATTTAGAAACCCACAAGGAATCGTCATTAATGCTAGATTCGCTCCTGGCCCCGATGGAAAACCTCGTGGCTCCTATTATTTCCTTGGTCGGCCGTACAGTTACATTCAATTTCCAAATCGTGGAAAGCTGGACACAAGGCGATCCACCACACTTTTGGCATGGATCTACCATCAGGGACGCGCGGGACCTATATTCAACTACATGCCGAACGGTTGGGGCGTGCATTTCTGGATGGTTTCACCGACAGCACTGTTCATACGGTTCACGCGTCGTAGAGGACGCCGTTTTACCAAAGCGGTGGTTAGCAGCCGAGTGAAACGTGGACGATGGCAGTTTGTTGGTGCAACATACAACCAACGAACTGGGCGCGCGAAGTTGTTTGTCAATAGAAGGTTCACTGCCAATAAATATATCGGTCGAATAAGACTGGCCACCAACTACCCCGTAAGAATGGGAGCTCGTATTGGTGATGGAAGGTATTTCCGAGGACGAATCTCGTGTATGCAAGTGTTTAACAGGGCTCTTAATACCAGACAGATCTTGCGCCGCAAGAGGAAGTGCTTCAGGAGAGGTAAGAAGCTACGTGTAACTAAGCGAGTGGTATTTTTATCGCAGTTTCGATTAGATTCTCTTTTAATACGCCTTTCAATTTGTTGTTCCAATTTGTAGATTTCATTGTGTGAAAACGCGGATTAAGTTATAACCAATTGTATCAAAATAATCTTCCCATGCATTGTTGATGGACATTATGGTCATTTTCCCCTATGGAGAAGTCGGTTTGTCTTGTTTTTAAATCAAGTATTCTAGCTATATCGGGAATACACTTCACTGAAATTCGCTTCATTTGTTTTAAAGGAGGTCGCCCTGTGAGACCCACAAGGCCAGGTACGTATGGTTATTCAATCGCACTTTTGTAACTAAAAATAGTTATAGTGGGTACATGCGAACAAAATGCTAGAATTGCATCTTGCGAAGCACTATTATCCTATCAAAGCAAGTGGCAATATCCTCAGGTTGCTTCGTTTTCAAAGAAAGAGTAGACGATTAAAGGGGAACTTGAAGCATGATTTACAGGTAAAAGCTTAGGAACTTACCTTTAATGTACATTGGAGGAAAAGAGTACACTATGGTGGTTTTATCCTACGGAAAACTTCTATTTGATTTTCAAATTTTCTCCTTAATGTATATTTACCTTCCCTTTAGGTCCCGTACGTGCCGTCGCTTTATACCCTTTGACGTCACGAACACGCGGCCGGGATATCAGCCGATTCAGAAACCCGTCAGGAATCGTCAGGCGTGTTAGATACGCTCCTGGCCCCGATGGAAAACCTCGCGGCTCCTATTATTTCCTTGGTCGGCCGTACAGTTACATTCAATTTCCAAATCGTGGAAAGCTGGACACAAGGCGATCCACCACGCTTTTGGCATGGATCTACCATCAGGGACGCGCGGGACCTATATTCAACTACATGCCGAACGGCTGGGGCGTGCATTTCTGGATGGTATCTCCGACAGCACTGTTCGTACGGTTCACGCGTCGTAGAGGACGCCGTTTTACCAGAGCGGTGATGAGCAGACGAGTGAAACATAGACGATGGCAGTTTGTTGGTGCAACATACAACCAACGAACTGGGCGCGCGAAGTTGTTTGTCAATAGAAGGTTCACTGCCAATAAATATATCGGTCGAATAAGACTGGCCACCAACTACCCCGTAAGAATGGGAGCTCGTATTGGTGATCGAAGGTATTTCCGAGGACGAATCTCGTGTATGCAGGTGTTTAATAGGGCTCTTAATGCCAGACAGATCTTGCGCCGCAAAAGGAAGTGCTTCAGGAGAGGTAAGAATCTAGGTGTCACATAGCGGGTATTTTTTTATTATAGTTTCGATTACTGATTGTTCCGCCGAATGATGAAATGTTCCGATAAAAATTGGTAGCTAAATATAATATGGCAAGTGGTAAATTTCGGATTACAATATTTCGACATCTTTTTCTTTTATTACAGGCCCTGTTCGACCTCCTATACCACCGAAAAGAGGTAGGAATTATCATAATTATACTCTTTGCAAAACACTAACAACATTTCTGCTTTTAAAATACATTAGGAAAAGTTGAAACATGCGCTCCAAGTTACTGTCGAATTTGTGGCCATTGTCATACATAATATAGCTAAATACAGTCTTTGCGGCACTCAAGACACACTACCCATAAGTTGTAATCTAGAAAAGAAAAAAACGCTCCTTTCCTTAATATTTAGGAATATAAAATTCAGTTTGGATTCATTGTATACCCACTTTTTAAGAGAAATATAAGTGTTCCAAGCTCTTTTCCACAATAAATTTGTGCGCGAACGCTGCGCCAGTACAAGAAGATGGTTGGAACAGCTTTTGTGTCGACATTCGTACACTAAAACAAGGCAAGGGGAGACATAACAAGGTATCATGTTAAATTGCCTATAGCCCTTAAATAAATATTTTCAGAATCAACTCTACGCACATTGAATAGTTAAATGGTGAAATATTTCTTGTTTTGAACGTCGCGTTATTTAGTTATATAGATTTGAATTTACAAAATGCTAATTAGATGACGTCAACCCGGGAATCATTTATTATACAATTACTTGTTTTCACCTCCGAGAAATATTTTTTACGAAGCAAATACTGTCCACAGTTTATTGTTATCAAATTAATTATCCTGAAGCTGTAAACTGCGCATTGTAAATTGGCGTAGAAATAATGGCAAAGTCCCGGGTTGACGTCATCTAATTAAAGCATTTTGTTAATTCAAATCTCTATAACTCAATAACGTGACGTTCAAAACAAGAAATATTTCACCATTTAACTATTCAATGTGCATTAAGTTGATTCTGAAAATATGTATTTAATGGAAAACAAGTTAAATAAGACAAAAATAACATCTAAAAAGTCAAGAGAAACCATCGCTGACTTTGTAATAATAAAAATATACTTTTGATATTTGGCAGTGTATTTTTACTGCCTTTTTTGATGCAAGATGCGTCATAACTGAGGGTGGTGACTAGAATGGATACTCCAAAATCAGGTTGGACACCTTATTGAGACTTATATAACGGAGTAACTGGTTAGCTTTCAGTTGAGGTTAGGGGAAGCAGTTTATATAGTTAAATTTAGGACTAAGCAACCCGAGAAGCTAGGTGGTACAGTGGTATGGTAAGCTATGTAGGCCTAAGCCTAGCTGAGGTCGCAGGTTCAATCCTGAGTGGGGATTTTAGATTTTCTTTTTTACACTTAAAAATTTATTGAAAATAAATTCTAAGTGTTGACATTACGTTATATAATTCTCAATAAGTGTCCGAGGTGATCCAATCTGATTTTGGAGTATCCATTCTAGTCACGACCCATAACTGAGCGAACGCATTCTTTTTTTTTTTTTTTTTTTTACCTTGCAGGAAGAACTATCCGAATCACTGTCAATGTAATAGGTAAGACAATTACAGTAGTTTTGATTGTGAGGTTAATAAATACACCTTATTCGATGGTTTAACAGATAATACGCGCGGATATTTTGCGAGTTGCGTAGTATTGTTTCGAGCCCCGCAGGGGCGAGAAAAAATGCGAGCAAAGAGTAAAATGTCCGCACGTATTATCTGTTAAACCATCGAATAAGGGATTTATTATTCGACTAAAATTCGTAGATTTAAAATAGCTTGTGTCTTGAAACCGGAATGCTAAGGTGTAATACGGCAATCTACTGTGTAATACGCTCTGATATTTTGCGTGTTCTCTTTTCCTTATAAGGTAAAATGACGTCACAGTCGAATTATAAATGGATTTATCTAAAATAATAGTGCAAGAAAAGACGTATTCTTGCAAGTTTCCTCCATTATACTTTTGCAAACTATACGATGAGTTAATTAGTTACCAATTGGATAGATAAGACTTTTTGCAGCTTCTTTTTGGAGCTAACATCTCATCTCGAGTCCATATTTATCTCGCTTGGTCTTACGCGTGGTATGTTACTACCGACTTCCGACACCATTGTCGTTGTTTAAGTAATGATCCGCATAAGAAGGATAGCGCTGAACGGCAATGGAATGTCAAGCACGATGGAATATGTCAAGTTTTTTCATTGTTACAACTAGTGATTTCATTGGCCTAGACTCAAAAACCGCTAAAAAGTTAAGGTTCCAGTTGCATTTTGTCTATTTGTTTTAAGGTTTCAAGTAATTTGAGACCCAATCGCACAACATACAATATCGTATTTGGGGAACTTCGTCAAAGAAGCAAAATTATTAGCTATTGTCTTCTGCTATTCTCATTGGTTAACCACGAACATTTCCTAAAATTTATTTGTCGCAAAGGGATTTTCTTTATTTTTATAATGAAATATAATTATTAACCATCAACTCCTCCTCTATTCTTGAAATCAAAAATATTCTAAGTGGGAAAGAGCTAATGCCGCAGAACAATGAAGTTTGCTATCGTTCTTATGTGGAACAATACTTAATTTGAACTCATAACCTTTTCTTTTCCGTGACGTGTCTGACTTCAATAGGTGGTTTGCACCTTACGTCACGGCGGCCATGTTGGATGACAGTCAACAAAAGATTTCTCATTGGCTTCTATTGTTGTGTCATCCAACATGGCCGCCATGTCTTTTGTTCGTTAATTCCTTTGGGAATGGTTGCAAACCATCAATTCATCCTACTCTATTAACTCATTGTCTCAGTCTGACACTAGACATGAACATAGATTTGACATGACTATGTACTGTTTAAAAAACGAGCAGTAGTGTGTTATCAGGTTTAAACATCCGAGGCGAAGCCGAGAGTTTTTACACCTGATAATACACGTACTGCGAGTTTTTTGAACGGCTTCAAAAACATTCGTTCAAAAGCGTGTCCCCTCGGAATTAAAAACAATTGTGCTTTTGTGCAAAGAGGAAATTAGCATACAAGAAAAACAAGTAGACTGATTAGCATACAACACATGTGCCACGTCTTTGACTAAGTGACTATTGCTTCCTGGCTCCTGTCGAAAGTTTTGGGATTTTACAGTTCTGAGGAAAAAATAATCTACGGAAAAATGATATACCAAAGTTGCCAGGTACGGTAGATAAAACGTCTGACAATTTTTTTTCAATCGTGAGTTTGGCAGGTTTTTACACCGAGGATGAGCTGCAATTTACACGAGGGCGCTGGTGCATTCAAATAACGGTTTACTTGTTAATTGTTGGTTGTTTAGTTTTAATATTGAGAAGATTCCAAATAGAATGGCAAAAGACTAGATATCCAAACAGTATTCTGAACAAAAATATTAAAGTCACCATTTATTGTACTAAGAATCCTGAATAATTACTACACATATTAGTATTCTAGCTTTATTGATGGTTTGCAACCATTCCCAAAGGAACTAACGAACAAAAGACATGGCGGCCATGTTGGATGACACAACAATAGAAGCCAATGAGAAATCTTTTGTTACGGTCATCCAACATGGCCGCCGTGACGTAAGGTGCAAACCACGTGTAGAGCAGTTTTCAATTGAGTATCAAAAGTATGTACACAATTGCTTTGGTTTTGCGTTGCTACGCTTTGTGATCGGCTAAAAAATCTCGCGCCACTTTCTCGACCAATCAGAAGTAAAATCAAAACCAATCGTGACTTGCTCGCACGCGTTTTCCCGCGCTTGGCGCCGCCAACATGTAATTGCTTCGAGCTCTGATTGATTCATTGCATTGTTTACGATTGCTGTGATTGGTCAGAGTAATTACTTTGGTTTTGGTTTTACTACACTCAATTGAAAACTGCTCTATAAAGATTACGTGTGATCTTTATATAAAGATCACGGTGGTCATTTTAGAAATCATTCTCATTAAAACTTTAGCGATAATTGCATTGTTTGCACATTCAACCCCACTTTCCCCAGGGACTGAAATCAAAATCACTCTCAGGGCTTTTTAGAATAATCATGGATTACCAGGGGCAGTACGCAGCTCTTACAAGGTCTTCTCTGATTTGCTGAGAAAACAATAGAACAAACAACACAACAATGGCTAACAATAGACCCTAGACCTTAAAACAATAGAGCTGCATGATATACAGGTCCAATGAAATTAGAGGTTGTAAAGAACTGCGTTGTATCTGGATTACCAGGTATAAGGGTTCATGGACGTGATCAATTTGACGTCTCTGATAGGCTCATGTGCTTATGAATTATTAACGAGTTTTTGAATTACTAACTAATGAACCCCTACTTCTTACTTTCAATCTGCCAAGTGGACTTGCATAATTATAATTCCTTCCACTTACCCACGGACACTTTTCTACTTTAGCAAAGAGCATCGGTTGCTTCAAGGATACAGGCCGACGAGCTATAAATCCTCTGGAAGGCAAAAGTCGTCTTCTTAGAGGAAGTTATCGCAGAAGACGGTACGCTATTCAGAAATGCGCCTTGGCTGCAATCAGGCGAGGTTGGAGAGTTTTCGGGGTGCAGCATCAGGGATGGTGCGCATCCACTAAAAGAGCTCACCTAACTTACAGAAGATATGGGACATCTAACCGATGCAGAAACGGAAAAGGAGGACCTTGGGCCAATGATGTTTATGTTCTGAGAGGTATGTTAGCATAATGAAACGAAACTGAATGCAGGGCTGGTGGTACGGTATGCGTAATGGGCTAAACGCTACCATAAAAACAGATGGTAGTTTAATTGTCTGCATAGATTGTTCTGATTATTAAAATATAGAGAAAATGAATGAAAATCTATGCTTGTCAAGACAATTGTGTTTCCAAACCACCGTACGTCACACTAATAATAAGCCTTCTTTAAACGTGATGAAGTATTATAATTAGTAGTGTTTACGACATGAGCAACAACAACAACAACAACAACATCCTTTATTTATACACGATAAAAGTTAAAGCACAAATCGTGCTTGTGGGGTCGTGTTTCTAGCTACAGTAATTAAAAAACGTTTCTATATACATTAAAATTAAAAATGATTATATACATGATTGGTCACATTAATAAAACTTAAAATCCGTTACATTCCTACTTGTTTCAGATTTGCAATCACGAGCCGAAGGCGAGTTTTTGTAGATCTGATACAACACGGACGCGAATGTTGCAGACTGCTTATGTAATGCCAATTAGTTAATACCGCAGTATATATCCAATGGTGATTTCAACTAATTAGGCTTATCAATTATTAATGACTTTTATAAGATATCGTATGGAAATTAAACACATATTAAGTGAGTGACAGTGTAGATGTATGCTTCCTAACTAGATACCAAAAGACAGGATAGGTGAATTCTTGTTCGTTTGTCTCAGGATGGAGTCACTTTCAGATGTTGACCTGTGAGAGAACAACATCTATTCGGAAATAATAATGAGGATCGAAATGCACCAATAACAACTGCTACATAAAGCGACACGAAACCAATGGACCTCATCGCCTGATGAAGACTAGCAGTTATAGCAGTTGAAACGTCGCGATCAACATCTCAAATTGACTCTATCGTTGGACAAACGACAAGCGTTAACCTATCTTTCACACCACGATCACAACAACCACATTCTTAATAACAAAAAACAGGGTGTTAGGTTGTCGTCTTTTTAGCAACGGGTGTATTTTTGGTTAAAGGGTTAAACACACACAACAACAACAACAACTGTATTTTCTACCCAAACAACAAAAGAAGGAAACGTATATGAAATTAAATTAAATAGCAAAAAGGGTATTGGCTTCCTGAGAAAACTAAGGAGTTAAAGCGCCTAGGAAGCCACAAGGCCCTACATTAATCCAATGCGTTCTTTTTCTTCAGGTTCATGCCGTAAACGAACGACAAGCAACTTCTGCTGTGTGTTCCCGTTTATTTACAAGGGCCGACGATACACCAGCTGCACCAGAGTTAATTCTCCCAGGAGGGCGTGGTGTGCAACAACTCCGAATTATGATGTTGACAAAAAGTTCGGTTACTGCCCAGGTGGAGGAAGAGGTATTAAAACCGCCAAACTCTTTCCCTTTTTATAGTGCCAAACCCTCGGACGTACGTACACGCAAACTTATACCCCTACCGTGGTACACCACACATTTCCTCCCCCCGATGTTACCTCTAATAGGATAATCCTATGGGACTTTAACTCTATTCTTATTCAAACATTTCCTATTGTTTTAGCACTCCAATATGGCCGCCGGTCACGTGCGTGAAAACACTCTATTGCTGGGTATTTGTGATATAATGATTTTTATTCTTCTGTTTTGCAGCGCCTAAGATAAGATTGACACCACCATTAAGACGTAAGTACTGACTGAACTGACAGTGAAGCACATTATCTTTATGTAAAGCAAGATTTATCGCCATGTTCTTTCATTATACTTCATCAGAATGGTCTGTTTGGTATGGTACCTACTTTTGACTTGTTCCCGGTCATTTCGCTCCCTTCCTTACTATTTCCTCCCTTACATTTGCAGTCCAGAGAATCGGCTGCTTTAAAGACACAGCACGAAGAGCCATTCCGCAACTGGACGGAAGAAGTGCACTCGTTAAAGGAAACTATCAGCGACGTAAAAAAGCCATTGAGAAATGTGCCTACACGGCGATTAAGTTCGGCTACCGATTTATTGGAGTCCAACATGGAGGCTGGTGTGCATCGGGTCCGCGGGCTCACAAAACTTTGCAAAGTATGGACGAGCTAGAAATTGCAGGAATGGCAAAGGAGGAGCATGGGCTAATGACGTTTACCGAATTATAGGTATCAGATAAATCTGGAAGTAATTTCTTATCATATAGGGAGTAATATTCCAGATGCACGTATATTTTAGCACTTTAACGTATTTTATAACAAGCGTGACTATCGTTGGTTTACATCGTCTACAGGATTAGGGCCTGGCTGAACTAGGAAACTCTGTTGCGGAATCCTTGTTTCGGACCCAAATGTTTCCCAGTTTAGCCGCGCTAGAAACATTTGTTGCGGACGCAAACCTTGCTTCCTGGACGCAAGGAAATGTTATTGAATCAAGTCAGAACCACTTTAGATTCTCGGACGCAAATTTGGCTTTGGCAGTTTAGCTACATTAGAAGAAACAATGTTTTAGGAAAAATATTTCCTAAATTAGCCAGGCCCTTATAGTTTAAGATGTTTTTCATCTTTTCTCTTAATACATGAAAACTATATTGAAAATATATACGAAACAGAAAGAATCCTTCTTTAGAATCTCGTTTACATTTAAAAATTTGAATTAAACTCGAATCAAGTTTTGACAAACTCAGACACTCAAACAAATCTTCGGTCTGTCATTGGTTAAGTACAGTATCACACCTTTGTTATTATTTTTTTTATTTTAAGGCAAATGCCGAAAACGGACAACAAGCGGCTACTGCTGTGCTTTCCCGTTTGTATATCGCGGGCGTCGTTATAACCGTTGTGCCAGGACACGGAGTGGAAGGCCGTGGTGCGCAACCACTCCAAATTATAAACGTGGCAAACAATGGGGATACTGCAGAGGAGGACGAGGTGATTGTCAACTGTTATTAACCCTTTAAATCCCAAGTGTATCGAAGATTAAAATTTAAGAAAAATCTCAAATTTTGTTTTGTAAAATATTAACAAACAAATTGTACCATACAAAGGTACTGCCGAAGAGGTTTCATTTGAATGGTCACACCATAGGATTTAATCGACAGACTCAAACGTTACAACTACATTACATGTCTCCATAATTGGACTCTTGGGTTTAGGAGTCTACTGATGTTGCGAAGTAGAAATACAGTCGAACTTCGTTAATACGGACACCGAAGGGACCATGGAAACTGTCCGTATAGACGGGGTGTCCGTATTAAGCGGGTCACGTGGATGACGTAATTTAAGTGTTTTATTATTATTAAGGAAAAATACAGTAAACTACCGCATCATCCCACTAAAACACTTCAAAACTACGATTAGCCAAAAGATCGTATCTTTCTTTCAATCAAACTGATGTGTAGCTGACTATCCCTTAAAATTAGCTAAACTGTCCGCAAAATTGTTTTAAACGGGAAGGCAAAATCTGTCCGTTATCCGTATCAACGAGTGCCCGTGTTAAGTGGGCAAATTTTAGAGAAAATGTGTGGGCATTTGTCCGAGACTAAAACAAAGTTACTGTACGTAATAACGGGGTGTCCGTAATAACAGAGTGTCTTTATTGAGCAGTTTTGCGAAAAGCGGGGTTCGACTGTAGCTATAGAGAACTTTAACATTTCTTTGTTGTTGTTCTTTCAGCTCCTCCAATACGAATAAGTGGAGTGTCGAGTAAGTAATTTTCTATATTGTCTTTGTTTAAATTTGTTAACCAGAGAACCGTTAGGAAAACCTAACAAAAGCTATACGATCAGTTTGAACTACAACAAACAACAGACAAAACTTTATTAGACATATAAACTTAAATACAGTTACCCTGTAAATTAGCAAAAACGCTATTCGAGGCAGGGAAAATTAATGTAATTGAAAATAATAAAGGTTAGACAATATAACAATACAGAAGCTGATCTGTAGAGTTACAGATTGTTTTAAAGCTTTGATAAAATCATGATATTGGTGGCAGACATGGGAAATAAATGAAATATGCAAATTATACCAATTTCATTTGTTTAATATCACAAAGTATTTGGGGAACATCAATATAGTCATCTGTTTTCTGAAGAATCTCCAGAAGAATTTGTTTGATTTTCGATTTGAATAGGCCATTTGCACGATGGCGTCATTTGACTACAACTACCAGAATTCATTTCGTTTTTCTTTTTTTATTTAAATTTTGTAATCCCAGTGCGGTTTAAATAACAATGGCCCTACTTTGCACTACAAAGCAAAAAACTGAAGGATTCTGGTAGTTGTAGTCATATGACGTTATCGTGCAAATGGCCTATTGAGATTTCCTCAACGATTTAAGAGATTTAGGTAGTCCGTTCCATATCGTAGCACCAGTTCTCGCAAACTATCATCAGATCCAAGACGGAGTAGTAATGTTTCTAACTGCTTCTTGTCATGAAATGCTCCCTGATACAAAAGATTTAAAATGACTTTACCTAGCTTTATTCTTATTTCCGAGAAAAGCATTGAAACCCAGAATTGCAGAAATTAATTGATCTTACACGATTTATTGATATTTTAGTCCGGTCACTGGGATGTTATCGAGATACCGGTCGCCGTGCTATCCCACAAATGGATGGACGTAACATTTTAGTGAAGGGGTACTACCGGCGAAGAAAAGACGCCATCTTGAAATGTGCCTTGGTAGCCATGATGTACCGTTGGCCAGTCTTTGCGGTACAGCATCAAGGATGGTGTGCTACTGGTCCGAGAGCTCACGTGACCTACCGGAAGTACGGACGGTACAATCGATGTAAGAATGGCAAAGGAGGACCATGGGCTAATGACGTCTATAGGATATCTGGTAAGTCTACCAGTTCAATTTCCAATGTTTATCCTGATGATGATAGCGATGATTATTGGGGTCATGTCGTACCTCCTTTGAACGAGTTGTTTTATTGGCTCACCAAAACAATAGATGAATGACCTAAACAATGCTCCTATCCCTATAAACAATAGCAGGTACTGTTTTGGAACGGCCAATGAAAATAAAGGTTTATGAGAGGAACGACCCTACCGGATTATTGATGGTTATGATGAGTGATGATGAGTGATGATGATGATGATGATGATGATGATGATGATGATGATGATGATGATGATATTATGATATTATGAGTTGCACTTCTAGAAGGAGGAAAAAACCTAAATTGTTCAATACAGTCCCTCTCAATTCGCCTAATCTTGTTGAATCACGACCTACACAGATTATTTTTAACTCTAGTATATTTCGAGTGAATCCTATTCAATTTTAAACTACTAATAACTGCAAACTGAACTATATTACGCAATTTTGTATTATTACAGCAGAGGAATTTACGGTATTATCTCGATCGATATTAGATATTATGGATATCAGTCAAGATATGGCTTCATATTAGTCATATTTGCTAGGGTGCAAAAGCACCTGGCCCCAGTTGTTCAAAAGGTAGATATCGTTATGCATTGGATAAATCTCTATCCAGTGGATAATACAACTGATTTTCTTAACGATCCACTGCATAGCGTTTTATCGGTGGATAGCGGTATTCACCTATTGAACATCCGGGGCCTGAGAGACGACATCACACTATTGTTAAAGAAAATGGTATACCTTTTCATTTAAAGCGTAACATCTCACATTTCGTTTTGAAAAATACTGAAAACTAATGAACAGTGCTTTCTTTCTACCGCAAGAAAGCACTGTTCATTAGCTTTCATTTGAATGGTCAACGACCTAAGAACTTTTATCTGCAGACTGAACGCTTCAACGATATTTCCCGAGCTAATGTCTTACCCTGGCAGGCAAGCTGTTGTTATTGACGAAGGTTAAAAGATATTACAAAACTGAAGCAATGTACGCATTTCAACTTGAAGTGCAGAGAGGCGAGTAATGTGCAGGATTGCACGCAGAGGGGGGCACGCTTCTCCATGACAGGCATCACAATGTGTCCTCGTCTATAAAAGTAATTCTGTCGCATATGAAGTAATATGAAAATGACAAACAACTATGTCAAATATGAAGTATTTTTCAAACAATACTTGCGTGCAATCCAAGACATAAGTGATTGTTTTCATTGTGAATATCATCTTGCAGGTTTTTGTCGAAAGAGGACCACAAAACGTTACTGCTGCTCTTTCCCGTTCCGCTACAAAGGACGTCGTTATAACTCGTGTATAAGAAGAAAACACAATAGGCCATGGTGCGGTTTGACACCCAACTACGATCGAGACAAGAAATGGGGCAACTGTGCTGGAGGTAACGGTGGATTAAAGGGGAGCCTTTCATAAAAATCGCATATTCATTGACTGACCAGGAAGGGCCTGATCTTAGAGCCTCAAATGTGTCTCCATGACATGGCCTCTTGATGACTTCATACATATATGCCTATGACCCGCTGAGGGATTAAAACAAATCGTTAGATGAAACACAAAGTACTGATTAGAAAGCGTGTTCAAAAAATATACAAGAAATGTAATCTTTACGTTGATTAGCTTTCTTCTGATGGCGCTCATCACGTTTCCTGTTGTTCTCTTCCTTTGTGTTGTTGTCAATCCTTTTACGGACTTCATAAGTCAACTTGCGCCATTCAGGTCCATTATCTACAGTGCCTCTCCATGCATAAAGAACATCCCCACGTTTGAAAACGTCTTTGCATGTTTCCGTGTGACGGAGAAGTGGACGGCCGACTTTTCTAGTTCATTCTAGTTCATAGAAGTTCCGTAACATGATCCATCCAGCGCAGTCTGTTTCTACTGAGAAGATTTCCTATGTCTACTGCATTGGCACATTCTAGAACGCATTGTTTCTGACAAAATGATCCCATAAGACATCATATTTTAATATCCTAAGAAGACGCAAAATATAGAGGTATCAGAAGGTACCAGGAGAGAACGATTCTTTGTATTCCCATAGAAACCATACCATATCGCCATCCTATTGACTGGTTTCACTGTAGTAACTCAGTGACAATAGAAGATCTCGGCTTCAAGTCGACTTAACGCTATGCTTTGATTAGCCACATGTTCTTTATTCTATAGGGCGTCCTGTCAGACCAGTTCGACCAGTTGTTCCCCCAAAAAGAGGTTGGTTCGATTTCTGTAATTTCAGCTTATGATGCCATGGTCTTTAATTTCTGTTTACATAGAAAAGCTTTTATTATTAAGCCCCCCTCCCCAACTCAAATAAGCCCTTCTCTCCCTCAAATAAGCCTCCCCCTATCAAATAAGTCCCCTCTATCAGATCACCCCTCTTTCTCTCTATTTTGAATTCACGCACACAGTCCATCACAAATTTTACCCTTGTAAACTAGGTAGCTGAGGATTAGTGATTACTAAAATAAGTTAAATTGTATTTTCTATGAATCACCGTAATTTCACAAGGATACGTTACATGACCCAAAGTTTACATTCAAGGTACCGGCCTGCAGTCCCTTTTTTGTGAGACTTACACGATAGGAAAAAGCTAACATTCCTAAATTCCAATTCGACCTGGAATTTGAGGGACACAGGTTTTTCAATCACATATGACTGTTAAGTGTCACCCTCGTTAAACAAAGTCGATTTATTTATTATTTATTTATTCTATTTAATGTCAGTTAACCTTCCACTTAAGCTGCTGGTGATGTTTTCTTTAACTGCCCGACCTTTAATTGCTTCAGTGCCGCTTTTTTGAACTCATCGGCAGTAGAATACAAGCTTACTTTCGCAAGCTTTCCTATCCAAAATGGCGGACACTCAGGTTCTGATAAAACTTGAAACTTGCGTCATGTGAGTAGTCACAGAATGTAACGTATCGTCAAAATAAAAATAATATGAACACAAAGTTCAAGCATGCCACTAGGGATTGCAGGTTCTCTTTAAAGTGTAAATGAATAAAGTTAAGGGAGAATAATAGAGTTTTCTTTCTCGCGGTCTATAAAGGCACTTAACATTTCTTCAGCTCTACTTGACATTACAGCTTTTCAGTGTCCCTCTCTCCCCGTTGCTTAAAATTACACTCAACAGTGCTTTTCTATTACTGAAAAGAAACGTCTTTATTTTCAGGAAAAGTGGTTCGCGTCACAAGAGGATTGTTGGGTGAGTTGCGATTGAGAACATGTTTTGTCGCGGTTATTATCATTTCAGATTTCGTACTCTTAAAGTTTCCATTGCTTTAACCCTATTCGGCCTGGGGGGGGGGGGGCACAAAGTGCCCGCGCTAACTTTAAACATTCATAACTTCTTTAATATGTATTCAAATGCCAACAAACCTTGTGACTTTTCCTAAAATTTATTTATGACAATGTTTTGATCACGTGACTTGATGTTTCCATGGCAACAAGATTTCGACAGCCATGTTTTTTTAAATTTGCATATTTATACCTTTGAATGAAGAAAAAACTTTTATATTTTTACGTCATTTAGCGTTTATTTATTGGTTTTGATTAATTTTGAGTGAATTTGAACGGTTTTTAAGAGGTTTTTATAAAATTCACAAATCCAAGATGGCGGATCCAAGATGGTCGCCGTATAACTAATTACCTAATAACTACGTCATATGACCTCATTGTTCCATTGTGCGGACCGCAAAGGAGACAGTTTTGGACGTTCTATGTACCCTCTAGGTTTCATTCTCATAGCCTTAATAATCCTTAATGTCCACCCCCCCCCCCCCTTCCCCCCCAGGCTCAGAAACTCAAAAAAAGCCCAGGCTGAATAGGGTTAAAAGCGTCAACTTCTTCTGGACTACTTCCAACTTCGTTCCCAGGTCTCCGAGAGAGACCCTAGGAACGTAGTAGGTCTACTTCTCCACAAATTAACTTTCACAGATCGGTTATTTTGATATCATTTCGCATTGATTTTTAGCAAAGAGCGTCGGATGCTTCAGGGATACTGGCCGCCGAGCCATATCTACCATGGAAGGAAGAAGTCCTCTTCTAACAGGAAGTTACCGGAGAAGACGGGACGCCATCAGAAAATGTGCTCTGGCGGCAGAAAGACGAGGTTACAGAGTGTTTGCAGTGCAGCATGGGGGATGGTGCGCGGCATCGCGTACAGGTCACAGGACATATGGTAGATATGGAAGATCTAACAGGTGTAGAAATGGAAAAGGAGGACCTTGGGCTAACGATGTTTACTTCCTAAAAGGTGACTCCTATGATCTAATATAAACAATAATAAGTGTATTTGCTATTCGTAGTTCGGTTAAATTTGTAAAAAGAGAGCAACCGGCTTGTCGGCGCAAGCTATCGTGTGTTTTTCCTTCTATAAAAAAAAATCACTTATCTTAAATTTTTCAAAAACGCACCGTCCCTGGATGAGCGCCGCCTCCCGAAAAGCGCCGCACAAAGCAGCAAAAATATTAATGGGTCTCCCTCGAATAAGCGCCGCATCCCTCAACTAGTATGTGGTGCTTTTTCGAAGCACTTACGTTTACGCATAAATAATTTTTTGTTTTATTTCTTTCTTTTAGAAAAGAGTAGTTTTGTTTTGTTTTGTTTTGTTTTTTAAATTGTTTTAATGCCGTCCCCGAATAAGTGACACCGTCATACAAGCCCCGCATTACAAATTAATTAGACATTAGAATTGCGAAAGTGGGACTTTATAATTGGGGACTGATTAAGTACTTACTCCCGTATTTAATTCCCTTACCCTTGGATTTTTTTTCACGCTTTGGACCCGGTTGTTCAAAAAGTGGATAGCGCTATCCACCGGATAAATCATTATCCAGCGATAACACAATGGATTTTGTAAATACTTATCCACTGGATAGTGATTTATCTGGTACAAAGCGCTATCCACCTTTTGGGGCCTTGCAATTACGGCTGTGTTGAAGTGCAATATACAGATGTCTTTCTCTTTTATTGTGATCCCCGGGTTTAATCCTGATGTAAGTTTGACGGGCTTTTGGTCGAAAAAATAGGGTGTTTTTCCCTATATTAATATTTATTTATGACTACTTTTTGTCGATATATACAAATGGATAAAGATAATCCCCTGGGTCGCCACGCAGCTCTTACAACAATTAAAGTGACTTTATTGGCTCACCAAACAATAGATGAATGACCCTATCCCTAAAAACAATAGAAGCTGTTTTTGGCAAGGCCATGCAATTAAAATAGAGTTTTCTGAGAGCTGTGTGGTACTTCTTTCCCCTAATAGACTAGAGGCTGATTGACATCGATCTCAGGTGAACTCGACCAAAACTTAAAATTATATTTATTTATTTATTTATTTATTTATTTATTTATTTACGTACTTGAATCCTCTACGTTCCTTTACTTGGTAACTTGTAGGCTAATCTGCACTAAGCTTTTATGTATTTTATTTGTAGGATCCTGCCCTGCACGAACGACTCGCAAAGACTGCTGTTCGTTCCCGTTCATCTACAAAGGTCGTCGGTATACCCGTTGCACACGAGTGAACAGCAAACGTCCGTGGTGCTCTTTGACATCCAACTATGACAAAGATAGGAAATATGGATACTGTGGTGGTATGTGTGTGTTGAGTTAGAATCAAGTCATGATTGAACTCGTATCTTTGACAAGTAATTTATCAAACACGAGGAAAGGGTGTTTCATCGTGTTTTCAAAACACTGGAAAGTGGGTTAAAAAAACGAGTCGGAGCCAATTTTTTTTTTAAACCGACTCGAATACCTGATTAAACATTCTTATAAGTGTTTGATATAACTCTCCAAAACAAAGGAGTAAAATAGAAAACGAAGGGAGAAAACGCCAAAATATATTATGCTAATTACGATAGGTTTCCAAACCACCGTCATCTTTAATTTGTTCTAAAACTCTTTAATAATTCACGACGAAAACACAAAGGAAATCACTACCGTGAAGAGGTTTGGATACTCGGTCTTATTTAGCAAAGATTTTGGCGATTTTATTCCTTCGTTTTCTTCCCATTTAATGATTAATTTGAGAAGCTATATCAAACACTCGAAGGAGTGTTTCATCAAGTATCCAAACACCTCGAAGTGGGTTTAAAAAACTCGGCTGCGCCTCTTTTTTCAACCCACTTCTCGGTGTTTGGATGTCCTGATGAAACACTCTTTCGTGTTTTTGATACATCATGCCTCAAATCTGATTAAGTTTGATGAGTTGAGAAGGTAATTCGAAGCGTTTCACTTTGTTTATTTCAGTTACGACTCAGTTCAATATTGGAGATATATTTAACACAATGTAAAGGAATTAGGCCAAGGAGTGTTGCATTCTGCAATTTCATCAAGGGATAAAATTGGATTTAGTGGCCTTTCCAAATAAATCTTGAATTAAAATCGCTTGTAATGTGAACGCGACTTTACCTAGCGAGGTGCCAAAGACTATGATCTCAGTAATTTTGTTAATTTTAATCTAAGATCATATTGCAAATATTTTCGTGTTGAAACACTACATATTAAAAAAAAATCTTTAAACCAAATGAACTAAACTGTGTTGTTCCCTAAAAAGGCATATTGTTTTATATGTTAATTCATACTGGCGCATATCTAAGTATAAGGTACGTTTAACATAATTTATTAAATGAGCATCTATCTTAGATAAGTGCCAATATTTTTCTGTATTTTTCCAGCAACTGTTATCAAGGTTCCAGGGTTGTTCACTAGTAAGTACATCATATTAACCCTTTAACTTGTAAAATATTGAACATACCGTATTTACTGTTTTGTAAAAGTTATGAAAATACAAGCGAGTGAATTATCTTTTATTCGATAACTATTACATAATTACCCACCATAAGGACTGACATTAATGTTCGAAAACTGGAATGCTAGTTATTATTCAATGTTTTGAACGGGAAGAAAATCTCACTAGCAAATATTGGCTAGATATGGTTTGAGCTCTAATGTCTGAAGTTTCTGGGGAGTTCATTGAACTCAATATTCTTTTCATTTGCTTTTAGTCCAGAAAATCGGCTGCTTCAAAGATACATCTCGCAGGGCCATTCCTCAACGAGACGGAAGAAGCCGACTTCTACGAGGAAACTATCAACGACGTAAACTTGCTATCCAAAAGTGCGCCCTGGATGCAGCCAAATATGGTTTCAAGGTGTTTGGAGTCCAAAACGGCGGATGGTGTGCATCAGGAGCGCATGCGTATAGAACCTATGCAAAGTATGGAAAATCCAACAGATGCAGGAACGGCAAGGGAGGACCTTGGGCTAATGATGTATACAGGATTTCAGGTATTTACAAAATTTGAAAGAAAGGAAAGTGTGCTCACACCCATAGTCACACTATTTTGCGTGTTCGTGCCCATGGAATAAAATACTATTATCTGTTAAGCCTTCCATCTGTAATACGATGTATTGTAACTGTAACTGTAACGAAGATTCCACAAGGACATAAAAGGATCTTTCGAAGGTTCTAGCAAGGTCTCTGTAAGATCATGTGAAATTTACTGCCCGGACCAGAAGGATCTTTGCAAGGGGTTGTTTACAAGGATCTAGAAGACCCTTGAAGATCTTCTAGGATAATTGATAGAGATCCATGTACGATCATTGTGTACATCTTCTTAAAGGTTTCCACCAGGACCAACACGATATAAACCCCACAAGTAAACTAGGAGTACTTTGTACCTTACATTATTACATACAACCGACCTTCTCCAACAACCACTAGAGCCATCAAGATATAAACACCACAAGTAAGCTAGGAATACTCCTCTACTACTCTATATTACTACTCTATATTTTACATTATAACATTCGACCCAGTTTGTCTAATAATGAAACAGAGAAACCTTTACACCCTTATTTTACCCATACTCTATTGCAAGGTCGATGCAGAAAGCGAACAACGCAAGGATACTGCTGTGTACCGTTCCGGTATCGCAGGCGTCGGTACAACGGTTGCGCAAGAACTCGACGCGGAAAATACTGGTGTGCAATCAGTCCTGACTACAGCAAGAGCAAATTGTGGGGGTGGTGCAGGGGAGGCAAAAGACGTAAGTTTTTCCTATTTTATTGATGTTCTTAGTGTTTTTTTGTTGGAAATCGGATCAAACGCGAATGGGAGTGACCAAGAGTAGTGGGGACCTTAACCTCGTTAAGATTCGATAATGACGCACAAAGTTGACGATCTAACATGAGCATGAGTTGAAAAGAGCTTAAAAGAGTTCTGTTCCAGTAACACCTTCAAAGCTATTCATTTTTCATTTAACTAAAATACGGCATTTATTTCTACAGCTCCACCAATCAAAGTAACACCTGGCGTCGTGGGTAAGTAATACATGTTGGCTTTGATATCAAGATACAAGTTGTAAATCACTTTATTTTGGTGTCAATGTATTTTTCTCGAAAATGCTAACTGAGGAGACCGTCAAATGAAAATAACATTATAAACGGAGCATAAACGTTTAATAATTCCAACTGGTGGCAGGTTGACCAGCTGGTTACCTGGCCTAGGATTTGAATACGGGCCATTTTGCACATCTATTAAGTAGTCAGAGAGAAGGACTTCAACTCCCAACCTCCCACGCTGCCTCCCTCCCCAGTATTTGATTTTTGCTTCCAACTGTCGCATATGACTCTTTAGTTCGTCCCATATTTGTATACATACGTGTATACAACGCTAATTTAACCTGTTGAATGCAATCGCCGTTAACAAGACAACGCCATGAAAATACAAACTGTACTCCGCAGGATTTTGCTGTTTAATTCTAGAAAATCAAAAGAGAAGAACAAATAAAAATTATTATAAGTATAATTACACATTACCGCAGAACTTGCCAGCGTTGGCCAAACTAATTTTAGATATCCAATGACCGTTCGTGGCCAAAGGCACTTCAATCAATAATTTAACAATGAACTAAAGAGTTACTTAGGACAGTTGACATTCTTTTTAAAAATTAAACACTGTTTTATTTTTCCACTGCAGTCAAGCACATAGGCTGTTTCAAAGACACTGGTCGTAGAGCTATTCCGCAAATGGATGGTCGTGACTTCTTGGTCCGAGATTTCTACCGAAGAAGACAGGACGCCATTAAAAAGTGTGCCTCAACAGCCATGAGGCGCGGTTATCGAGCCTTCGCTGTACAGCATCAGGGATGGTGTGCTACGGGTCCAAGAGCTCACGTGACATACCGGAAGTACGGACGAAGCAATCGATGTAAGAATGGCAAAGGAGGCCCATGGGCGAATGACGTGTACTTCGTATCTGGTAAGCTCCTGCAGTTGGGAATTGCCTTATCCCACTTGGCTCTTGTTGGTATTTAAATGCCTTTTTGTTGTTTTTTGTTGACACATTAAAATCAGTTCTCAGTCAAGCGTTCGTTGTAGGTAACCATCTTTGAAATGATTCTGATTCTGACGGTGGTCGCTTACGAGCTGTTCATCTGTGCCCAGCTTTTTGAAAGCCGATTTACGCAAACCCAAAATTAAAATTTAACCAAGATTTCCGTTTCCCCTGTTTCAAAGAATTTTCACCCTTTAAAGTTCGCTGACAAAATGATATGGAGAAATCTACATTATCAGCTGTAAAATACAATTGAAAAGTAAAGTTTATTTTCACATAGGCTTGAACAAACGGGAAATGCAGTCTAATGGTTATCCCATCGTACTTGAATATCCCCCATAGTATTTTATTCTAAGAGAATACATATTACTTCTCAGTCTTTTAACTTGGGTGAAAAAATAAGTGTTGCCGAACTGTTGGAGAAACCAATCAAAAGACTGGGAATGACGCTGAGATGCACTTGGAGTAATGCGTTGGAGGGGGAATTGTGGTGACAAAACTCGTTAGATAATCCTAGCAAATTGTGATCTATATCACACAACTTTGTAGCTGATGTGAGGAAGTTTCTTTTCCTATTCCCCCCGACGGTGACCAAACGTTCTCAAAACTTCCAGTCGCTTACAGGTAGATCGACGTTTCTAATGTTGGGTTATATACATTTTTCTTTCTTGTATATTTGGAAAAAATGTTATTTTTTGCAGGCTCCTGTAGGAAACGAGCAACATCTCGCTATTGCTGTATGTTCCCATTCATCTACAAAGGACGTCGCTACAACAAATGTACAACGAAAAACAGCAAGCGACCATGGTGCGCCTTGACAAACAACTACGATCGGGACAGGAAATGGGGCTACTGTGCAGGTAAGCAAGTGGCATCAAAACACGCTTTTCTAGTGGCAAACCTTGAATCCTAATACAATCTGAAAAGAGATTGATTCTTAAATTGCAAACATTCCAACAGTACCACTGCTTATATTGTGCTGTACACGATGGTTGTAAATGTGTGTGTGTGGATGAAATCCTATAGTGTGACATTCAAATGAAAGCTTTGAGCAGAACGTCCTGTGATACTGTTTATTATTCTGTACAAGGTAGCTCTAACTTTTGAGTCTGTGGATGAAATTCTAAAATGTGACCATTCAAATAAAAAGCTACTAGATAAAATCGTACAGGCCGGGTGAACGTTTAAAGTAAATCTATTGAGCAGCTATTTTATGAGGTGCAATTTGTCGCTCGTTTTTATTATTTTTATGCAATATGAAATAAGGGATCTCTCTTTGATTTTGTAATAGGACACATTTAAGTTTCCAGATCAATCGTTCTTTTTTTTCTTAATACGGCGATAAATAATCGAGTAGTTATTTTTAACCCGTGAATACGCGCAAGTGTAATGAACGGGTCATCGGTAACGGTGGCTAATTAACTCACTCACTCGATCCATCACTCAGATGTAAGCCAAATCCTAGGTAGCGTAGTGGATAAGTAGTCGGACGATACAGCCGGAGCCAACCGAAGGACGCGAGTTAGATCCTCGCCCAGGACGGATTTTTTTATTTTTATTTTATTTTTTATTTTTTTTCGAACTGAAAGTTACTGGGTTTTTTTGCGTTCGTCAAAAATCGTTACATTTAATTTCCAAAAAACCCCCGCAATATTGCGTTACCGTTAGCGTTTCGTATTCACGGGTTGGCTCGAAGGAGCCTTTGATTTAATACATGCAACACTTGTCAGTCGATTCCAAACTTGGTTACGAACTCCCCGTAAAGCCCAGAGGGGTTTGTTCAGAAGCTCCTGCGCCTTTTTATGAAGACACTATAATATAGCATCTTTGTAAATAATATTATTGAAGCAAAAAAAGATTGATTTTCGATCGATCGATCGATTGATTGATTGATTGATTGATTGATTGATTGATTGATTGATTGATTGATTGATTGATTGATTGATTGATTGATTAAAATTACACGTACATCCTAAACAACAAGTATTGAAGTAGAAGATTGGTCACATCAACTGAATAGCGATGACAGTCGCATCGATTAGATCACATATTTACATTTAGGGAGTCACCTCATTTCTTTTCCGTGTTCTAGGACGCCGACCTGTTCGACCTGTGAGGCCAGTTGTTCCTAAAGGTAAGAAAGCTCTGCTCTTTGCAACCTCAAACAGCACTGGTTCTCTCAAAAACGCAGATTTTCCTGTTTCAAGCTGGTTAATACGCTTCAAGATTTTGTGCAAGATATCTATATCGGGACATGCATTGCATGAATATTGCACCATGCATATAAGCAGTCATGTCAGAGTCATAAGGCTGACTTGGCCTCGCTGTAGCATCTATTGGTAAATTTGCCAAGATTCTGTAAGTGTTTGTTTTCTTCGGATTTTGCCTGTTATTTAACGCATCGCCTAAACCCACAGCCTGCGAAGGTCAAGTGATATAGTTTCTCTGCCCCTAACCTTAAAAAACTGACTTTTCCGGTTTGGTAGAGTACCTTGAATTCTACCAGGTCATAGTTAATTTCCAACTTGAATAAGTGTAATCATTTTTCCTCACCAGATATGCCTTATTGATGGTAATTTAGCTATAAATTAGCTAGCCGAGGCATACATGACATAAACTTTTTCTTAATTATTTCCCCTTTTTATTTTCTCCTTTTGCAGGACGAGTCATCAGAATCACCACTAAGATAACAGGTAAGATATATATATGTTATTTACCGGCCGGGAGGTCCGTATAGGAAAAAAACTGTGCCAGAGGTCTCGAGTACGGCCCGAGGCCGCAGGCCGAGGGCCGTACTCGAGACCGAGGTAAGATATATAAAGGGAAGATTTCAATTACGTCACCAATTGTTATTAATGTGCCAACCAGAGCCTTATTGGCTGCCGAAACAAAAGGGTTCTTTTGTTCCAGTGGCTCATCCCTATAATGTTTTATCTTCTGAACGTGTCACTAGGTAACGTTTAAAGTACTTATGCTGTGACATGGAGAATTTTATTGTTTTGGATCAAGACAGATATTAACACTTATGTCCAGAAATGCACGTAACTCGGACCTTGGGCACTTCATATTACACACAATTATTTGTAATTTCCATATGACTTCATGTTTGACAGAATTGCTTGTGTTTAGGTGAGAATTAGGGCTAGGGAACACTTCATGATGTCTATCATAAAGAGCATGAATCTCATTAGCGTGCATTTCTGGACATATCTCGATATTAAAACCATTACCGGAGGGTTGGAAAAATTTCACACGCAAACATTTTTTTATATGCGGCACCTGCTGCAAACAAATTTTTTTGTGTCTCCGTCCAACTGCCGGCATACTTTCAGCAAACAATTTTTTTCTTTATTTTTTCTTCAAACAATTGATTTCACGTACTCCTAGAACCCCAAGCGGGAGAGAGCGAATTCTCGTAGGGAAAACAAAACATAAGTCCTAAACGCATTTTCCAAGACACTAGGAAAGAACTTTTAAAAAAAATTGCCAATTTTTGTAAGTCTAAGAAAGTAATATTGCATAAAAAGCAATTAAAAAATTTAAATTAATAAAATAAATGAATAATAAATAGGAATTTTAGAGGAATCCACGAGATGGCTCCTTCTTCCACTGCTTTCAGATAGATTTTGAATACGGAAATTTTGTTATTGTTGGATGGATGAAAACCGAAGTACATGGAGTGAAAACTTCAGAGCAAGAACAAGAACCAACAACAAATACAACCCATGGCGATGCCTTCGGGAATCGAACCCGGGGCAAACTGGTGGGAGGCGAGTGCTCTCACCACTGTCTCATCCCTGCTTTTCTGCATATTGTTTCTTAACACAATCAATGATCATGGATAGGTTATTTTTATTGTTTTTTGTTGTTGTTGCCTTTTAGCAAAGGGAGCCGGCTGCTTTAAAGATACTGGTCGACGTGCCATTGCGGCTATGGAAGGGAAAAGTCGGCTTCTCAAAGGACATTACCGGAGAAGACCATATGCTATTCAGAAATGTGCAATGGCTGCATGGAGACGAGGCTACAGAGTGTTTGCATTGCAGCATGGGGGATGGTGCGCGGCATCGCGTACAGCTTACAGGACATATGCTAAGTATGGAAGATCTAACAAGTGTAGAAATGGCAAGGGAGGACCTTGGGCCAACGATGTTTACTTTCTGAAAGGTGAGTCTTATGAAAGATGAGTCCTATGGCAGGTCAGATATGAGTTATTACACCTGAAAACCGCATAGGAGCTGAACTTGATAATAAAAACATCAACAAATAGATTGTTTACGTGTCATATGTGAGTATATTGTTTTTGGGCCAATCGTGTTGGCTATCAACCAGTTCATAGCCAATTAAAAAAGTTCGCGCGCAAAATTCAGATCAATGCCTGGAGGTGAATAGCAAATACTGTCCCGAGTTTGAGTAGCCAATCAGAGCGCGCTAAAAAACTACCCACTGATTTGGTACATACTAATCTTCATTACTTTATATTCTAGGTTCCTGTCGTAAAAAAGCGACAAATGGTAACTGCTGCGTGTTCCCATTCATTTATAAACGGAGACGATACTACCGCTGTACCAGGAAAAACGGCGCAAAACCATGGTGTGCCATCACTCCAAACTATGACAAGGATAGGCTCTGGGGCTACTGTGCAGGAGGAAAGGGTAATTACTTCTTATTGATTTCAAATATAGCGGTTTTTAGTTGAGCCTCGAAAGTAATTTCTTGATTTCTTTGGTTTTGCGTTGATACGCTTTGTGATTGGCTAAAGAATCTCGCACACTTTCTCGACCAATCAGAAGAAAAGCAAAACCACACGTTTTCCCGCGCTCGACGTTGGTTACATACATTTGCTTCAAGTGCTTATTGGTTCGTTGGATTGACTTGGATCTCATTTTGGTTTTACGCACTTAAGTGAAAACCGGTTTGAAGGTTCTGCTTGTTTTATTTGTGTTAATTTTGTTTTTGTTTTTTTAGCACGCCCCATAAGAGTCACTCCCTCGTTAAGGGGTAAGTTGATAAGAGTCTAATTCAATTATTTTTATATCTATTTCTTGTAATGCATGAATTTGTACTTTTAGTTGGTATCATCGCGCAAAATGTGTAAAAGGAATTTCCTACAAAATTTTGTAACTGAATAAAATATAGTTGAAGTTAAAAAAAAATAAAGAAAGGAAGACGAATGAAATTACAGACTGGTCTTGAAAAATACCCAGCGCATGTGAACAGGTAATTAACACCGTTCAAACACTAGACGAAGGTATTGATTGCACCTGAATGTTAAAATAAAAAGTGGCCATTTCTATTTTTCTATAAAAGGAAGTGTACAAAAGTTTCGTGACGCCATACCTGTCTTCATAAAGACTAGTCGTAAATGGCCACACTTTTTAACAAAAAGGGCTATTTTTTATCTATTTTGCCTATAATGCAGTTCAAAGACTTGGATGTTTCAAAGACACATGGCGAAGAGCGATCCCTCAACTAGATGGAAAAAGTCGGCTTGTAACCGGAAACTATCGGCGACGTAAATATGCCATTCGAAAATGCGCTTTGGCGGCAGCTAGGCGAGGTTACACATTGTTCGGAGTCCAACATGGCGGCTGGTGTGCATCAGGACCGCGGGCTTACAAAACCTTTGCAAGGTATGGAAAATCCAACAGATGCAGAAATGGCAAGGGAGGACCATGGGCTAATGACGTATACAGGGTGTCAGGTAAGTTGAACAGTTAATAATGACGATAGCACTCCAACTACACGATTCATTTTTTTATGCTATGAACACTAAGATCGTCGGTTCACAGAAGACGCTTTACCTCCTGTTGAGGGCTGTGTCCAACAGTCCGGCTTTGTAAGGACCAGACCAGTGGCGGACCTAGGGGAGGAAGCGGCGGGGACCACGTTCCCCCCTCCCCCACCCTCCCATAACCTTATCTTACAAAAAATTAAGTAACGGAGGGACGAAAAATCTTCCAGTCTCCAACATTTTCACAAGCACCCTCTTGTGCCCTCTTATCCACTCACTTGATGTAGAATCGATATTTGTGAATGTGATACATTTGTAAAACAAAATAATGGTTATAGACACTTTAAGCAATGCATATATCTCAAGTTCACCTTGAAATTTTGTAACCATTTTAATTTATCTGAATTAATTGCTAGGTAAATGCAGACATCGCACAACGCAAGGTTATTGCTGTGTGCCGTTCAGGTATCGCAGGCGTCGGTACAACGGCTGCGCAAGAACTCGACGCGGAAGAACCTGGTGTGCTACTACTCCAGACTACCCAAGGAAAAAACTGTGGGGATGGTGCAGGGGAGGAAGAAAACGTAAGTCTTAATTTTTGATTTTGATGATTTTTGTGTCTATCCCGGGAACCGCGGAGGCACTATGCTGTAACCTGATTCCACTATATACTTCGTGTAAGATGAGTTTTGAGGTTGCTCATAACATTTCTCGTGCCACATGAGGTACATCATGGATGTTAATCGTGAACCGTCAAACTTTGTAACTGTCTAACTACTAACGTAAAGGCTACGTCATGTCAATGATCAATTAACAACATTGTATTACTGTTGATGTAGATCATCGATGGTAAGCGTGAATTGTCGACGGGTAGACAAATGCACGCGTCGCGGACCTTTTTTGTGTCAGTAGTTAGACATCGTAAACGCCTCCACGTTGACTTTTGCTTAGGTGATCAACTGAAAAAAGGAATATGAGGGCAATTTCGAGTAATCAGTAAATAGAATTTTAAATCTTATCTTCTGATACCACAGAGCAAGGATGAACTCCTTGTGCACGGAGGTTCACAATTTCTACATTAGTTTTTGTTCTTGAAAGTTTGAACCATGGAATCTGATTCTGAATCTTGACAAAAAAGAAGAGAGAATCTTACGAGGAGTGGATGACCTCCTTTTCCTCGAACTGTTTCCTGTGCATTTTCAGCTTTTTAATACACTTTGTAAAACGTTATCTTTCATTTGTGTTTTTGTTTACTTTTTTTTCAGCTTCGCCTATCAAAATTTCTGGAGTCACAAGTGAGTAGACCATGTTTGCCTTCTTGATACATACCACTTTTAACGTTAAAAGTCATTGTATCCAAAGGGTCCGGTCACTACTTCAGCGATTTGTATAAAAAAGGCACACAGTGGATACATGTTTCTTTTCTTGTGTACGTTCGATAAACCATATTAATAGTTTGATCTGCTACATCTGTTTTTAAACGTGGCATCGACTCCCATTTTGGAGTTTATGTCGAGGAGTTGTCTTATTGTATAAAGAGACAACTCTACCAGCGTATCAAGTTGCATCTTTACACTGAAAATTCAGCTTACACACTTTCGTGTACGAATTATATCTGTTGTAATTTGAAGACGGATCGGTCCATCAACGCTATCTGTTGTTTCTCAAGCAAGTTAAGGCACGGTTTACCTGCTTATTTGGCATAGTTTCATTAGAAAAGGAAGTCGTCATTCAATATTCCTAATAATTTGCAAGCAATATTGTTTCAGCGGCCTTAATGATATGAAACATTCGTGACGTTCGAATATCAGTCACGTGACCTGTTATTGAACGTTAACGGTTAAAATCTTCAGGGTAAAATGGAGAACATTAAAGCAAATCAAATTAAAACTTTTTGAGCACCAATCTTTTGCATCTTAGGTGCTGGTCATGAAATAGCCTTGTGCACATGTCCAAGTTTAATAGCAATCACGTAATTAGGGTAAATAAGTCGCGTGACTTTAGAAATAGCTTAATAACTTCTAATACAAATTACAGATACCACCTTACAAGGCAGAATAACAATGCTGATACTCTACTGGACAATTTAGTAGCACATATTTTTTAAATTATATCGTAGAACCTTCCCCATTTTAGAAAACGCATTTCGTGACGTCACTTACAGCGCATTGTCACGTGATGCTAACTTACACTTTCAAATGATTAACCAAGTCAGATGTAAATCCTACTATTAGCATCGAACTTTGAAGTTAACTGTATTGATCAATAATAAAGGATCTCTAAATTCGTCGCGGGGGGTCGTTTGAAACGCCTTAGTCATGCCTTAACTTGCCTGAGTTTTCTTCGACCCTAAAGAAGTGACTCGTTTAAAGTAAGGAACGATAGAAAAATACTGCTTCAACCACGATCCTTGTTGTTTTTAAAACTTTAGTTTCATCTTTTCGTTTTCTTTCGTCTTCAGTTCGATCCCTCGGTTGTTTCCGAGATACCGGTCGACGAGCAGTCCCGCAGATGGATGGACGTAACCCACTGGTAAAGGGCTTCTACCGGAGAAGAAAAGACGCCATTTTGAAATGTGCGTTGGTTGCCATGAGATTTGGCTATAGAGTTTTTGCAGTTCAGCATCAGGGATGGTGTGCTACTGGTCCGAGAGCTCACGTGACCTACCGAAAGTACGGACGGTCCAATCGATGTAAGAAAGGCAAAGGAGGACCGTGGGCTAATGACGTCTACACTGTTGCTGGTATGTGTTGGGCAAAGTTTTTATATTGTTTTGCTTTGGTTCTATCTTATTTTTCTTTAAAGGGTACGTTCATAGCATGCAGCCTTTTCCGATAACAAGCATTTCTGTCTCAAATCTCGTATAAAACATAAGCTGCAATGCAAGAATGTGAAAATCCCAACGTCGTCATCCTTGGCGTGCATAGGAAGGTGATGTCATCCGCCAGTCCTTGCAAGCGGAAATTAAAATTCCAGGTTTTCGAACTCGAAAATTTCGCTCGTTCGTTCTTTCAGTCGGCTGTTAACCCTCGGACGTACACGCAAACTTATACCCCAACCGTGGTACAAGGGGGTGGTTGTTGCACCACCACCCCCCCCCCCCCTTTGGGTTTTTGCGATGTTGCAATATTTCGGAAATGTTTTACATCTAATAGATAGCCCGTGATGTTGTTTACAGGATAAGGTAAATATTATGGGTTGGGGCGCTGCTGGGGGTCCGTGACGTCATCCAAAATGGCCGCGACCATCTTGGATTTTACTAAAAATTTAAATTTATCGGAAAAATGCGGAAATTACATATATTGTTTACTAGAGTTGCAAAATAGCATACAATGGTTACCTTCTTTATCCATGGGAACGGCGTTGGAGGAAGGGGATGGTGGGTTGGTGGACGCAGGGGTGGGCAGTTTCTCAGGAAAGGGTAGGGTCAGAAGATGTGTAGAATCTCTTATTTGGAGTGTTTCATACTCACCAGTTGGTTCATAGGAGCCTTTGATTTTAAAAAGGATTCCTTAAGATCGAAGATTTTTCGGGAGATAGTTATAATCAGATGATTTCTTTAAATTTAATACAAACATTTCTTTATTACAGGTTCCTGCCGCAGGAGAACAACGACACGTTACTGCTGCTCGTTTCCGTTCATCTACAAAGGACGTCGTTATAACAGTTGTACAAAAAGAAACCACAATCGTCCATGGTGTGGCATGACACCCAACTATGATCGAGATAAGAAGTGGGGCAACTGTGCTAGTATGTCAATTATTCTTTGTGTAAATTACGTTTTGCAGAACTGGATTTCATTAAAAAATATTTTGTAATACAGTCGAGCCTCCCTAATACGGACATCAAAGGGACAGGCCCAAGTGTCCGCAATATAGAGGTGTGCGCGTACTATAGAGGTAGGAATTGTATGAATTTTGGTATCTTTGTAACCAAGAAAACTGTCCATACTAGAGAGGTGCCCGTATTATGGAGGTGTCCGTAAGGAGAGATTCGACTGTATACATTTTGCCAGGTACAAAATCAATGTAGAGTTTTCTAACGAAATGTGAAGATGGTCCGCGATATTCAAAATATAACTGCAACTAACGCTCATTGTAGGGGAGAAATCAGAAAGATGGCTAATTCTTTTTAAGCAGTTTTAAAATGGCATGTTTAATTTCTAATAGTTTAATTGATTTGTTTTGCTCTTTTGTCTTTACAGGTCGCAGACCTGTTCGACCACCTCGTCCTGTGGTACGTCCACCGCGAGGTAAGTACTGAATCTCTCCCAACAACTTTTCATTCATTTCTTAACCCTATTCCCTATTTACTTAGCGTTTAAAGCAAAATGACTATTGACTTTCCTGTAGTAAATTGTACAACCTGAGATCAGTTTAGCATTGTGATAAACTTTGACTCAGTTTTGACGCTTTTCTACCATAATGAAAATTCCAAGATGGCGGCCACTCAGAAGGTTAGCATGAGATTCCATCCACCAACACCACCTCGGACACCTTATGGAGACTTATATAACGGAGTAACTGGTTAGCTTTCAGTCAAGGTCGGGGGTAGCAGTTTATATAGTTAAATTTAGGCCTAAACAACCCGAGAAGCTAAGTGGTACAGTGGTACGGTAGGCTATGTAAGCCTAAGCCTAGCTGAGGTCACAGGTTCAATCCTGAGTGGGGATTTTAGATTTTCTTTTTTACACTTAAAAATTTATTGAAAATAAAATTCGAAGTGTCGACATTACGTTATATAATTCTCAATTAGGTGTCCGAGGTTGTGTTGGTGGATGGAATCTAATGCTGACCCACAATGATGATGTAATTCCCCGTCACGTAACGTCATCGTGTCACGTGACTCGCGTAAAATTTGACGTATATATTCGTTACTAAAGGTCACCGTTATTTCTCACTTTTTCTAGGACGAGTGATAAGAATCAGTACTGGATTGAACGGTAAGAGTGAATCCGAACTGATTCCACATAGACGACCCTGAATCTTAAAACCCTTTCACTCCCAGAGTCAATTATGAAGACATGTAGTGTAGTTCTAACTTTTGAGTCTGTGGACGAAATCCTATGGTGTGACCATTCAATTGAAACCTCTTCGGCAGTACTTTTGTATGTTACCATTTGTTCTAACTTTTGAGTCTGTTGATGAAATCCTATGGTGTGACCATTCAAATGAAACCTCTTCAGCAGTACTTTTGCATGGTACCATTTGTTTTTCAATATTTTACAAAATGAAAATTGGGATTTTTGTTAAATTTTGAGCTTTGACACTCTTGGGAGTTAAAGCGTTAACTACGTTTTAAAAAATTGGAAATTGGAGGTTTGAATTTATGCGAAACAATGTTTTGCATACATTATGGTCTACGTTATGAGCGTGCATAATTATAAGTCGCATGCCATAGTTGAAAGCACACGTTTCAAGTTCCAAATCGGCCCGAAATGTCATTATCTGTTTTGTCCTTAAAATGAGCCATTATTTCCCTGGGGGCAGTACGCAGCTCTTACAAGGTCTTCTCTGATTTGCTGAGAAAACCATAGAACAAACAACACAACAATGGCTAACAATAGACCCTAGACCTAAAAACAATAGAGCTGCATGATGTACAGGTCCAATGAAATTAGAGGTTGTAAAGAGCTGCGTGGTATCTGTTTCCCTGTGTCCCCTTACCCGCCCCCGTCTACATCTCTTTTCCTGCCCCCGTCCATCCCCACCCTTTTCCACATGCAAATCCACTTACCCACACCCCATCCTTATCCACTTTTCACCCATCAATTTCAATTGTCCTAAAACAGTTCGATAATGTGAGCTTAACGAGTTTCCTTTTTATTAGCATACGGTCTCGGTTGCTACAGAGACACTGGCCGACGAGCAATCTCAACCTTGGAAGGTAGAAGTTTTCTTCTAACAGGAAGTTATCGCAGTAGACGGTACGCTATTCAGAAATGCGCTCTGGCTGCATACAAACGAGGCTATAGAGTTTTCGCAGTGCAGCATGGGGGATGGTGTGCAGCATCGCGTAACGGTCACCGCACGTATGGTAGATATGGGAAATATAACAGGTGCAGAAATGGCAAAGGAGGACCTTGGGCTAATGACGTTTATGTGCTAAGAGGTTGGTCCCGTTCATTAATCATTCCGTTCATTACAACTCCTTATCTAATGAGACCGTGAACTTGTCCTCCCCTGCCTCCTTTATAAAAGCAATTAAGACGTTTATTTGTAATAAATATTAGTAATCTTATATAAATGTGTCAAATTAATCTTTTTGAGTTTTCCTTTTCATTTTGTAACTTTCCATTTATTTTGTAATTATGTATCCGTCGTCATGTTCTTATTTTGTTAATGTCATCTTACAAAACTAAAGCTGAGGAGGCCTAATTAACATAAGCTTCATAGTTCCTTTTAGGCCTCCTCGCCATTGTTACCTCTATTCTTCTTATATTAATGTGTTATGGTAGTATGGCAAATAAAATAAATAAATAAATAAAAAAAATAATGTTGAGGTTCCATACTGGGATTTTCATAATGTAAACGTAACTGATATATTTAGAGCTCTGTGTCTGTTTTCGGGAAATTGTCTTTGTATGTCTGTCTGCCGTCTGTCCATCTAGATGCCAACTGTCTGACTGTATTTAAGGTTACAGTGTACCTTCAGATCGAAAATTTATCGAAAATTTTTTTTTGGCGTCAAAATAAAGTTTACAGAATGAACTTTCATCCAAAAAAAATTATCGACAAATAGTGAAAATTGACGGAGAAATGACGGTATAACTTTTGTGGGCGGAGTTTGTTTATGAAGCGATATGTTTTTTTAAGCGCTGTTTTCTCAAAGTTCATTTTTCGCTTGTTGGGGACACTTTAAAAAGCTACAACTCAAAGGAAATTTGTTCGATTTTCCTCAAATTTGGACAGAAGCTAGGCTGACATATAATCAACAAAAACGTGTCGGCGAATTTCTTATTTCCGAAAACTTTTTCGTCAAGAGCCATTTCCGTGCGATCATTCCAATTTTTTTTCTCCCTGTTTCGAAAATATTCTGTAACTTTTCACTGCAATTGAATATGGGAAATCGCCGACACGTTTTTTTAGCGCTTCGTGTCCGGAAACCCGAGAAGAAATCAAATTAGCAAAATACAATAATCGCTTTGAGTTATAGCGTTTTAAAGCTGATTCGGACGTTCGAATTAAGACGTCGTAAAAAATTCGACAATTCACTTTATTACCAAATGGTTTCCATATTTAGATAGCCAGCTCTATAAGCTTTAATTTGATATCTGGGTTTAGGTATATTAAATGTAATCTTAAGACGCTAGAGCTGTTAACTGGAGACACCCCCGAAGGTACACTGTAACCTTAACAAAGTCACTCTTCTTATAATAAGATTACATTTTGAGTTCAGGTCTTTTTGCGGGATTTTCTCGCTTGCTTTCTGTCTTTATGTCTGGCTGTCTGTTTCCGTCGTGACAACAATCTATTACATACTTTCTCCAAAGATGTAACAATGAGAAGAGGACCTGTCGGTCGTGGTTTATTGCTACAAGGATAAGGGAAACGTTATAGTCAACAGTTAATGTTAGAGTTACAATTAATGTTACAACTAGTTGCAACATTTTTGAGAAACTCCTCCAAAGTTGTTAATCTAAGTTGTCAATCTTGTCACGGAATCCACATAGTTTTGATAAGAGAAAGGGGGCGAAACGATACATTCTTTCTTGAATTCTCTAAATTGGCCCTTAAATGGTTGACTGTCTCAAGTCTTTTTGCAACTAGTTTGGGCTTATAGGGGTTAGGTCTTTAGGGTTGTTTAACTGTATTTATGTTCGTTCCCAGGATCGTGTCGTGTAAAAACAAGCACCGGCCACTGCTGCTCATTCCCGTTTATCTACAGAGGACGTCGTTATAACAGTTGTATACGACGAAACCACAAACAATCTTGGTGTGGTCTGACGCCCAACTACGATCAGGACAAGAGATGGGGCAACTGCGGCGGTGGAGGTATATATTAGTAATAGTCTTTTATTGGTTATTGTCATTACTGAGACATGGAAGCACAACTCCGACCGAACCTAATCCGGCACGAAGTGGCAACAGTATAGGAAAAAGGTACCGGGAACTAAAGAGCTCGGGCCAGGCAAGTGACTCGACGAATGACATCAATCCCGGCTTGAACTGGGTGGGTGGGTGGGTAGGTGGGTGGGGGCCCAGTTCGCTCTCCGTCGGTTTGAATTACTAACAACAACAACAACAAAAATATAACTAACCACGAGCTGTGAGCGCCCTTTTGCCTTTATACTCCCCAGCCACCGATGAGCAGCGCATCATATCTTAACACGCTGCTTTGCACGTGCTGAAGGTCATTAGTGACCTAATCTCGGGAGAATATACATATTTGCATGACTGTGTATAGGATAGGAAATTGTGCGACCATGTCGTACAATTAGGAGGTATGTCCAGAAATGCACGCTAATGAGATTCATGCTCTTTATGACAGACATCATGAAGTGTCCCCTAGACCTAATTCTCACCTAAACACAAGCAATTCTGTCAAACATGAAGTCATATGGAAATTACAAATAATTGTGTGTAATATGAAGTGCCCAAGGTCCGAGTTACGTGCATTTCTGGACATAAGTGACAATTAGTGACTGATGTGTTCTCGTGATGCTTTGAAAGTTCCCAAAATTGCACGAGTCTTTAGGCTTAAAGACATCATTGATAATTATCACCTGTTTCGTAGTTAAGAAAGCATTTTCGACTCTTTTTGGCTATGAGGATACTAACCTCGCATGAAAGTAGTATCAATTCTTATCTTTTTTAGCATTGATCTAAGTAAGTATGCATTTATTTCGTAATTTAAATCTTTTTATATTTACTATCACACCAGGTCGACCAATTAGAATCACGACGACAATATCACGTAAGTTGTCACACCTTTACTATTTTCTCCTGCCTATTTTTTCTAAAGCCGAGTTTTTTTGGCTCCTTGATTTATGAAAATGAAATGGACTTTCACCCTTTTACATTATTCAAAACTGAACAAATATGCAACTAAATAGGTTTGTGGATGAAATCCTTTAGTGCACCCGTTCAGGTGAAATCTAACTAGGTTCTATTTGATTAGAAAATTCTGTATCATTTGTCAAGTTTGTACCCTAGCAATGCAGTAGTTGTCAAACAGTGGTCTCATTGGAAAGTGAAGCACTGCCACTGGGTTAAATAGCTTTCTTCCTTCAACAAAGATAAGTTTTTCAAACGGTTTAAAGTAATACTGTAACAATCTAGTAAAAAAGTATGACTAATGCTCACAGATTCTTTAGCCTGTACAACCTATACAGAGATAAGCGACGGTCTGTTGAGAAAAAGATTTCGTTGGGTTTAGTTGGTTGTAACAAACGTTTTTTGGTTTGAATTATTAGTGCAAAAGGTCGGTTGCTTCAAGGATACATCTCGAAGAGCAATACCACAACTCGATGGAAAAAGTTCACTCTTACGTGGAAACTATCAACGACGAAGAGATGCAATTGCCAAATGCGTTGCCGAGGCCGTGAAACGAGGTTACCGAATGATCGGAATCCAGCATGGCGGATGGTGTGCTTCAGGACCACGAGCTCAGAAAACCTATGCAAAATATGGACGATCCAACCGATGTAGAAATGGCAAGGGAGGTCCCTGGGCTAATGACGTTTACCGGATTTCAGGTATGTTTTGTAGTTAACCAAGAATTTCTTCAAACTAAACGTTATGTACGCATTATTCACGAATCGTGCGTGATTTCATGCGTGATTACATGCGTGATTTCACGCGTGATTTTATGCGTGATTTCACGCGTGATTTCTTGTGTGATTTCACGCGTGATTTCACGCTTGATTCTATGTGCGATCGTACGCGTGCTTTTACGCATGAGTTCCTATGCGTGTTCACGCTTGTCCTCCGTGCGATCGCCCCAGTGAGCTCACATTACTTTTTTCGTAGGTAAAGTACACAGTAAAATCATTTATCTTCAAGAAACTTCATCTTTACACTTTTCGTTTCAGGAAATTGTAAACAACGCACGACATCCGGGTACTGCTGTTTTCCGTTCACATATCGTAGGCGTCGGTACAATGGTTGCGCAAGAACTCGACGTGGAAGACGATGGTGCGCAATCGCTCCTAACTACAACAAAAACAAAATGTGGGGGTACTGCAGGGGAGGAAGACGCCGTAAGATCCTTTTCCGTTGTCATGGCATTGTTTCTTCTTATTGCATTTGTTTAGTAAAGGTGCTGTAATTATTTTGTGACCATTCCAGAGAAGACAACTCGAAATAGAAGTCATGTTCCTATACGTGGATTTTGTGTAGCACCTTTAAAAAAAGATTGTTAGAAGCTGATAAACATCCATGCAATGTAGTTCCAACGTTTGAGTCTGCAAACAAAATCCTTCGATGCTACCATTCAAATGAAACCTCTTAGACAGTACGTTTGCATGATACCATTTGTTTTTCAATATTTTACAAAATGAAATTTGGCATTTTTCTTGAGTTTTGATGTTTGACACTGTTGGGAAATAAAGGTTTAAGTTAAAACTACAAATCAATACGTTATTGGGGGACATGTAAAATGACGAACTAAAAACAGCACAAACATTCTTTTCCGGAATAAGAATACTTGAAATAAAAAGAATAGAAATTTGGGGAAATAAAGTTACAATTATCGCTACCAACTAATCATAAATCAAATTGCACTGTAACTTTTAGTATGAACGGAATAGTTTGCAATTGATTTGTCAATAATAACAAAAAACACATCGATATTAAACTACAAGAACTGTTCTGATCATAATTACTTTCTACTTTCCACAGCAAAACCAACAAGGGTGACAACAGGAGTCATAAGTAAGTTATGATTAAGCTTGGTTCCCACTAGAGAGGTAAGCGGAATCGTAAGCGGAATCGTAATCGTAAGAACCTTACGATCTAGTGGAAATCAAAACGACGGAAGCGGATAGTAAGCGACGGAAGCAGAAGCGGAATCGGAAGAAAAAGGAAACTTTCTGATCCTTCCGATTCCGATTCCGTCGAGCTTCCGATTCCGATTGCGACTCCGTTTTTTAATTTCCACTAGAACGTAAGGCTCCTTACGCTTCCGACTCCGACTCCGCTTCCGATTACGTCGCAAGTGGGAACCAGCCCTTACAGATTATTAGATTTATAGCTATTATACACTGCACTTTGTTATACTGTATAGCGCTTTTCTAATATAAAATAGACATAGATGTCGAGAAAACAACGTTGAATAATGCTGTTTAGTTACATTGGAATCTCTTTTAAGAGAACACCATTGGGCCCAGGAGACGTGTTACCTTAAAATAGAGTTGTCCCTTTTAAGGGCTGGTTCCCACTAGCGACGGAGTTGGAGCGACGAAGCGGAACCAAAGTCGAAAGCGTAAGGAGTCTTACGTTCTAATGGAAATTAAAAAGCGGAGTCGGAATCGGAATCGGAAGCTCGACGGAATCGGAATCGGAAGGATCAGAAGGTTTCCTTTTTCTTCCGACTCCGCTTCTGCTTCCGTCACTTACTATCCGCTTACGTCATTTTGATTTGCACTAGATCGTAAGATTCCGATTCCGCTTCCAATTCCACTTCGGTCGCTTACATCGCTAGTGAGAACCAAGCTTAATAGAGGTGATAATTACAAAGATAATATAAGCGTTTTGCAGGGCGGGACCAGAGAAGTGTCCCCTTTATGCAGGTGTCCCTTTAATAGAGGTGATAACTACAAAGATTATTAGAGCGTTTTCTCGGCAGCGAGAGATTCAGGTGTCTCCAAGAGTAGTGTCTCCTTAATGGGTGTCTTTAAGTAGAGGTTTCACTGCACATGTTAAGTGGCTCGCAAACATTTTTCTGGGAAAAGACGCAAGAAACGATAGCCGTATGATCATGATGCAGGGTGAAGGCCATTTGTACGATGACGTCATTTGACTACTACTACCAGAATCCTTCAGTTTTTTGTTTTGTTGTGCAAATTAGGGCTATTGTTATTTAAACTGCACTGGATAACAAAATTTAAATAAGGAAGGAAAAACGAAATGAATTCTGGTAGTAGTAGTAGTAGTCAAATGACGTCATCGTGCAAATGGCCTATTACAGTTTGGACGATTGAGCAAGGCAGGCGCACCATTACATAAGTAACCATTATCATCACAATCACTATCATTACATTAGAAGTCATCATCACCACCATTATCATCACTATCGTCACCCATCATCTTTAATCACCATCATAAATGAATCATCACCATCGCCAAATCCACTGCTAAATAGAGTTTCCAGTTTATTTGCACTTACGAGTGCAGTATCCCAAGCAGAGAGTCTATCAGCGTCTTTCTAAGGCCAGTTTCTGGTTTCTGGTTTCAAATTTCTGGGCACATAGCCATAGCATTTAATAACCCAGAGTAATCTTCGACTTTTAGTGAAATCAGTTGGATGCTTTAGAGACACGGGTCGCCGAGCTGTCCCACAGATGGATGGACGTAATCCATTAGTTACTGGTTACTACCGAAGACGAGCAGAAGCCATTAAGAAGTGTGCCCTTGTTGCCCTGAGGTTTGGTTACCGAGCTTTTGCTGTACAGCATCAGGGATGGTGTGCTACTGGTCCGAGAGCTCACTTGACCTACCGGAAGTATGGACGGTCCAATCGGTGTAGGAACGGCAAAGGAGGTCCGTGGGCTAATGACGTATATAGGTTATACGGTAAGCTAACTTCTATTTTGTTATTCCTGCGTAAGATGTTATATCCTAGATTTTTCCCAATTGTGGTTTTCATACATAACAAAAATACATGAGTACTTGTTTTTTTTTAGGGCCATTTAAATTGTCTTTGGCTTGACTTGATGACAAAGGACTGCGCCAAAAACGAACATGCTATTTCCAGTTACCGTTTGCGGCGCTCAAAACGTCAATGTCCCCGTTGCTTGAGGTTTCTTATACTTTCGATGATAAACGTTTTTACTGACTGATATTACATCGTACAATTATAAATTTTTGCAATTTAGATTCATTAAATACCGAAAAAAGTATAATAAATATGGCAAACATAATAGCTTAGACTAAAAATCCAAACTCTTCGAATTCCGCTCTCTTCAAAGCGAAAAAATGTAGTATATAAAAACGGACTTTTTTTAAAAACTACTATAGTTTTTTACTGTTAATTCTCAAAAGATGCTTAAGGCACATTCTATCTAGCTAGAAAATGAAATCTTACTATTGTTTGATTCTAAGCTAATATCCGGTTTATTGTGGTTATACAGGAAAGTGCAGAAGACGAACCACTTCTCGTTATTGCTGCTCGTTCCCGTTCATCTACAGAGGTCGTCGATATAACAGTTGTACAAGAATAAGAAGCAAACGACCTTGGTGCGCATTGACTCCTAACTACGATCGAGACAAGAAATGGGGCGTCTGCGGCAGTATGTTATCTCTTCTTCGTACCTTATTCTCCGGGGAGAGACTGGGATGATCGTCTTACCTTTTAGGGCTTAAAGTGCCCCTAAACCCAAAATTGTTTTTTGTTTAATCAACTCTATGTACGTTGAAAAGTTGAATAGTTAAATATTTCTTGTTTTTAACGTCGCGTTAGTGAGTTATAGAGATTTCAATTTACAAAATGCTAATTAGATGACGTAAATTCGGGAATTTGCCGTTATTTCTACGTCAATTAACAATACGCAGTATACAACTTAAGGAAAATCAATTTTAGAAATACCAAATATAAACTGTGGATAGTCAATTGATTCGTAAAAAATATTACTTGGAGGTAAAAACAAGTAGTTGTATAGTAAATGATTCCCGAATTTACGTCATCTAATTAGCATTTTGTAAATTCAAATCTCTATAACTCACTAACGCGACGTTAAAAACAAGAAATATTTAACTATTCAACTTTACAACATACATAGAGTTGATTTAGCAAAAAAAAAATGGGGGGTTAGGTGCACTTTAAAATTGGTTTCTGGAGGCCGTTTCTCGAAAGACCCGGCAATTACCGGCCCGGAAAGCTGTTTTATTTTCATTGAAGATCGAGGTTTCAAACGTTTTGCAGATAATACCATAAATCTATCAGTTAGCAAGCCAAAATGGACTGGTTTGTTCGCTAGGACCCGCGCTTTTTGTTCTTTAGATTTTGATTTCAATATTTGGCTTCGGGCCCGAAACGTTACCGGGATTTTCGAGAAACGGGCCCCTGGTTCCTTTTAGGGATATACGGTCATCATCAGTTCAGTTTCCCCGTGTGAGGAATAGGACGTGGGGAGGAATATGCAGGCGTTTATCGCCCGGGCTATGCACGGGAACGCACGGGGTATGCACTTGGTATGCACTTGGTATGCCCAGAGGGAGGGAATGATTTCGCTTGGTACTGACTGATAAATTAGACGTAAAAATGGATTTATCATAAATTAAAAATCATCTTTTCTTGAGACCAGTAGGTTTTTCAGAAAAAAAAAGTCAATTTAAATTTTGGCAGCTCAAAACTGTAAACCAACCTGATTCCTGCGGAGGAAGCATAACTTGGATTATGCTCAATAACTTATATAACGTCATAAGGTTGCAGTTAACGACTACTAGTGTAATAATCCGAAGTCATAAAAGGTACTTTTTTCATAAGCAAATATCCATAGCTAAAATGGAAAGTGCCTGATGATTTTTATTCTTTTTACTGACTAGAACGTCGACGTCCAGTGCGACCTGTTCGACCTGTTGTGCGACCACCAAAAGGTATGAAAAATACTATATAATTACCAATAAAATATTTTAAGTCCTGAAAATTTTGAATTGCTTTTAGACTAATTTTGTTTGGTTGTGTATTTTAAAAATAGCGTTCTTTACTTTTACTTTTTTTCGCAGCAAGGGTCATAAGAGTTACCACAAATTTGAAAGGTAAGTTTGGTTCATTTTAACACAAAATGGAAATAGAAGAGGGTTATTACACAAGCAAAAAGTGCAACTTATGTAAAAGGGCAATATTTTTAGTATTACTTTGAAATCCAAAGCAGATACTTGTACCAGTGAAAACTCAACAACGCCGTCCAGGTTTATATAAAGTTACTCTACTAATTCACTGTAGCTTTGATTAAGGCAGCTTACCATTTGTCAGAACTGGTCTGCCAGACCGGTCAGCTACCGTGTAGCATGAAATTTTTGCGGGACTTTTATTTTACGGATTGGCGATTTTTTTAGGTTTGCGGGAACAAATTTTTGCGGCTCGAATTAACTGAAATATCCGCTGGGAACTAATTTTTGCGGTTTCCTTTTCAAGCAGCGAGCCGTCATTATCAGTACGTGCAGAAAAATCCCACAATTATCGAGAACGGGTGGAAAAAATGTGACATCCTAGAGGCCTTAGAAAATGGTGCCCCTTCGGAGGACCCATTCGAGCAAGTTTAACGTGACCTTTTGACTGCTTTGAGTTCGTTTCTTGCCTCAGAGACTGCAGGAAAAGTATTGACTTAGCCTTTTATCGGTTCGTTTTGTTTGTAGCAAGCTCCGAATGCTTTTTCTCAATGAAAATATCAAAATAAACGTTCTTTTTTACCCCAGTGTATGATATTTAGTAACACCAGTGGATTAAAAGCCATTTTTGATTATATTAACGGGAGTAAATTTTTGCGGTTTTTAATTTTGCTGGTGTTTGTTTTCTGCTGTAACTTATTTTGCGGATCAAGTACCATCCGCAAAATCCGCAAAAATTAAACCCCGCAAAATAAAAGTGCTACACGGTAGAAACCAGAATGCGCTTTTTGAAGATGTGTTTCTACAAGTCCAAATGACCAGTCTGTCAGACCAGTTCTGACAAATGGTAAGCGCCCTAAACGTTTCTAGCTACGTACGGAGTGTCAGGCATAGAAATACATACTTCAAACCAATTTTAAGAGAATGATTCCCGTTTAGAGATTAGTCTTCAATTAGAATCGAAGATACGTAAATTTCCATTTGTAAAATGTCTACTTATTTCCATTACAGCATACAGCATCGGCTGCTTCAGAGACACGGGCAGACGAGCCATATCACCTCTGGAGGGTAGAAGTCGTCTTCTGCGGGGCAGCTATCGTCGCAGACGATACGCCATTCAGAAATGCGCCCTTGCTGCGCAGAGGCGAGGCTACAGGGTGTTTGCAGTGCAACACCAGGGATGGTGTGCATCGGCCAGGAGAGCTCATCTGACATATCGTAGATATGGCAAATCAAATAGGTGCAGAAAGGGAAAAGGAGGACCTTGGGCTAACGATGTTTATGTTCTGAGAGGTATAGCATCGTTTACTTTTAGCCCCTTTGCTTCCAATAGAGTGTTTTCACTCACGTGGTCTGCAGCTATGCTAATTCATTTGAACAAAACAAAGTGTTTGCATAAGAAAAGAGTTCAATCCCCACAGGATTAGCTTGGGACACCAATATGGCCGCCGTTTTATTGTTTTGGGACACCAACATTGCCGCCGTGACGTCATGTGAAAACACTCTATAGTGAAACGAACTGTAAAATGCTAAAAAAGCTCTACACAAATTTACCGCCCAAAAGTGCTCATTTAGATTGTCAAGTCATAAGTAAATAAAACCAAAAAATAAATGTAAATAAATGTAAATAATGTAAATACACGGTTCAACGTTTGTTGATCAACAGATGTTGAAACGGCTGTCGAACCCCTGGCATGATACACTGTTCAACATTGGTCTAATGTTGAACAATGTATCACGCCATGTTGAATGTTGAAATGGGCCATTCAATATGTTGAACGTTGTTCAGCGAAAATAAAGACGGTCTATTCCGTTCACAAGTTAACCTCAGTCAATCGTTTTAAAATGTTAAATGTGTTAACCCTGAACTTGAAAGACACAGAATCGACACCCATCCACATTGTGATGTGGCAGTGTTAGAGAAATGCGGGAAACAGACAATTTACATCAATTGGATTTTGTCGAGCTACAGTGTACAGACTGAACTCAAAGAAGGACTTTGATACTGCATATGATAAAGTAATGAGCACAGGTTTGGCTTTCTTTATGAGGCCAATTCTGTTGTAGGTAGATCATATATCCTGGGTTGACCAATACTCAAGTTCAGCAGGAACATTCTCATATTTCAAATGATCACTCTTCATATTCATATCCATCTTCCACTGAGGCTGGTGACAGTCACATCAATGACAGCCTGCCTGAGAATATCACTGGACAGCCATCCATTTTGTCCATTGTCCAACTATACACACTTACGACGTAAGCATGAAAGCGAGGCCTAAGGGGCACATCGCAATTAAAAAGGCAGAAGTGCAGCCTATAACTACGATAAAAATTCTCTGACAAATGTTGCGTCGCTGCGCTTTGTAATAATCTTTCCGATAATAGGAAAGACTTGACGTTTCATGCATTTCTTAAGGGTCCTTACCGAAGGTTAGTTTTTCCGCCGTCCACTTTTCAACTGACTTTCATTTACTATATCTACTCCAGGAATATCTTCTGGGGTTAAATTTTAATCTCTAAATCACAAATCGCTCTTGTTTCCGCTGCCATATTTACTTTTTTTGAAGTTTGCGGTACGTTTGGTGGCCCTTAGCCTCGCTTTCATGCTTACGTCGTAAGTGTTTATCGGGCCACTTCACATCTCTCTAAGCAGCAGAGAACATGTTTTTAATTCATTTCCTCCTATTTTTTAAATCAATATATGAAACAATTTTCCCAAGAAATAAACTGGCAGATACTCTTAAGCCCTTGTGGGTAAGCCTAATCTTGGAGATTGTCTATGGGGGCTGGACACTGATACGACATACTGTCATGAAGAAGTGTTCATAATTCAAAGACCTTCAATAAGGAAAATCCCAAATTACCTTCTTTCATCGGATCTTGTATCCGACGATCGTCTCAATATACAATATACGTTTGTCGTTTAATGTGAACATCTTTTACTTCGGTAAATCAAATGTCAAACTCCACTTAACAACAAAGATATTAAATGTAGACTCGGAAAAAAACCGAGTCCCAGATGGGATTTGAACCCACGACCCTCCGTGATCTAGTCGGATGCTCTAACCACTGAGCTACTGGAGACTCTATGGTGAGCAAGGGTCAATTTGTGGGTCTTGACTGGAACCGCATCGCGCGGCTACACAGCCAAGTATTGACTAGCACATGTGAAACTCACTAACAGCATCGCGCTGTCACATTAAAGCATATCAAGATGCAGCCAACCAACCTCCAAAGTGAGTATACAAAGATGAAACAACAATAACAACAAAGATATTAAATGTAGACTCGGAAAAAAACCGAGTCCCAGATGAGATTTGAACCCACGACCCTCCGTGATCTAGTCGGATGCTCTAACCACTGAGCTACTGGAGACTCTATGGTGAGCAAGGGTCAATTTGTGGGTCTTGACTGGAACCGCATCGCGCGGCTACACAGCCAAGTATTGACTAGCACATGTGAAACTCACTAACAGCATCGCGCTGTCACATTAAAGCATATCAAGATGCAGCCAACCAACCTCCAAAGTGAGTATACAAAGATGAAACAACAATAACAACAAAGATATTAAATGTAGACTCGGAAAAAAACCGAGTCCCAGATGAGATTTGAACCCACGACCCTCCGTGATCTAGTCGGATGCTCTAACCACTGAGCTACTGGAGACTCTATGGTGAGCAAGGGTCACTTTGAGCTTTTTCTCGTTCTGTTTGCACTTGAGCTTTTTCTCGTTCTGTTTGCACTTTGATAATTCAAATATCCTCATCCGAAGTCTCAGCAAACACCACGAGTAGGTAGGTGCATACTCCACAAGTAGGTGCATACTCCACAAGTAGGTGCATACTCCACAAGTAGGTGCATCCTCCACAAGTAGGTGCATACTCCACAAGTAGGTGCATACTCCACAAGTAGGTGCATACTCCACAAGTAGGTGCATACTCCACAAGTAGGTGCATACTCCACAAGTATGTACATCCTCCACAAGTAGGTACATCCTCCACAAGTATGTACATCCTCCACAAGTATGTACATCCTCCACAAGTATGTACATCCTCCACAAGTATGTGCATCCTCCACAAGTAGGTGCATCCTCCACAAGTAGGCGCATACTCCACAAGTAGGTGCATACTCCACAAGTATGTACATCCTCCACAAGTAGGTGCATCCTCCACAAGTAGGCGCATACTCCACAAGTAGGTGCATACTCCACAAGTACGTGCATACTCCACAAGTAGGTGCATACTCCACAAGTAGGTGCATCCTCCACAAGTAGGCGCATACTCCACAAGTAGGTGCATACTCCACAAGTATGTACATCCTCCACAAGTAGGTGCATCCTCCACAAGTAGGCGCATACTCCACAAGTAGGTGCATACTCCACAAGTACGTGCATACTCCACAAGTAGGTGCATACTCCACAAGTAGGTGCATACTCCACAAGTAGGTGCATACTCCACAAGTATCACATAATCTGCTGCCATGAAAATGTTGGCAAAAGCCACTGCCATTTTCATTTCAATAGCGGTATTATGTGTTTGGAGATAATTTTCTCCGGTAAAATGAAACGATTCTCCTGTATGTTTAGCATTTCTTTGAGGAAATGGGTTGGGATATGAGGTTTGTTTTATGCTTTGTTTTCAATAATACTCGAATTATTTTCTACAGCAAATGATAATGAAAAGATGGTAATTAATCGTATGGATGATAACAGTTATAGAGAACTTGTTCAATCTTTGAACAGAGAACAAATGGAGTATTTTTGTACCATATGTTACTCTCTGATAAAAACGACGAGAAGCAATTGACGCTTTTTAAATAGTGGCGCGGGTTTAGGGAAGGCAACAGTAACACAATATTTGTATGAGGCTCTTGATAATAAACCAGGTGAAAATCCAGATCGACGAGTTGAAAGTACTGAAACTTGCTCCAGACACAAGACAAGAGGACTGCATAACCATTAACCGCGGTCAAACAAGAGAAATTTGCAAAAGTTAAGCAAAGTACTTAAAAGTTAAGGTTGTCGTTTTCACTGTTTAAAGTTTAATATATTACCAATACACTGTCAATTTACCAAACGTTTTGAAAGTTTACCAAAAAAGTTCTACGCGTTAGAAAATGTGAACTGCAGAATTGTCGGTGCCATTTGCCAACATAATTTTGATCAGGCGCAAATAGTTTTGGTCATTTTTCAACTGTAAAAAGCTCATCATTTTGAGAAAAATTAAAAGATAGTAACGTCAGTTGATGTTTTGTTATACATCCTTGCCCATATTTCCATTTAATATTAAATAAAATCCTACTAAATAAAACGAAAAACGCCATGGACGTTTGACCGCTGTGGAGCATAACCATTACCAATTACATGCAAACAAAATTGCCAAAAGGGAAATTGAACTCAAGAAACCACACACACTAACCTAAATGTCCAATTGCAACATCAAAAACAATATTCGGACATAATATGACAGCATTGCAAGATCGGGGAAAAACTTAGAGGAGATAGCCCAGAGGGCACTTTGATTATTAATGAGCTGTTGGCTTTTGACAACTTGTTGAAATTTCACAATAAAATCCGGCACCGGAGAATATAATCTTCAGTCCCGATAAACTAAAGCAGAAACGCAAATCCTCAAAATTAAACTCCGGCAAAATTTAATGCAATCTAGAGAATCACGAAGGGGAATGTGCGTTCAAGTCATTACTTTTTGGATCATTTCTGGCTTTACAAACATCACGGGTTAACGTTCAAACCAGGCATATTATTATTTTCACGGATATCTCAGAAAACTAAACTTATCTGGTACAACCAATGTTTTTCGCCTTTCCAAGCTTTCTTGGTAATTTAAATTTGTATTTTAATTTGATAGGTTCATGTAGAATTCGTTCGTCAAGTGGTAACTGTTGCGTGTTCCCCTTCATCTATCGAGGCAAACGATACAACCGCTGTACCCGAGTTAATTCCAGACGCCCATGGTGTGCAAATACTCCGAATTATGACGTAGATAAGCTCTATGGCTACTGTGGTAGACGTGTAGGTAAGGAATAAATTATTATAGTTATTTAAATTTAAGCCATGTACATAAGATTGCAAAGGGTGAAAAAGCAAAGAATGTTTGTTTGTGTTTTACTAAAATTTATGGAGTGGACTAGAAGGAAAAACGAGATTGGACTACAGTCGAACTTCTCTACAACGACCAACTTCGGACAGACCTTTTTGACCGTTGTAGAGAGGTGGCCGTTTTGGGGAGGTTATCAATTAGAGCATTTAAGTGAGTGAATGGGAAGGCGAGACAAGAAAACATGGCCGTTGTAGAGAGGTGGCCGTTATGGGGAGGTTATCAATTAGAGGATTTGAGTGAGTCAATGAGAGGTCTGGACAAGAAAACATGGCCGTTGTAGAGAGGTGGCCATTATGGGGAGGTTATCAATAAGAGTATTTGAGTGAGTGAATGAGAAGGCGGGACAGGGCGGGACAAGAAAACATGGCCGTTGTAGAGAGGTGGCTGATATAGGGAGGTTATCAATTAGAGGATTTGAGTAAGTGAATACGAAGGCGGGACAATTAAAGAAAACATGGCCGTTGTAGAGTGGTGGCCGTTAGTAGAGGTTCTACTGCCGTAATTAATCACTAAGTGGTCTTTTAGCCAACAGCATTTTTGTCACGTTAATTAAATTTCGTGAAACCAAATCCAAAGTAGTCTGTTTGACCAATCATAATATAAACAGACAATATAATTAACCAATCAATGAGCCAGTCAAAACGTGTGCGAGCAATTCACGATTTGTATTAGTTTTACATCTTGTTGGTTAGGAAAATGGCGCAAACGCGAACTTCTTTTGACACTAAATTGAAAAGTGCTTTTTGCGTCGGAATTCCGTTAAAATTCGATGCTTAGAGACCTATTCTTCGTCCCTGTGTTGTGTGCTTAACATAGCCACTTCCAATACCTTTCTAAACCCAAGGTATGAGTAATGTCCAGGATAGCAGGAAGAGGGCAGGAGGGGTATTACGCTACTCCATGACTAGCATCACAAAGTGTCCTCATCTATAAAAGTTCACCAAAACACACGCAATTCTGTCAAATGTGAAGTAATATGAAAGTGACAAACATGGGGTAGTATCCGTTAAACAATACTTCATGTAATCCTGGACAGAAGTGCTTGCCAACAAGCAATTGCTCCTTTTTGTTATGCAGCCATTTTTATCTTGTGGTAAGGAATTACAACGGGTTTTATATCGGCACCTGACGCCACATCAGCTCATTTATGTGATTATTACAGGTTTATATTAATTAACAACTTTTCCGAGTTTCAGTAGCCAATCAGAGCGCGCCAACAATGCTATCCACTGTTTCAGTATATACACCGAATGCAAATATGGCCGACCAACAATTTTTTGTTTGGATAGGTTCTCAAGAAAAGAAAAGCAATTGGATAACAATAAAGATCAGGTCAAAATGAGTCATTGTGTGCATTTTCAAGGCCATATTCTTATTTTAGGAGAAGTTATGGGCAATCAAATTTTGGGAAAAACATGAAAGTGAGGCTACTAAGGCTAGAATGTCTTTTTTCATACAAATGCTTAAAATTTCAGTGAGCCATAACTTTGCAACCGTTTAACCAAAAACACTCAAACTTTGCAAGATGATGCACTTAGCAGCACTTGTCTACGTGATATCATTAATTTCTCTGAAAACTTGGCCAAAAAAAAAACTGCCTGGCGGCCATATTTGCATTCGGTGTATACTAATTATTGATATTCATTAACTGTTACTGTCCGCAGTGCGTCCTATAAAGATGACACCATCCATAAGAGGTATGCTTACTGTACTGTACTAAACCATCCATAAGAGGTATGCTTACTGTACTGTACTAAACCATCCATAAGAGGTATGCTTACTGTACTGTACTAAACCATCCATAAGAGGTATGCTTACTGTACTGTACTGTACTAAACCATCCATAAGAGGTATGCTTACTGTACTGTACTGTACTAAACCATCCATAAGAGGTATGCTTACTGTACTGTACTGTACTAAACCATCCATAAGAGGTATGCTTACTGTACTGTACTAAACCATCCATAAGAGGTATGCTTACTGTACTGTACTAAACCATCCATAAGAGGTATGCTTACTGTACTGTACTAAACCATCCATAAGAGGTATGCTTACTGTACTGTACTAAACCATCCATAAGAGGTATGCTTACTGTACTGTACTAAACCATCCATAAGAGGTATGCTTACTGTACTGTACTAAACCATCCATAAGAGGTATGCTTACTGTACTGTACTGTACTAAACCATCCATAAGAGGTATGCTTACTGTACTGTACTGTACTAAACCATCCATAAGAGGTATGCTTACTGTACTGTACTGTACTGTACTAAACCATCCATAAGAGGTATGCTTACTGTACTGTACTAAACCATCCATAAGAGGTATGCTTACTGTACTGTACTAAACCATCCATAAGAGGTATGCTTACTGTACTGTACTAAACCATCCATAAGAGGTATGCTTACTGTACTGTACTAAACCATCCATAAGAGGTATGCTTACTGTACTGTACTAAACCATCCATAAGAGGTATGCTTACTGTACTGTACTAAACCATCCATAAGAGGTATGCTTACTGTACTGTACTAAACCATCCATAAGAGGTATGCTTACTGTACTGTACTAAACCATCCATAAGAGGTATGCTTACTGTACTGTACTAAACCATCCATAAGAGGTATGCTTACTGTACTGTACTAAACCATCCATAAGAGGTATGCTTACTGTACTGTACTAAACCATCCATAAGAGGTATGCTTACTGTACTGTACTAAACCATCCATAAGAGGTATGCTTACTGTACTGTACTAAACCATCCATAAGAGGTATGCTTACTGTACTGTACTAAACCATCCATAAGAGGTATGCTTACTGTACTGTACTAAACCATCCATAAGAGGTATGCTTACTGTACTGTACTAAACCATCCATAAGAGGTATGCTTACTGTACTGTACTGTACTAAACCATCCATAAGAGGTATGCTTACTGTACTGTACTGTACTAAACCATCCATAAGAGGTATGCTTACTGTACTGTACTGTACTAAACCATCCATAAGAGGTATGCTTACTGTACTGTACTAAACCATCCATAAGAGGTATGCTTACTGTACTGTACTAAACCATCCATAAGAGGTATGCTTACTGTACTGTACTAAACCATCCATAAGAGGTATGCTTACTGTACTGTACTAAACCATCCATAAGAGGTATGCTTACTGTACTGTACTAAACCATCCATAAGAGGTATGCTTACTGTACTGTACTGTACTAAACCATCCATAAGAGGTATGCTTACTGTACTGTACTGTACTAAACCATCCATAAGAGGTATGCTTACTGTACTGTACTGTACTAAACCATCCATAAGAGGTATGCTTACTGTACTGTACTAAACCATCCATAAGAGGTATGCTTACTGTACTGTACTAAACCATCCATAAGAGGTATGCTTACTGTACTGTACTAAACCATCCATAAGAGGTATGCTTACTGTACTGTACTAAACCATCCATAAGAGGTATGCTTACTGTACTGTACTAAACCATCCATAAGAGGTATGCTTACTGTACTGTACTAAACCATCCATAAGAGGTATGCTTACTGTACTGTACTAAACCATCCATAAGAGGTATGCTTACTGTACTGTACTAAACCATCCATAAGAGGTATGCTTACTGTACTGTACTGTACTAAACCATCCATAAGAGGTATGCTTACTGTACTGTACTAAACTGTTTTACCTACAATTCTTCTTTCGAAGAGGACTTCTGAGCAACGTGCCTAGAAATTAGCTTCCAAAGACATTAACAATTCCTAACATCAATACAGTGTCTGTCATTGGTTTCTTATTAACAAGCACAAATAATTATTATGGACTAGTCTAATTCTTTTTCATTTGCGCATGGTTAAGAATTCACGGCATTCATGCAAAATTTTACGGTAGAATTTCGCGAGTACACTTTTCACTTTATTTGAAAAACATATAAAGTTTACAGTTTAGAAAACAGAGTTTATTAATAATTTTCGAGTGTTAGTTTTCGCGAATCTCCAACGATGCGATACAAACGTTAAAATAATAGGTGCTAGTGACTAATCATGCAACATCAAATGGTCGCATTGAGGCGATGCGATTAATAGGTAATCGTGTTAATAACAAAATTCTCGATTGTGATTGGTCATCAACGCACCTACTTCTTACGTAATTGAAGCGCGGTCACGTGGGTATGCAATTACAACCTTTTTGTAATTGGAAAGCTGTAATAGGCCATTTCCGAGTTGCTTTTTGTCTCGTTATCAAAGCGAGGCTTGGTGCACAACCTTTCATATGAAAATTAATTTTCATTGACATGTAAATAAAACTCATTTTCACATGAAAAGTTGTGCACCAAGCCTCACGAGACAAAAAGAAACTCGGAAATGGCCTATTGGACACCAACGTTGCTCGCGTGTCAATCAGGTGCACTTAAATGGGTTCTTTGTTTCTCCTGCTTTTAAAAAGATAGAAAATGCTTTTAAGTCCACGTAGACCTTTTCATCTCGGACTTTGTTATTGATGCGATTAATTAGCAATTGAACTTCATGTCATACGTTAATTCTGGGGTCATCATGCACGTAATTTCAAATTGTCCTCGCGCTAAGCGTTCAGCCGATTTGAAATTATTCGCCCGATTACTCTCTGAATTGTACTCCACTCAGTCCAATTACTATTACTAATTATGTTACCGATACATTACCAAATTAGTTTTACATTGGGAATACGAAAATCTCAAAAGGCAGTACAAATTCTACACAAGAAAGAGTAATTTTGTTTAAAAAAATCCTTTTTGATATTGTCTTTTTGCTATTGTCCTTGAAATGATATTCCTGTGACATTTTTTTAGCTCATTGAAGTCTAAATAACACTTGACGACCCACACGTTTTTGGTTTAAAGGAGCCTTTTCCGCAAATATTTTTAGTCATCAGAAATGGCTAGTTTTAACTTTATATTTGTTTCCAACTCTCATAGTCCAGAGAATTGGTTGCTTTAAAGACACATCTCGCAGAGCCATTCCACAACTAGACGGAAAAAGTGTACTCTTGAGAGGAAACTACCAGCGACGAAGATACGCTATTCAAAAATGTGCATACGCGGCCCTAAGGCGAGGTTACACAGTTTTTGGAGTTCAAAATGGCGGCTGGTGCGCCTCCGGACCACAGGCTCAAAGAACCTTTAAAAAATATGGACGATCCAACAGATGTAAAAATGGCAAGGGAGGTCCCTGGGCTAATGACGTATATAGGATCTCAGGTATATTAAAGAAGCAATGAAGGCTCGACTTGCTTCGATGGAATTGAATCCTTGACCAATATCCTTGTGACATTTTCCAAAGGTCCCTTTCTTGCTCAGAGAGTCAAAAGTGCATTGATGGTTTTTTGTTTCCCGAAAGTGCAAACGTTGTCAATTCTATTTCATGTTGAAAGAAATACAGAAATACAAGTGGATGAAATATAAAACTCAGTTCAAAGTTGATGCTCAATAATCTGGATTGAAAGTTTGTTTTTGAGCAACCCTTCCAAATTTATATTATTAATGGGTAACAGCTTACTTTTGGAAGAAGTCTGAAAAAATCTGTTAGTTAACTTCGGGATTGAATAAGATTTCACCAAGCCAGAAATACAGCAATTTCACTACTCACTGTAGGTAATCGACGTTTAGCGCCAATCTGATAAGCTACAGTAAGCGTGGAGGTCAATTGTGTATTTCTTAGTTACTTGTCTGTTATTAGTATAGTCCTTATTCATTTTTTCATTATTGTGAAGAAACTTACCCGAACGGCATCTCTTCCTTGTAGGTAGATGTAGGCGCAAGACTACTAGAGGAAACTGCTGTGTATTCCCTTTCAAGTACCGCAGGCGTCAATACAACAATTGCGCCAAAAATAGACGCGGACAAGCATGGTGCTATATTACACCGGATAGGAAACAGTGGGGCTACTGCAGGGGAGGACGTCGACGTAAGAATGCAGTCTTTTTCCACTTTGATGTTCTTTAATTTGTTTGCTTTTCTATCTTTATCTGACAGAGTGTAGTGGTTGTTTTACGTTCGTATTTTACTTTGTCTTCGTTCTTTAACCCGGTGATTTTCATCTCTAGGTGTTTCGTTGTGTATAAGTTCTCTATGTTCATTTAAAAACGTTTTACTTTACTTTCTTTTTTCGCTGCCTTCAATTTATTGTTACGTACATTTATTTTAACAGGTCTCGGCGATCAAGTTAATTTATCATTTTTGGCTGTATCTTTTGTTTTTCCTGTTTTTGACTCAGTGTCTCTTTCACACATTTTCAGTATTTCGACTTAAAAATAAGGTTCTTCACTTATATTGGCGTGTCCCCCTTGAGTTTTAAGACAAAAACCTCTTGACCGTTTCTCCTACTGACTGTGAATATTGTCTTTCCTAGCTCGACCGATACGAGTCACACCATCCGTCAAAGGTTTGTACTTTATAAAAAGTCACGCTTAGAAGCAAGTAGTTTGTAGGCTGAACTCAGGATCGTCGCTAATATAGCATTAGGCGGATTTATTGTTAAATGCAAGTAGGCCATGCTCACGATTTGCAGTATCTCTTGTCACGTACATGCTATTCTTTAAGCCACGGCTATACGTGGGATTTTTTGCTTGCACAGGTAATGTCGCGTCGTCAGCGCACGGTAAAAATCGCACGTGTAGCCACCCTTGAACATGTACGTTTTTCTTGCACTTGCGACGCAATTAAAGGCTACCTAGCCAATAGGAATCAAGAACTAAAACGAGGCTCGGCAAAGCGACGGCGGACAAAAATACCTTTTTTCGTCCGCCATATTTGTTTACCTTTTTATTACCAACCCAGTCTAGCGCAATTGCAGCATTTTGTAACCAAAACTGGTCACGCGTGTAGCCACCACCGTGTGCTGGCGAAGCAGATAATTTTCCCAAAAATTCCATCACTTGTGCAGACAAAAAATCGCACATATAGCCGCGGCTTTACTTGGAACACAGTTCAACACACAGCCACATAAATACTCTTCTTCGCCAATTTTCCTAACCGTCTTTAAGTTGTTATTGTTGTGACACTGATAGACTTTTGTCTTTTTCTACGTCCAGCCAAATCAATTGGATGCTTTAAAGACACGGGTCGCCGAGCTGTCCCGCCGATGGATGGACGTAACCCATTAGTAAAGGGTTACTACCGAAGACGAGCAGACGCCATTAAGAAGTGTGCCCTTGTTGCTTTGCGGTTTGGTTACCGAGCTTTTGCTGTACAGCATCAGGGATGGTGTGCTACTGGTCCGAGAGCTCACGTGACCTACCGGAAGTACGGACGGTCAAATCGATGTAAGAACGGCAAAGGAGGTCCGTGGGCTAATGACGTCTACCGGATTACTGGTGAGTTAAATTTTCACCGTTATAGGTGCATCTATGTATAATATATACAATGAGAATATTGGTCGCACAACGTGGTACTATAAGAAACATATAGAGACCAATTATTAATTATTAGACGAGGTTGAGCAAAGTATCGTGATTTGTCAGTCGCGAGAGAATCAGTTATTGATCGACGAGACACCAACAAATCAAGGTATTATGCGATAGCCGAGTTCAATAATTGTTTTAATTATCATTCTATCACCGAGTTTGTTTTTTCAATTTATATTTTTTCATAACTGCTAAAACAGAAGAATCGAGCTGCCATTGTGTAGGACGGGAGCAGCATTATTCGCAGCAAAATATCTTTGCACCATTGTGCGCGTGAGCAGAGTTATTCGTAGACAGTTATTCGCAGGTCACGTGGTGGTACCGAATGGATATTTGTATGTGGGTATAAAGGCATAAATGGTCACAGTGCGTTTGTATATCAACTTAGTAATGCATAAATTAAAAGAAATTATTATTAAAACGAATCTTAATTAGTTATGGAAATTTTTGTAGAGTAAACGGATATAGAAGTTTTGCTTTTCTCGTCAAGTTTTCTCTAGGCCTTAAGTTTAAAAGTAATTTTTAAATATTTTTTTATTAGGAAAGTGCCGACGGAGAACAACATCTCGTTATTGCTGTTCGTTCCCGTTCATCTACAAAGGAAAGAGATATAACAGTTGCACCAGAAGAAAGCACAGTCGACCTTGGTGCGCATTGACACCCAATTATGATCGAGACAAGAAATGGGGCAACTGTGCTGGTGGTAAGAGTTTCAAAAAACACCTTTTTGCTTTATAAAATATAAACCCTTCAGGTTTATTTTTTTTTCTTTCAGGCCGAAAACCAGTTCGACCTGTCAAACCGGTCGTCCGTCCTCCAAAAGGTGAGTTGTGAACTGTTTCTGTTTGTTTGTGTGTTTGTTCTGCCTTAATTGCATTCTGTAAATTACTTTTAACTTTGTTTCTTAAATCATTTTAGTAAAATTATGTGAATTAATATTGACTGTTACACTCATTTTTATATTCCTTGCAGCTCGAGTTATAAAGGTTTCAACAGGATTAACAGGTAAGAACATGTTGGATTACAAGCATAGTCAAAAGTGTTGGGAAGGTGGCAGTTTTCACAATTCATTTCTTTTTCACACCTTTTCCTTCTACAATTTTATGTACAACTTGACTTGAATGAATGATGTAATTCAACACTTATGCTATTCATTCAACACTTATGCTATTCATTTTTACAACCTTCCCAACTAATTCTGTCTAAAGCCCCATTCACACCAACGGTTAAACATGTTTAAATGTGTTAAGTTTAACTATGTTTTTAGCCTCTGTCTTGGACGTTGTAAAATGAATATGACTCAAAAATCTTAAAACCTGTTTTAAACTAAACAACATTTAAATATTGTTTAAGCATTGGTGTGAACGGGGTACAAGATTGTAGATTAGTTCTATTGCACACAGGTGAAAGGTTAATTATAATTACATGCTTTTTTGTTTCTTTATCACAGCATACAGTATCGGTTGCTACAAAGACACAGGCCGACGAGCCATATCCCCTCTGGAGGGCAGAAGTCGCCTACTTAAAGGACATTACCGCAAAAGACGGGACGCGATCAGGAAATGTGCTCTGGCTGCAGAGAGGCGAGGTTACAAAGTGTTTGCCGTGCAACATCAGGGATGGTGTGCATCAGCTAGGAGAGCTCATCTCACTTATGGTAGATACGGGAAATCAAACAGATGCAGAAACGGAAAAGGAGGGCCTTGGGCTAACGATGTTTATGTTCTAAGAGGTGAGTATAAAATCTCTCCAAAGCCTTTCTTGTTTAGTCAATTCTTCTTGACAATTAACCACAATTATAGTCCTTAAGGATGATCCAGGGCTGCTTACCTTTCAAAAAGAACAGCTTTTATTGCTTTTATTGCGAGGATCATTTCCTCACTTTACACTCTGTTCTGAGTTCGACAATAATTTGTTAAACAGCAATCTCAACAAGTGTTAAACGCACACAGGGATTATGATAGTTTGCGTCAAATCGGTGCTTAAATTTGTACTGAGTTGCTTTTCTAACCAGAAATGCTCCAAGACCACAAAGCAGTGATATCATGTTAGTCCATGATAAGCGAACAAAAGAAAATCACTTTTCGCACTTTTCTCAAGACGCAAGATAAAAACCTAGATTCAGTGCACTATTACAACCACGTAAAACTTGTTGAACGTCAAAAGAAAACACAAGACAGTTAAGCAATTTAACGTTGCTTAAAAATGTCTCAACACTTGCTGAGCAAAAAGGGAATAATTCGTTGTATAATTCTTACTTATACAACGAATTAACTTAGTTATCTTCGAAGGGTTGGGGATTAATCTTAAATGTCTAATCTGTGTTAAATTTGCTAAACAAAAAGGCTGTTTTGTTGTGTGTATTAACTTACTTATGACTATTTTTCTCAACTCATTAATAATTCATCCAGTTAAAACAAATATTCGGACGAATTTATTCCTTTGTTTTTGTTTTCCGCATTTAATGATTAGCTTGAGAAGTTATATCAAACACTCGAAAGAGTGTTTCATCAGGTATCTAAAACCTCGAAGTTGGTCAAAAAAAAACACTCGACTGCGCCTCTTTTTTTAATCTACTTCACGATGTTCGGATATCTCGATGAAACACTCTTAAGAAGTAAAATATCAAGTCTTTGTGTTGATTTCATTCACGACCTTACTCTTCGCAGGTTCTTGCCGCACTCGAACAACTCGTCGCAACTGCTGTGTGTTCCCATTCGTTTATCGTGGCAAACGTTACAACCGCTGTACGAGAGTGCGATCCAGGCGTCCGTGGTGCTCACTCACTTCAAGTTACGATAAAGATAAACTGTACGGCTATTGTGGAGGACGAAAAGGTGAGGAATAAAATTAAAATAATTACAATTATCATCATAAAGCAGGGATCGGACGAGGAGGAGGAATAAGTAATCACAATTATATTGAGATGCAAAATCCATATTAATGGTTAATTATAATTAAGCTTTAAGTTATTAACAAGAAGAACGTATAATTTTGCAAAATACAACCCAATGTCCTTTACAATAAAGGGAGCTTAGATTCAATGGTGTGCAAGGTTTTCAATCATTGGGCACATAAACTGTTGTCAGTAAGCGTTAATTCTGGTTAAAATGCCAATTAGATTAAATTTTTAAATTTCATTTTTGTGCATTTTTCGGAAGGAAATATTGTATTCAGTAACCTGTCCAAACCTTTTTTCAATCCGATCAAGGGAAAGCGTTTTTTTCTTTAGGCCGTACTTTTCGCACTTGCACGGCCATAAAATGTGCATGTTCCTGAAGTTCCAGTCACTTCCGCTGCTATTTTTTGGAACTTCAGGAACATGCACGTTTAATGGTGAGAAAGCAATACTTCCCAATGGTGTTGGTAATATCTTAAGATACATTTGAATACATTTGCTTTCCGGTTTGAGCTTGACCTAGTAGAAGGTTAAGTGCATCTCATTTTAGCTCCATATTTCGGTAACAATTTACTAAATGTTTAAGTGAAATTTATTCACTAAAACTTTATTTCCTTGCAGCACTCGTCATAAAAGTGGCAATTTCAATAACAGGTGAGTAGCTCTGTTTTTCTCAATTTTAAGTATGAATGTTTCAATAACCAACAAACGCTTGGTGCAAATCACGCGTGTGCTATATGTACTAGTGGTGGTGTACAAGAGAAAGTGATCTTAGAGAACTAAGATTATTTTCCCCTGCGGTGTACTAGTATACATTTAGTTATTTTGTCGGGCCAAATTCCATAGCAAGGGCGCAGTGCAGAATGATTAATTCACTCGTGAATAATTGTCCAAATTTACTGTACATGCCTGAATTGATAAGTACTTAGACACTATTGTGGGCGGCACGGTGGTCTAGTGGTTAGCGCGTCGGACTTTCAACCTGAAGGTCGGTGGTTCGAGCCTGGTCTCTGCCGTCGTGTTGTTTCGTTAGACAAGAAACTTTACCCCACACTGTCTCTCTCCACCCAGGTGTATAAATGGGTAGCGGCGACAAAATGCTGGGGTAACCCTGCGATGGACAAGCATCCCATCCAGGGGGGAGTAGCAATATTCCTAGTTACTTCATGCTACGGAAACCGGGTTAAGCTCCGGCCGTGTGGGCCATCGTGGCCCGATTGCGACTATACCTTTTTTTTAGACACTATTAAATTTATGCAAAATGACCAGTTTGGTAGTAATTGAATACAAAGCATTCCTCAAAAGTCAAATTGGGCTTGTGTTACGGTCTCGTTCAAGAAATGGTTTAACTAGTTACTCCCTAGAGGGAAATGTGGACCAAGTAGGTATAATAATAGCCTAAGGTAAGAAAGTTGCCAATGCTACCCTTAAATATCGGTAGACAGTACCGTGCCTTTTATGTGCACATTTTTTAGATGTTGTTGTCTTTTTACAAACAATTCAACTCGGTTTTGTTCTGATTTGGTTTCCAGTTCAACGAATTGGCTGCTATAAAGACACATCTCGCAGAGCCATTCCACAACTGGACGGAAAAAGTCGTCTTCTAAGAGGAAACTACCGACGACGTAAATATGCGATTAAAAAATGCGCGCTTGAAGCTGCAAAACGCGGTTACTCCGTGATCGGTGTTCAACATGGCGGCTGGTGTGCATCAGGACCGCGGGCTCAAAGAACGTTTGCGAGGTATGGAAAATCCAACAGATGCAGAGGAGGAAAGGGAGGACCGTGGGCGAATGACGTGTACAGGATTTCAGGTTGGTCAATTGTTATGTAACTAAGGTATCAACTGTTCTTAAATAAAAAAAATAGCAATTTATCTTATGCCGTGAAGAATACAGCCAAACAGAAGGCTGGAAAGCCGTTGCATATTCTGCGGTATGCCACCGATTGCATTCAATAGAAGTTTCTAGACTCACTAGATATGAGTACTTTAGACACTATCTGGCTTCTCAATTCCTGTCAACCTATTTCCGAATTTCGATTGTACATTTCTTATTTCCAAGTCTTTATCCTATAATCCGTTTCTTATTCCCGATTTTTACTTGTTTATTTCTGTCTTAGAATTCGGGGAAAGGTTAGGATAACATGCAAGCATCAATGTACTCGACACTGTTGTTGACTGTTCAATTAAGAAACAGAAACTCGACTGGAAGAAGTTGGTCTTGAGGACTGCTCCAGTGGGCTCCCTGATTCTCGTTCCCAATTCCCGTTTTCCATTCCTGACGTTCCTGATTTCTTTATTCGCCACAGTTAATGATTCCTGATTGTCTAATTTTTGTTCCGCGTTTTTAATTTTTCATATGCTGTCCAATTTAGGAACCTGCAGACATCGCACTACCGCTGGAGAATGTTGTGTGCCATTCACCTATCGCAGGCGCCGTTACAACGGTTGTGCCAAGTATCGAAGCGGAAGGACGTGGTGCTATACCACCCCTGACTACAGAAGAAATAATAGACTGTGGGGATGGTGCAGGGGAGGAAAACGACGTAAGACATTGCTTGTTATGATTATTAACTATTTACTTTTTCAATTCTTCAACGAATCTGGAATTATGGTATAGCTCAAACTGTGTATCATCGCACCCAACATTGCCCACGATGTTGCACGCAGCATGTGCCCACTCCTGAAATTGTTACCCGCAACAAATCCGAAGTAGAATGATGAAGTATACTTAGGGGTGGATACGTGCCGCAATTTTGTTGTGTGGCATGTTGCGCGCGATGTTGCAGTCTTGTGTCAGGACCTTTTTAGCTATCTGAAACGTGTTTTGTTTTGAAATTATGACTATTATATACGGTGACCTGCTGTCTGATGGACTAACATTCCATCCAAGGGGGATAGCAATACTCCTAGGTTACTTCACTCTACTACAGAAACTGCAGGTTGAGCTCCGGCCGTGTGGGCCACTTGTGACTAGTGTGTGTTAGTTTACCTATAAAAAGACCTAACCTTGGTTTTAAAGGGTGTAAGAAATAGATGTACCCAACAAGGAAATACAGGGTTAATACACTAACAGACTACAGAATAACCCTGAAGTGGAAGTATATAAAATTTACTGACATGTACTTAAGACCTTAGAGGTCGTTTAATTAAACACATATTATTTGATTCACAGCTCCACCAATCAAGGTTACCACTGGAGTTGTCAGTAAGTGAATATCACAGTAATCTTATTGTACAATGCTTTATATATAAGTATTCAAAAGAACTTTACAATCAGCCAGATGAGAGAAAATATCTGACGTCAGATAAGTTAGGCGTACAAGCCCCCATCCCCCATCCCCGATAGGGGAGTGTGGCTTGCTTCTGTATGTAAAAGTACTCAAAAGTGCTAAAAGATTGTAGAACAATTTAGAACAACTTATGGATCGGATTTAATCAAGCGTTACCGTTCAAATCAAAGCCGGTAAGCAGCGCTTTGATGCTGTTCTTTTCCAATTTTTCCAAGCGGGAAGTTGCAAAACAATTCTACTTTGATATATAATATTAGATGTATAAGAAAACAATTCATCTTATATTTACTGTTATTTTATTTTCTCAGTCAAGAGGATTGGATGCTTCAAAGACAAATCTCGCCGAGCAATTCCAGGTGTTGACGGCCGAGGCCCTCTACTCACAGGATACTATCGAAGACGACGTGAGGCCATCAAGAAATGCGCACTGTTTGCTCTGATGTACGGCTTCAGAGCCTTCGCTGTACAGCATCAGGGATGGTGTGCTACTGGTTCAAGAGCTCACTTGACCTATCGGAAGTACGGGCGGTCCAATCGATGTAGAAATGGCAAAGGAGGTCCTTGGGCTAATGATGTCTATAGGATATCTGGTAAGTCTTTTGTTATTTATTGTTGCCATTCTCGCATTTTTAGGGGGCGAGGTGCAATGGCCGAAGCATTGGACCGAGTTCTGGGCTTTTGACGTGAGGGTCGCTGGCAGTGGCGAATCCAGACCTTCAGCTGAGGGGCTTGGGGGAGCACTGTTGAAGGCCCGACTATGAATGTTACATTCAGGCAATACGCTGCAAATTTACCAAAAATAATAAGCGTGATTTCTCCTTGGACAAGGAACTTTACGCAACTGCTTTCCATCCATGCGTGTAAGTGAATACACTGAGCTAACCGTTAGGAATGCCTAAATTAATTTTCATGAGTAACCCTGCGATGAACTAATGTCCCATCTAGAGGCGTTTAGCAAAACTCATAGTTAATTCAGTTTAGAGATAGCGTTATCATCGGTCGGCTGATCATGAAGAACAGTCGACTGTAAGGCTTGTCCAACTGGCTTGGTCTTGGACAGTGCGCACGCTGTCATCCTCTGAGAAGTAATTGTTGGGGTCAATCCATTCCTGGACTTGGCGGGAGAAGGACCTCCGCGGTCTCCATGAGGATCTTCTCCCGTGGGAGGGCTTATACAACGCGTAAATGTTCGCGGGTTCCTCTTTTCCATGCGCAAAATGTGGCCAAGGGAAGTGAGCTGTCGCAAGATGACCGCCACCAAAAAAGGGCTGGTGCCAGTGAGATCGTAAGTTCTGTCATTTGAGACTTTGTCGGGGCGTTTGATGTTCAACATGATCCTGTAGTGGTGATTATCCAGAGATAAAGAACCGGCTACCGGCCCTAGTTAGTTTTACCTTTTAGTTTCCTGGATAACAAGCAGTCAAACGTCGTACATTGTCCAACGTACAAAAGACTACCTATTATAATGCTGATCTGTCTCCATTAACAGGCAGATGCCGAAAGCGGACGACGAAACGTTACTGCTGTTCCTTCCCATTCATCTACAAAGGCCGAAAATACAACAGTTGTACAAGGAAAAACAGCAAAAGGCTATGGTGCGCTTTAACACCTAACTACGACCGAGACAGGAAATGGGGCGTATGCGCAGGTGTTACATTATTCCATCAAAAATACAATCAAAATAAAATAAATAAATAAATAAATAAATAAACCCACTATGAGTGACTCTTAAAAGAGGTTAAGTTTACAGTAATTATGGGGAGTGATTTAATTCCGGGGATTTGTTAAGTTACCGCTTAATAGAGGGCTGATTAACAGAGGTTTGAATGTATATATAGCTGATATTTTGAAAACATGATTGTTTCACTACAACGACGTTCAAACAAGGGTTACATGACTCAGATCAGCCTGAAAATCACAAAGGAGAGGGAAAAGAGAAAGGAGGAGAGCGGAGAAGGAAAACAAAACAGTGTCAATACCTTTTGTTTTTAAATTGTGGACTATAGAGATCAAACCAAGAAGAAACACACTCCCAGACGCTTCCTCAAAGCAGAGCGATATGATTTTCAAAAATCCAGCTAGAAATACTTTCCAACTTTACTTTTAGCTCGAACAAAGAGCAAAACAAGTGCAAATACCCCATGGTATCCGGCGTATAGTTTGTTATTTGAGCAGTAAAAAACTAATCGTTCTTTTTTATTATGGCGTTTTGATTTAATTTATAGTATTTTTGTAAATTGTAGTTCTGAATGAAAAGAAACAAAAAACGGCCAAGTTCTACCAATTTCCTAACTGGTATTTAAATTAACTTTTTTAAAAAGAAAACGACCATCAAGGTTGCAAAACAATCAAGCATTTAGCTCAGTTAGACTGTACATTTTCTCTTACCAAATGATTACATTTCATTCTATTAGTTGATTGAAAAAATAAGAAGTCAAAATAACGACATTATTAACAAAATGTCAGCCTGGGCGTGTTCTTTAAGCATGTTTTTTTGGCCAGAATTTAAACATTTTAGCTAATCTCAACCTTAAGGTCTTACAAAAAAAAGGTTCTTATCAATAAAAAGAGTGTACAATACTGAGATACAATCAGATTTACAATCAGATTTACTTACTCACAATAGATACTCGGTTAAGTCACCACTATACTAACCTATATTACATTACGTTGTAGGTCGTCGACCAGTGAAGCCTATTAAACCAGTGGTGCGTCCAAAAGGTTAGACACTTTATAATGCGCCACACAAATAATACTTATGGAATCGGTTTAAAAAACGGGGTCATGTCGTACCTCCTTTGAACGAGTTGTTTTATTGGCTCACCATAACAATAGATGAATGAACCTAAACAATGCCTCTATCCCTATAAACAATAGCAGGTACTGTTTTAGAACGGCCAATGAAAATAGAGGTTTATGAGAGGTACGACCCTACCGAAAAACCGTAAGCAGAAGCGTGCCCAGGGAGGGCTCCGGGACTCTATTCTCTTAACAAATCAATGAAAACTGAGAACTTAATCCTTACAAGAAAAATCGAGAAAGGAGCAGACTGTTTCAATGTCATAGCTTGCGTGGCAGGCGTAAACGCGGTGGGAGAGGGGCACGAGTAAGGAGAGGGGGAGAAGGGAAGGAACGCCTGCTACAAAACCCGGGCAATTCGCATTACGCCCACTGATTTCCTGTCAATACGTTCACCGATCAGAAACTGGCTCGCGCTTTATGCATGGCTGACTTCCGGCTGGAATTTACTATGTTTACCGACCAGCGTGAATTAGCCAATCAGAATTTTCTGGTCGCCAGCGTCCACAGAAATGAGCCGCAAAAGGGGGCCTTTATTGTAGGCGTCCTTTCCCTCTCTCCCCAATTCCCCTCTCCCCAATTCCCCTCTCCCCGACGCCTGCTTCAAAGGCTACAATGTGAAAACGAGAACGGGAAGGAGATGCTAGTGAACATAGTTTACACTTCACTTCAAAAAAAATACTAATTGTCTCAGTAAATTGCTATAGATGGTTCTCACTCACGTGACCTTCAGTCCTGTGGGACTCAAATGACATAGGCCATGGCGGCCATGTTGGTGAACATAACAAAAGAAGTTCATTAAAATTTTTGTTGGTGTGCACCAACATGGCCGCCGTGACGTAACATGAAAACCACCCATATGTTGACATTCTTTAAAACGGTCCTTTATTTTAGTAATTTAAATTCTTTCTTTTCTATCCTTGCAGGACGAACTGTAAGAATAACAATTGGAGTAGTAGGTGAGTCCAAAAACCTTCGATCTACTGTTTTTATCCAAAAATACCTTCTTATCCTTCGATACGTTTCGTTCTTTGAAGTGCAAGTCAAGCACAAATACGTGCTATGATAAGTGTTATGCGGCCTTTTGCGCTGCTACTTATGTTCCTCGCAATTTGTATTTCATTCCTTCCGCATAATGACTGTAACTGATCTAGATGTAAGCCAACAAAGGTAAACTAGTGTAAAGTTCTTTCGCAATATACTAACTACAATGTGGTTGTTATGGTTGTTTTAATAGAGACAAAAATAAAGACATTTATTGTTTTTGTTGTTATTGCTTTTTTGCACACTTTTCATTGAAACAAGTGATTAAGTATTTTATGGTAACAGAAATGGGCTGTCAAAAACTCTGGAAAAGCAATCCTGTTTAATAAACAATAGTCCCCATTTACCATGAAATACCGGGTTTTAACAAACGCGGATCAAATGTCTCCTTTTAAAATGTTGTTTCTTTATTCCTTTACTCAGCAAAGGGCATTGGTTGCTTTAGAGACACTAGTCGACGAGCCATCTCAACGTTAGAAGGTAGAAGTCGTCTTCTGAAAGGACGTTACCGCAGCAGACCTTACGCTATTCAAAAATGTGCTTCTGCCGCACTGAAACGAGGCCACAGAATGTTCGCGGTGCAACATGGGGGTTGGTGTGCATCATCAAAGAGAGCGCATCTGACTTATGGTAGATATGGAAGATCTAAAAAGTGTAGAAATGGAAAAGGAGGACCATGGGCTAACGACGTTTATGTTGTGAGAGGTGAGAACATTTTCTATGTCTATGTATGACTGTGTGTCATATCAGTAATTGCATTTGTATTCTAGTATAGTACAGAAACTCAAATTTATTTGTCTTTTGTCTCTTAGATCTTTTGGCTTTGATCGTGCTTGTTTACATACTAACTTGAACGTGCTTATGTTTTATCTGTTGACAGGTTCATGTCGCACGCGTTCCTCAACTGGAAACTGCTGTGTTTTCCCATTCATTTACCGAGGCAAACGATACAACCGATGTACAAAAGTTAGGTCCAAGCGACTATGGTGTGCCCTCACGCCCAGTTATGATAAAGACAAGCTGTTTGGTTACTGTGGAGGACGAAAACGTAAGAGATTATCATTAATTTATTAATATAGGATTCCTTTATTGTAATATCCTAGATTATCAAGACTCAACAACAATTTCAGTCTTACATGTTTTATTCCTCGTGTCTCCCCTCTCGCTCGTCCCATCATCCTTTTCGAACTAGTCGTAAGACACAACGTAACTTCCGCTGGTTTTCTTACTTCCGCTGGACATTAAACTTATGATTATATAAGATTTTTGTCCCTTGCGCTTACGCTGCTAGACATCGCATGATAAACACAGCTTCTCCTGAACGCCTGGTCCGGCCCGTTGCTTTCAATATTGCATGATCTTGGGGGTGTCCTCCTGCGTTGACGCGCAATCAGATTGATGCTGTGCTTCCCCCCACGTGTTTTTCCACGTGTTTTTCCACGTGTTTTTTTTTTACGCAACGCCTTGTCAGAAGAAGAGTTGTGTAACGAACCGCATAAAAGTTGTTTAGAAAACTAACGCGTTAGCGTCCCGAACTACTCTAACGCTGCCGTTTGATAAATGTATATTTAGACTCCTGGCCCCAGTTGTTCAAAAGGTGGATAGCCTTATCCACCGGATAAATCACGGCGGATAAGCATTAGCAAACAACGTTTGAACAACTGGGGCCAGCTGCCCCGAACAATTTTACTTTGACAGTTCTACTTCTGTCACGTTATTATGTCACGTCATTACTGTCACGCCATGTTCGTCGGGACATCTATCAGCCCCTATCTTATTTAATTTTTTTCTCTTAGCGGTTCGGTTTACAGGCGGGGATGTGATTTTAATTGCGTGTGTTAGTCAGATTGAAGATGCCGTTCGTGACCAAGGGAGTAATTTTAACATATTTTATTTTTCCTCAGCGGTGCGTCCTATTAAAGTCACGACATCGATAACACGTAAGTAAATTTTTCTTGCTTCTTAATCGAGTTTACGATTTGTATGTGAACCTTTCAAGAGGAAAACAAGAACAACAAACAATAACAGCAACAATAACAATAAAAGTTAATTGAAGAAACCTTATCTCACCAGCTACATAGATAAATACCATTTTCTGACTGACTGCATCACACTTTTGCAAAGTCAATAAATAAGCAATGTTCCAGGCATGTTAAGGTAGACGTGACGCCATGCAATTCAACCATGTCAACATATTTTATAGCTTATTTCTATATTGCAAATATGGGCATAAATCCGATATCAGTTTATTTGCTATGGATTTAGAAACATTAAAATCTAGATTATTTTTGTCGAAAGATCCGACTGTACTTATCTTCCCTCAAAGCTTATCCATGAGCGTCTGTTCGTAAGCTATCATAAATGCTGGGTATATTTCAAAAGGTTTTCATAAAAACACTGTTTTGTAATTTCCGTCACTACTGTTGCTGGACAAACTGAATAGTTATATTTTCACAATTAAACGCGCGCGTTCATTGGTTGATTCATGGTCACATGACATCTAACAAACAAACTGTTTCCCGCCAAACGTCCATAAGTGGGAAACATTTGCGAAAGCGGGCAACAATTTTGACGTCAGAGGGTAACAGTGCACTGTTGCTCGTAAGTGCACGTGATCAGACCGTGGCGAAAGGTGGCATGATTATGATCCCTTGTGTTACTATACAGCAAATCACTTACGGACTGATCCCTTGGGAAACAGTGAATTTTGTTTTGTTTTGTTTTTTCCTCGGGACAAATCATTGCTCCCGTGTTTATACCCATATCGGGCATGCAAGCGATATATATGTGACAATGATTAAAAAACGTGCACTTGACAAATTTTATCAAAAATCTCGGACTATCCTATTTAGCGAAGCCCAGTTATTTTCAAAATGGTTTAAACAACCTCGAACTGACCAGCATCTGAATTTTAATGTGTTTCTCTTTTGATTTCTTCAGTTCAAAGAATTGGTTGCTTCAAAGACACGTCTCGCAGAGCCATTCCACAACTGGATGGAAAAAGTCGTTTTCTAAGAGGAAACTACCAGCGACGTAAATATGCGATCACAAAATGCGCGCTTGAAGCTTCAAAACGCGGCTACTCCCTGATTGGTATTCAAAATGGCGGCTGGTGTGCATCGGGACCTCGGGCTCAAAGAACGTTTGCAAAGTATGGACGATCCAATAGATGCAGAGGAGGAAAGGGAGGACCATGGGCGAATGACGTGTACAGGATTTCAGGTGAGTGTTTCTTCAATTATTTTTATCTCGTGAATACGCGAAGCGTTTAACGAGATATAGTATACGGGGACAGATATGCAAATTTTCACTAGTTCCATCATCTATAACCTTTTTTAATTCCCCAGTGTATTACGTATTAAAAGATGATTGCTGTTACTGAATAAGTGGCGTTATTCTGAGTAGAAACAGTCAAACGTTTTTAATTCCCCAGTATAATTACGTCATCCAGTTGTCTAGACAGTCTCGTTTCACACAATGCATATTTATGTCACGCTAAGATGTTTTGGTCATTTTAACTCTGTTTTACTCTTCAATTCTTTGACTTCAAATTCAGTATGGAAATTGATTTTCTTTAAGTTGTATACTGCGTATTGTTAATTGACGTACAAATAATGGCAAATTCCCGAATTTACGTCATCTAATTAGCATTTTGTAAATTCAAATCTCTATAACTCACTAACGCGACGTTAAAAACAAGAAATATGTAACTATTCAACTTTTCAACGTACATAGAGTTGATTAAGCAAAAAATAAAAATGTGGGAGTTAGGTGCACTTTAATATTTCTTATTTTTGTAAATTTCACAAATCTTCCCCCCCCCCCCCCCCCCCCCCCACCCTTTCTTCTCCTCTCACACAATTAAATAAATTCACAAAACATAACATAGCATTCATATGCAAACCTATGATGGCATTTTCAATTCCTTGAAGCGTTAAAGAGATAATTCCATAAAACCAATCTCAAATACCGAAAAAATGGCACTGAGGTGTAACTCTCCTTAAAAATAGTTTGATCACCAATGTTCGGCATCTTAAACCTCCGCTCTAACGAACAATTTTCCATTTACCTTGATTGCTCGAGTTCGAGGTAGCGGGAAGATATGGTAAAACATATATATATATATATATATAATTCCATTTCTTTCCACAGGGAGATGTCGACAGCGAACAGTTAAAAGAAACTGCTGTGTCTTCCCATTTGTATATCGCGGGCGCAGATACCGTGGCTGTACCAAGAGAGGAAGTAGCAGACCCTGGTGTGCAATAGTACCAGGCTACAAAAGGGGTCAACCATGGGGATACTGCCGAGGAAAGAGATGTAAGAAATGATTAGTTAGCATTTTTTAGGGGTGGTACGCAGCTCTTACAAGGTCTTCTCTGATTGGCTGAGAAAACAATAGAACAAACAACACATCAAGGGACCCTAGCCCTGAAAACAATGGAGCTGCGTGATACCCAGGTCCAATGAAATTAGACGTTCTAAAGAGCTGCGTGGCTATTGATTTTTTAGCCCCTGATTTTCAGTAAAATGCAACGTACTGTTGTCCTATTGCGTTAGTTTCGGCGGTGATATTTCAGACGACTCCATAAAAATTCATATGGCAACAATAAAGAAAAACATGCAGCGTGGTGTGTTTTAAAATCAGGGTTCAAAACTGCTCCCTTTTAAACCAAAACTTCAAAGACTCCGTGGATGCAGAGCTTCGTTTGATTCAAACACTTGATAGCTTTAGACTGCTTAATGAAGATATCAAACACACCTCGAATTTCATCAAAAAAGAAAGGGTCGCCTTAACAACTCTCTACTCGCGGTATGTTTGTCAAGCGACATTCATCAAAAAGGATTAAAGATTAAAAGCGAGAAAAACAATCTGATATTGAAATACGCAGTCATTTATAAAAACATGTATCTCAGTTACGCTTAACTGCATTGTAATCTCTGCTTTTACTTCAGCTCCACCCATAAGAGTTACCCATGGAATCACAAGTAAGATTTTTTCTTATTTATATGGTAATTGCTGTGTTTTGTTTATGATCGTTAGCGTCGACATTTCCAAGCCGGTCTTCGTGGCTATATATACAAGTTCACGACGCGCTGGTGACGAAAGCTGTTTTACAAAGTCGCATCAAAAATAAATCTCGTTTTTTGTAGTTGCGACTTTTAACACCACATTTTCTCATCCCTTAGTCAAGTCTCTTGGTTGCTACAAAGACACCGGTCGTCGCGCCATCCCTCAAATGGATGGCAAAGATATCCTCGTACGAGACTTCTACCGACGTAGAAAAGACGCAATCCAGAAATGTGCTTTGGTAGCCGCAAGGCGAAGCTATAAAGTGTTTAGTGTACAGCATCAAGGATGGTGTGCTACAGGTCCGAGAGCGCATCTAACCTACAGGAGGTATGGACCGTCAAAACGATGCAGGAACGGCAAAGGAGGTCCATGGGCTAACGATGTCTATAGTGTATCGGGTAGGTTGAGTCCAAGCTATATTTGATATGGCTTATAATCATTTATAGTCTTAGTTATTCTTAAACTTTTACTTCTCTAAGTTGTTAACTTTTAATCACTTTATACACTTCTAAGGAGTCTTATTTTTTCATATTTTTTTTATTTAACTTTTTACTCTTTAGTTCGTGACGTACTTGAAAACTAGCTTACAGTTACTGTTAAACACGAAGTTCCGGTATAAAAGGAGCCTGGCCTGGCCATTCTCACCTCCGGTCGTCAATCAACCACTGAAGCATTAACAACTGACAACAAACATGCGTCATTACTAAGACCATTGCTAACACAATCTGGAAAAACTGAAAGTTATATCAGAAGTCTTCATGAACTTCTATTTCTTTTTTTGCTTAGGTAAAATCTTGGTTTAATTAGATTTTTGAAGCAAATTATATTTAAAGGACGCGCAAGTTAACCACGTTTTGTGACTGAGAGACGCCTTAATTTGCATTTCACACCCAAAAGGTGCGAAATGGGGGAAGGAGCTAAGCCTTTTATACCGGAACTTCGTGTTTAAGTGGAGATGACCACGTTAAAGGGAAAACGAATGATTGATGAATGATGGCTGACCTATTAAAATACCATTAACTATCATTTACAATTATTTGAAAAATAATGCTTATAAATTTTACATAGCTTGAATGACGCATAATTTCCGATACTTAACACATACTAGTTGTCACGCGCCTGTGCGTAGTTCTACCCTATTTTGCATTCATTTACCGTTTTTTCTGTCGGCCCTGCCAAAAAATGGTTTTTTAACCTGTTTTTAGTTTGTTTGCTTTCAAACGTTAAAGTAGAATCACGATAATTTGAAAGACATGTTTCAAATCCTTTGGGGTTGTTTTTGTTTTTAATTTTGTTTCGTTTTCGACCAACATTGTATTAATGATGTTTCTGTACATGCATCCTTTTCCTCGCAGGCAAATGTCGAAGGAAGACAACATCACGTTATTGCTGTGCCTTCCTTCGACCAACATTGTATTAATGATGTTTCTGTACATGCATCCTTTTCCTCGCAGGCAAATGTCGAAGGAAGACAACATCGCGTTATTGCTGTGCCTTCCCTTTCATCTACAAAGGTCGCCGTTATAACAGTTGTACCAGAAGAAACCACAAACGAGCTTGGTGCGCATTGACAGGCAATTATGATCGAGACAAAAAATGGGGCAATTGTTACCGTAAGAATTAAGAAACAAATTATTCTTTGAATTAATTCGCATTGAAAGATTGCTGCATTGTAATATTGGTTTGTTAACTTAAACCTTTTGTTTTTCTTGTAGGTCGCAAACCAGTTCGCCCGGTAAAACCGGTTGTTCCTCCTCCAAGAGGTCAGTATTATAATTAGTACTGAAAGCGCGTTGAGATTTTTAAACGCACAATAACAACTTTATTGTTGCTGTTATTATTTTAGGAAATCTTTAAGAACTTTCTTTCCTTTGCTGTTGTTGTGGTTGTTGTTTTTCGTCCTTGTTTTTCCCAAAAACATTGAGAACACCCATCAACTTAACCTTATTACTTTGAATTCTTAGTTTCCTACTTATAAACGCTTTTCTCTTTCTCTTCAGCACGTGTGATTCGCGTCACCGTTGGATTAAGAGGTTGGTGCGGGTGATAAATAGTTGATATCGAGGTTATTCGCTAATAACATTCCAGCCCCTGCTATATTGTCAAGTTCAAAATGTTGTTTTTGTATGTGCAACCGTCTTATCCATTCCCCTACAATTATCATCAAGAATCTCATATAAAGTGTAACTGGTTGAACAGTGATATAGAGCGTTTGCACGTGACGTCACGTTTGGTGTCCCAAAACAATCAAACGGCGGCCATATTGGTTTCCGAAACGAATGTTATTCAAACATTTCCTATTGTTTTAGCACTGCAAAATGGCCGCCGGTCACGTGCGTGAAAACACTCTTTTGAAATGTACTGTTCTCAAACCCGGGACAGACAGGTCCACAGAGCAGGATGTTGTAGTGGCGGGAGCATTCGTCTCCCACCATTGCGCCCCAAGTCCAGAAGTGACGATATATCTTTTCGTCCATGTTTCGAGGTTTTTCTCCCCATTCTTCGATTTTCCTCCCTCCACAAAAACCAGCATTCGATATAATGAAATTTACACTTTAAGACCTACAAGAGTCGACGAGAGTTGATGAGAATTGAAACGTTTGGTAAACGGAGGAGAGTCATAAAGAGCGAACTAGAGTCGACAAGAGCGCTTGAAAGTTGCAAGAGCAACAGTTTGGACTTCTTTCAAACCTCATTGACCTGTCTCCGTCTTCGTTGCTGGCTTTAAAAAAAATATAATTGAATGTTGTTTTCTCGTTTTCTTCATTCAGCAAAGGGACTGGGTTGCTACAGGGACACAGGCCGCCGAGCAATAGCAACCATGGAAGGAAGAAGTCGTCTTCTTAAAGGTCATTATCGAAGAAGACGGGACGCTATAAGGAAATGTGCTCTGGCTGCATACAAACGAGGCTATAGAGTATTCGCAGTGCAGCATGGGGGATGGTGTGCGGCATCGCGTACAGGTCACCGCACGTATGGTAGATACGGAAAATATAACAGGTGTAGAAATGGAAAAGGAGGACCTTGGGCCAATGATGTTTATGTTCTAAAAGGTAAAAGGAATTTATGTATCTTATATAAACTTTTAATGTTATCATTTGAAATGTACGGTGGAAATCCTGACTCCGATCCCCAGAGGATTGTTTTGTAAGTTGTTAGAATGGCAACTTTCAGTAGTAATCGACAAGCGGTCGGTGGCAATCGGTTAGTTTTCGGTAGCAGTCGGCTAGCTTTCCGTAGTACAGTGAACTCTGATCTCTAATCCGGACATCCTCGGGACGTACCAGCTCCAGCTGTCGCTTTAGAGAAGTGCTCGCCTGATAGATAGTTACGTTAAAACAAATTAAGTGAAATTCGACCAAAACCAGCCAGCCCCCGATGTCCACCTTAGGGAGATTTTCGCCTCACAATGGTGCCCCCTTTGAGAGAGTTGACCTATTTTTCATGATTATTAAGCACCTTTATTACGCATATTAGCAAAGTATAGGGCGGATTTAATAATACGATACTAATTTTTTGTTCTATTCTTGTCTCAGGTTCTTGCCGTACTCGCACTTCTCGTGGCGACTGCTGTGTGTTCCCATTCGTTTATCGCGGCAAACGTTACAACCGCTGTACCAGAGTTCGATCCAAGCGTCCGTGGTGTGCTCTCACTTCCAGTTACGATAAAGATAAATTGTATGGATATTGCGGAGGACGAAGACGTAAGAGAACATTTTATCTCTAAGAGTAGCATGTTGCGCATGAAGAAACTTTATTTGGTATTTGAATTAAAAGTTAGCCACCAATTAAGATTGTCTTGTGAAGATCTGCTCAATAAAAGTATAAATTTATATGCCCTTTCTAACAATGATATATGTGATCAACCTACAAATTTTCATATTTTTTCCGAATATACTCATATCACTATTAATTTACTGACTGAAAGCTGCAAAATAAGCTATAGTTTAGGAATGTACCCATGCTATTAAACCTATAAGAAGAAAAAGATCGTATTTAACTCCTCGTTTGTTTTAGTTTGTTTTGTTTTTGTTTTTAAATACATAAAAGTTTATTTTTTATAATTGCCGACATTTTATTATTTATCCTAATCAACAGTGTTAACATTGTTTATCATTTATGGGTGAAGAGTTTACAACAACAAACAATGTGCTAGATTATAAATCTATTTATAAAATAAGGTGTTTTCCTTAATTAACTTAAGAGAAACTCAAACTAATCCTTCTTTCTTTGTTTAGCCGTCCGTCCGTTTGCTTTTTCTGTTATTGTTGTTCGTTAGTTTTATACTCATTTCTTTAAAGACATAAACTTTTCTTTATAATTGCTAACATTTTATGAAATACCCTTATCAACAGCGTTGAAACTGTGGTTTTATCATTCGGGGGTATAGAGTATGAAGGTCGAAACAAATGGTGTTTAACTTTACTTAAGAGAAACTCAAACTAATTTTGAGCGTTTGGTTTCTTTATTCAGCTGTCCGTCCAATCAGACTAACAACAACGATAACACGTAAGTAACTTTGTTTTGTCTAAAATATATGTTTTTGTCTTTTTATGTCGAAAGTTCCGCGGTGATATTTCGCCAGAACAATAGGCGAACTTCGGCGAGGTTCGTTTGCATTTCTTTTCGAGAGTACTGTACGTAATAACGTTTTTTATTCTATTGTTTTTTATTGAAAGCAGCTCAGGTGCTCTACAAGAGCGCGTATTTATTTACTGATTTCATCCAAGCCATTATTTTACTTTACAAAGATATTTTTTGTGGTAAATTTCGATGCATTGACCCATCAAATAATTAACTCTGCACAAAACGCTTAGCGACACGTTTCTCTAGCTGTAGGGAATAGCATGTAAAATGAAGGTACCGGCTCTTTCTGAATGCACTTAAAAATTTCTCATTCCCTTTACAGTTCAAAGAATAGGCTGTTTCAAGGACACATCTCGCAGAGCAATTCCACAACTGGACGGAAAAAGCCGTCTTCTAAGAGGAAACTACCAACGACGAATAAACGCCATTGAAAAGTGCGCTGCTGAAGCTATAAAGCAAGGCAACAAAATCATCGGAATCCAAAATGGCGGCTGGTGTGCATCAGGACCACGGGCTCTTAGAACCTTTGCAAAATATGGACGATCCAACAGATGCAGGAACGGCAAAGGAGGACCCTGGGCTAATGACGTATACAGGATTGCAGGTATATGGCAATGAAGTGCACCTTAATAGTTATTAAAGCACTTCATTACAATTTCAAGTGTAACCTCGTGTGATCCCACGTGTAATCACGTGTTAATATTTATAAAATGCGTTGTTTTATAGCTGGATTTTTTCTCAATACAACGCGCGTGTTCATTGGTTGATCCATGGTCACATGACAACTAACAAACAAACTGTTTCCCGCCAAACGTCCATGAGCGGGCAACATTTGCGAAAGCGGGCAACATTTTTGACGTCAGAGGGTCATAGTGCACTGTTGCCCGCTAGCGCACGTGATCAGTCCATGACAAAAGGTGGCCCGGCGCATTTTTCAAACTGTGTTGTGTTGCTATATAACAAATCACTTAATGACTGATCCCTTCTGAAACAGTGAATTTTGTTTCCCTCGAAACTCGAACATCCAGATTCTCGGGAAATAAAATTCTCTGTTTCCCTTGGTACCAGTCATGAAGTGTTTATTTTGTAGTGAAGGATTGTTACTTGGAACCGTTTGGTAAAAAAATTGAATTAAGTAGAATCCTTTTCAACCAGCGAATAACCCACACATTCTGCGGTAACCAGTATGAGGGCCAACTAATGGAACAGTTCAGAAGTATATGAGTTTAAATAAATATTCGTTGCTTGAAAGTTAGAAATGCTGAATTAAAAAACGTAGCAAAGCAATAGATCTGCGAGTCCCTGCAGAAAAGATTATTTTTAGTGGCTGGATACCAGAGTCCACGAACGATTTTTTTTTTGCAACTAGTTAAATGACCAAGTTTAAGGCCTCTAGCGTTTAAGGGTGAATTTTTCAAATATTCAAACCGTTCAACATACATTTATCATTTCATATATCATAAATATATAGTCATCGTGGTCAATCATAACAACCATAATCCTTAAATATGTTTTACCATTTTAGGAAAGTGTAAGCTTCGCACTACAGTAGGATACTGCTGTATGCCGTTCACATATCGCGGGCGTCGATACAATGGTTGCGCAAGAACTCGACGCGGAAGGAGATGGTGTGCAATCGCTCCCAACTACAACAAAAACAAACTGTGGGGGTACTGCAGGGGAGGAAGACGCCGTAAGAATACAACTTGTTTTATTGCTGTTTGTATTTCTGTTTGTTTGTTGTTCAATTCGTGATACGTCTAAAGCTCTGACAAGTTAAATTCAATTTTGTATTTTTGTCTTTTCAGCGAAACCTATAAGAGTGACACCAGGAGCTATAAGTAAGTTATTTTTATTCTGTTCTCAACTTAGGGCGTGTTCTATAGGGGACAACCGTTTTAACCTAAACTAGTTTTGGTTGATTTGGTTGAGGTGTCCCAATAGAACACTTTTCTGACCTTTCCAACCGTTTTTGGTTGAAACGCAGTTTGGCCTGGGGATAATCATTACCAGGCCTTCTTTATGTAACTCGGGTTAACTTCGCCAAGATGGCGTCCGGAATCCGTGAAGTTGCTGTTCTGGCCCTTGCCGTATCTGAAGTTGTAGAAGACGTTGTTTTTGAAGTTCACGTCGGCGAATTTGTGTTCGTGTTCGTGATACAGTGAGATTAACAATTTGATGCTTTCATCCGTCCACCACAAAAAAAACCCTCATCTTCAGTCACTAATGAATTACAGCCTGCATAGCTGGGTTCGCTTTGAAGCGTAAACAAACGAGAATCTAGGGTTTGAATGTCCTGATTTAAAAAAGCCGCCATTTTGTTTATTACGATACGGCTGACGAAACGCGAAAATTGTCGTCTGCCAATATGCCATCGGACGCTACCCATCGTTTTCAACCTTTTCAACCAGGTTCTGAGCTGGTTGAAAAAGTTGATCAACCAAACCATCCAAAAACGGGTTTTTTTTTCAATAGAATACGAAAAAACCCAACCAACCCAAATAACCAAAAAAGGTTGTCCCCAAAAGAACACTCTCAAGGTCAACTGCTGCCTCATAAGCTCTCGGTAATTTAAAGGGGCGCTGTCCCACCGAAATCACAAAATTTCGCTTACCTTATTGCCATGTTATATCACCAACTACCAGCCAAACAGAAGCAGTAGTTTGGAGATAAAGTGCAGGATTGCAAGGATGGAAGTGGATTAGATTTCATCACATTTGATTTCGTTATAGGCAGTGTTCTCCTTATCAGGCGGTAACAAGTAAAATTTACCGCATAAAGCAACATTTTTTACCGCCTGCAATCACTTGGAGGTTTTTGAAATTCAACAAAGTGTTTATTCTATAATAAAAAAATTATTGTTGTGTAAGGAATGAATTATAAAATTGTTGTAAGTTGTTTTACCTTTGAAGGTTGAAAGTGTGCATACACGAATTTGCCTAAAATAGGTCTCTAAATGAAGGAAATGGGGTTTCAGAGAACCTCTCTCTACCCCCTAGGAAAGTGAGCCACACTTTTAGTTTAATAATAACCGGTTAGGAATGCTCTCTTACCTACTGAGCTAAAATTTAGGGAGAACACTGGTTACAGGCGGTCAAGAAATCAAAATCGCTTTCATCGCTCTTGGCGATTTTTTCTTCGCATTTCAAGATAAGCAAGCCACTGGTCATAACCATGACAACACTATAATCATTCGGGACAGTGCCCCTTTAATTACTTCAAGCGGGATAAATGTTCTGTGAATTAGCAAACAACCTCAAAGGAGGAAGTCTTGAAAACGTTTTTAACTCCTTCTCCCAGAAAATCACCATCAACACTCGCATAGAATTTCGTCAGAAGTTTCTGTTTTATGTTATCTATTTTATTGAGAAGTCAAATAAATGAAATCAATCCCTGAACGGTTCATCTTGGCGATGCTATTATTCGTTATGGATCAATATACCTATACTGTCGTCAGCAAAGTTTCGCCTATACTGATATAATCAATAGGCTCCTGATATGACAACAGGCCATTATCATATTTTCCTTGCGTTCTCAGTCAAATCCATGGGCTGCTACCGAGACACCGGCCGACGAGCCATTCCAGGACGCGATGGCAAAGATATTCTCATCCGGGACTTTTACCGAAGACGAGCAGACGCCATTTTGAAGTGTGCCCTTGTTGCCTTAAGGTATGGTTACCGAGCCTTCGCTGTACAGCATCAGGGATGGTGTGCTACTGGTCCGAGAGCTCACGTGACCTACCGGAAGTACGGACGGTCCAATCGATGTAGGAACGGCAAAGGAGGTCCGTGGGCTAATGACGTCTATAGGATATCTGGTAAGACTGTCATTTATAATTCCAACCATTTAACATCGTCATTTACACGATAACTACATTACCAAACCAAACAGAATGCAGAAGCTACTCTGCATTTTCATCAGGCGCAATATGGGCAATATGTGCATTAGGCGCAATATGGGCAATATGCGCAATATGTGCATTAGGCGCAATACGTGCAATATGCGCGATGTTCGCAAAATGTGCAATATCCGCAATATTCGCAATAGTGCAATGCGCGCAATATGTGCAATATGTACAATATGCGCTATATGTGCAATACGATATACGCAATATGTACAATGTTGCAACCTATTTTCGGAATTGAGTTGAATTGTCTTCTATTATCCTTTTTGTCCACAGGGAAATGTCGAAAGCGAACGACATCCAATTACTGCTGCGTGTTCCCGTTCATTTACAAAGGTCGTCGTTATAACAGTTGTACATCGAAAAATAGCAAGCGACCATGGTGTGCATTGACACCGAACTACGACCGTGACAAGAAATATGGCAGCTGTGCAAGTAAGCTCACAATTGACCATTTATCCATCGGGCTTGATAGCTAAGTGGATAGAAAATTGGACTGGTAATGCAAGGTCACGGGTTCGAATCCCGTTCAAGCCTGAACTTGTTTCAGGTTGCTTTTTCAACTGCTTAGGTTGATAGCATACTGCGAGGATCACGAATTTCACTCACTTAAGCTTTTCTCTGAGTCGATAATAAAAACGCATTAAAAAACGAACTGAAAGAGATAGCAGCTGTAACGCACCGAAAATTTGTTGTTGTTTTCTCTAAAAGGACGTCCCATCAAGCCTGTCAGACCTGTCAGACCAGTCAGACCAGTCAGACCAGTTAGACCTGTCAGACCTGTCAGGCCCGTCAGACCCATACGTCCACGTCCCCGCCCAAGATTGCCATCTGGAAGTAAGTCCACTTCAGAATGCTTAAGTTTAAGAAACATAATTGTTATTCATTGTTGTTATTCAGAGATGTTGCCTTCATGGAAGCAAAGCTATCTTTTCTACAAAGCAATGCGGTACTATCAGTGGGACCCCTTACAGCAAAGTTTTATAAATATGCAAATAAAATCATCTATGTAATACAAAAGTGTTAAAAAACATGTAAAATGAGCTTACTTTGTTTAAAACTTACTGCCTCACTTGATCACGCGCTTCCAACAGGTGTCTCCCATATTCCTGTTACCGCTGACATTGCATTCTTGATCGATGGCTCTCGCTACGTTGGCCGCCGGAACTTTCACCTTGAGAAGGCGTTCATTAAGTCCATTGCTCGGCGCTTCACAATCAGCAGACATCAATCACACATCGGAGTAGCAACTTATGGCAGTCGACCACATCTGCGCATGCGTTTCAATCAGTACGGCTCTCTTGGCTTGGTGCAGAGATCATTGAATTACATCCGGTATCCGAATCAGAATGGAAGGCGTGTTGATCTGGGATTGCGAGCGTGTTTGCGGTACTTCTTCTCAAGAAGAAACAAATACTCCTTTGTGCGGAAGATTCTAGTGGTGCTTGTCAGCGGAAGGCAGTCCAGGCGATCATCCTACATCATCAACAGGCTGCCATCACAATTCAGGTGACGAAATTTTACTTGCTTAATTTCCATGTTATATTCCCAAATGCCACCAAATATACAACTAAATTGGATAAAAAGATTCTATAGAGCAAAACAGAAGCCGTAGATTGGAGAAAAAGTGCGGGATAACAAGGATGAAAGTGGATTACACTTCATACAATTTGTTTTAATTTCGTGACGGGTGGTCGATAAGAAATCAAATTGCCATACCTGGGTCAACCTCGTCTCCTCTTACTCTTGGAGGGGGGGGGGGGACAAGCCCAAATCATATCGTCCAGAAGGACGTCGGACACCTTATTGAGACTTATATAACGGAGTAACTTGTTAGCTTTCAGTTGAGGTTAGGGGTAGCAGTTTATATAGTTAAATTTAGGACTAGGCAACCCGAGAAGCTAGGTGGTACAGTGGTACGGTAGGCTATGTAAGCCTAAGACTAGCTGAGGTCACAGGTTCAATCCTGAGCGTGGATTTTAGATTTTCTTTTTTACACTTCAAAATTTATTGAAAATATAATTATAAGCGTCGACATTACGTTATATAAGTCTCAATAAGGTGTCCGACGTCCTTCTGGACGATATGATTTAAGCACAACCTCTTGGGGGCGGGAAGAGGAGAATCCTGGAAACGAGGTTGCACTTGGGTCTGTCCCTTCGGCGTCCGTATTGAGGTTCTACTTAATAACTTATTAGTAAACCTTTTTTCTTTTCTTATCAGGCGACTGGGCGTACAGGTTTACGTTGTTGGTATTGGCCGTATTGACCATAGATACCTCCGACCCATCACCTACAGAAACAGTCACGTGTATGTTGTTCGCTCGTTCAGCAGTCTGGTGACTAGAGCTGGCTCAATAGCGAGAGCTATTCACGATGAGATGGTACGTTTATGTTACATTCCTAATCATTCTCCCACAAGGAAGAATATTGATTATATAAACTTCAGTGACATACAAGGATTTATCTCACCGTGGAAAAATCATATCTCGACACCTGTTAAGATATCAATATTATAAAACTATTGATACTTTCACTGTTCACAGTACTAGTGAAGGTATCGATAGTTTTATGCTAGCTAATATGTTTGCCCTTGTTAAGTGTCAAACGAGCTGAAAGATGTTGGTCTTCAATCGAAACATCTTCGGATATTCCTCGGAATTTCATAATATGATCGGAAACGTTCGTACAATCTTCGGACAGTATTCGGAGAATTTTCCAAAATGTTCGGAAATCTTCGGAAATCTTTTATTTATATACTAAACAAAGTAAAACATGGTTGCTTGGTGATATGAAGTTTTCTCTTCTCGTGTTCAACTCGAAATCTCACGAGTCAGTCCAGCGAACGAGTTGAACACTCGATGAGAAATTTCGTATCTCCGCGCGCCCACGTATCATCTTCTTTATCTCAAAACAAATGAAGATAACTGCCATGTTTGCCCCTTGTGTCAATTGAGCAAACTAAAAAGTGTTGTTCTATATCGTAACATTCCGGATTTTCATAGTAAATCTTTCAAGATCTCGGTTCGGAAATCTCCGGAAATGTTTTTGAAAATCTTAAAAAATCGCTTATATTGTTGTACATGATAAATGAAGTTTATACAATTAACAAAATAATACATGGCCGGTGTACAACGATGAGAATTTCTCTTCGACCATTCAGCTCATGGTCTCTCTCATTTTCATCTCGTGAATACGCGAAGCGTTGAACGAGATATAGTATACGGGGACGAATATGCAAATTTTCACTCGTTCCGTCATCTGTGCTTCAATTTTTTTCAAATTCCCAGTGTATTACGTATTAAAAATGATTGCTGTAGTAACTTTTAATCCCCCAGTGTTTTTACGTCATCCAGTTGTCTCGTTTCGCACAATGCACATATTTATGTCACGTTAACATGTTTTGTTCGTTTTAAATCTGTTTTTGCTCTTCAATTCTTCTATTTTACACTCAGTATGAAAAATTAAAACCGATCTGTGGGCTTAACCTTCCGTTGTTACTTACTCACGAGATGACTCTCAGAGCCCTTTGATTTTCTGTCCCTCATATCATTCTTGCCTTTCATTTGCAGCGTATCGAACAAGAGCGATACCGTGATCAAATGATGGCCAGGCTCCGCGAAAACAATCTTCATCGCTTAAATATTACCGATGGAGACTGGGGACAAAACGGTAATGCAACTATGGACAGCTTCTCCCAGCAAAAGAATGGAACGCAATTGGAAAACATCGCGTAAATAAACCAATCACTTTCAAGGAAAGTTAAAGTTATTAACAGTATCAAGAGATGTAATAGGCCACTACCATAATACTCTTTTATGTGCAGGCTCAGCCTCACCGGGGTGTAACTATTCAAGTCTCCTTTGTTAGAATGGCACAGTGGAATTCAGAGTACATGTAGGAACGCTAGGATGTTTTCTATTTTGTGTTGGTATACAAATGTGCACCGTATGCATATTGCCAAGAAGTGGAAGCATAGCACGTGCAGTTCGTGCGTAAAACAAAAGAGATTGAAAAGCACCACCCAAACCTGCACTTATAAAAGTATTATGGTATTTTTCATAGTTTCTGGAATGGGGAATTCATGTAATCGGTGTACTTAGTTTAGCTGATGAAATAAAATTTACTGAAATTCGGTATTAACCGGTCGTACTTGTTCCGTTCTTTACTGCATTGTGAAAAGTTCTTTGGGACGGTTCATTAAGGCGACAATTCTTCTCTTTGTAATTATCAATTCTGTTAAAGGGAAACCTATTAACGGGACACTTCTCCTGTTCTCGGCCGGTAAAATGCTTATATAATAATTAATTTTGTAATTATCACCTTCATTCAGAAAGGGGCTCCTCTATTGAGGGGATTCCTCTCCTGATCCCAGCGGCAAAACGCTTATAGAATCTTTGTAATTATCACCTCTATTAAAGGGGTATCTCTATTAAGGGGAAACTTCTCATGGTCCCGGCCGGCAAAACGCTCATATTTTAATATTAAAAGGACCTCTCTATAAAGGAAACACTTCTCCTTGTCCCGGCCGGCAAAATGCTCATATGATCTTTGTAATCATCATCTCTTTTAAAGGGACACCTCTATTAAGGGGACACTTCTCCTGGTCCAGGCCGGCAAAACGTTCATAAAATCTTTGTCATCATCATCTCTTTTAAGGGACACCTCTATTAAGGGGTAACTTCTCCTGGTCCCGGCCGGCAAAACGCTCATATAATCTTTGTCATCATCTCTTTGAAAGGGACACCTCTATTAAGGGGACACTTCTCCTGGTTCCGGCCGGCAAAACGCTCATTTAATCCTTGTAATCATCATGCCGCGGTTGTTCAAAAGATGGACAGCGCTATCCACCGTTAATACGAAAGAAAGGATTTCAAGCTCAGAAAGAAAAAGGAAACCTCAAATTCATTTTGATCATTTGACGTTGGTTGTTGTACCAAAATGTGTAACGCACGTGTATAGTTGTTGTTTTGCTAATTAATCCTACTGGTTTGTTTTTCACGTTCTCGTTACCATCGCCGTAAAGTCTAGGTAAATTAATTTACCTAGGAAAAAATGCTTCGTGTAACCGCGGCTATTCTCGGCTTCATAGAAGGAATTTGAAGTTGAAACAAGGAAAAAGGAGTCCCGCCAACTTTTGGAACAATCAGGCGGGCGGCTCTAAATGTTGACAAGGCGTCCCCTGGATACTCGTGCGAATCCAGTTTTGCAACGGTTGTTTTGCTCGTGTCCCTCCCCGACGAGAGGGTTTTGAACCAAATGGCCTAGCTGCCAAGCCAAGCCAACGGGCGCCCGTAACCCGCCCGTAACACGCTTTTATGTCCGACCATCCAAGGACCAGAGAGCATTGAATTTTCTGGTTGTATTTATCGTCTTTACTAGAAATAAGTGTCTCGCATAACCTCGCGAAGTTCAGGGGAGGGTGTACCGTAAAATTTTAACGACGGGGGAAGGAGAGATGGAATTTCTGGTTTAACTAGAGAGGTTGGGTTGCATGGTCACAATGGCCTTGAAATTTGAAACATTCTTGTTCCCAGTCTCTTCCATTTAACTCGTACTCAGTCCCCTGTCTTCCTAAAATGAAATAGATGAGAACTGGTAAATCATCTCGAGCGAGGATTTCTAGCCACTTGTTGAATCCAGCGTTCTTGTTCTCTCTCATTTGCATGTGAATTTGGTCGTGTTTCGGTTAGTAAGCTTAACATAGTATTTTTAAACAGACGATAAGCCCTCCGCAATGAATAAACATGAGTGTGACATTGTCAGCGGTTGAGATTTCCTTTATAGGCATTGACGTCACACTGAATGACGTCGGTTTTGTTGCTAGGCAACTGCAGGACACCAACCCGATATATAAAGTCGACTCGAGATTCCATTGCCCTACAGCGATCCACGCGCGATCCCCACGCGAATCCGCACGTCAAATTTATAAACCTCGCTTCGCGAGGAATGAGGCGATGACTGCGGTTTTGGAGCTAAATAATGGATTCATAGAAAGAAACAGACTACCTTTTTATACCAGCGAAGTTTTGGAACGATTGAAATCGATTGAAGGTAATTTTTGTCGCTTTTCGTTAGTGACTTGGAATAGTGAGTTCTCCCTTTACTTCTTTAAGTGAAGTCAAACAAGAAATACCAAAATTCGCTAAAATGCTGTTCAGAAGCCATAAAGCTGCCAAGAAACAACAGACAGACATACCTTGATGAGGTATGAACATTTTAATGACTGTTTATTTTTTTTTATAATGTTGATATTTTATCAAAATCACGACAAAATCCCATACAATTCCTTCTATTTTTTTCGTTGGGGATTCCTGTTGTGAGGCTGGGCTCCCTGTGGAAAAATCAAGCTTATATGAAGCACCACCCAAACCAGCACTTTAAAGAGTATTATGGTATTTTTCAAAGTTTCTGGAGTGGGGAATTATCGCTAGACTTTTGAGGACATGAACTTTTACTACAATGGTCAATCGTCGGTATTTCCAGTAATTTAAAACGGATACCCGCCAAGATTCCCGCCAAGATACTCGCCGGGATCCCTACAAACATTCCAGCCGGGATTCCCACCAAGATTCTAGCCAAGATTTCTGCCGGGATCCCCGCCTGAATTCCCGCCGGGATTTCCGCCAATATTCCCGCTGGGATTGCTGCCGGGATCCTCGCCGGAATTTCCGCCAAGAACCCGACGGGATCCCCGCCAAGTTTCCCGACGGGATTCCCTCCAAAATTCCCGCCGGCATTCCCGCCCGGCGGGAATCTTGGCGGGAATCCCGACGGGAATCCCGGCGGGGATCTTGGCGGGGATCCCGGTGGGGATCGCGGCGGGGATCCCGGCGGGGATCCCGGCGGGAATCTCGGCGGGAATCCCGGCGGAGATCCCGGCGGAGATCCCGGCGGGGATCCCGGCGGGAATCCCGGCGGGGATCGCGGCGGGGATCCCGGCGGGGATCCCGGCGGAAATCGCGGCGGGGATCTCGGCGGGAATCCCGGCGGGGATCCCGGCGGGGATCCCGGCGGGGATCCCGGCGGGGATCCCGGCGGGAATCTCGGCGGGAATCCCGGCGGGGATCCCGGCGGGGATCCCGGCGGGGATCCCGGCGGGGATCCCGGCGGGGATCCCGGCGGGGATCCCGGGGGGGATCCCGGGGGGATCCCGGCGGGAATCCCGGCGGGGATCCCGGCGGGGAACCCGGCGGGAATCCCGGCGGTGAACCCGGCGGGGATCCCGGCGGGGATACCGGCGGGAATCGCGGCGGGGATCCCGGCGGGGATCCCGGCGGGGATCCCGGCGGGAATCTCGGCGGGAATCCCGGCGGGAATCCCGGCGGGGATCCCGGCGGGGATCCCGACGGGAATCCCGACGGGAATCCCGGCAGGGATCGCGGCGGGGATCCCGGCGGGGATCCCGGCGGGGATCCCGGCGGGGATACCGGCGGGGAACCCGGCGGGAATCCCGGCGGGGATCGCGGCGGGGATCCCGGCGGGAATCCCGGCGGGGATCCCGGCGGGGTTCCCGGCGGGAATCTAGGCGGGGATCTTGGCGGGGATCCCGGCGGGAATCCCGGCGGGAATCCCGGCGGGAATCCCGGCGGGAATCTTGGCGGGGATCCCGGCGGGGATCCCGGCGGGAATCCCTGTGGGGATCCCGTCCAAGATTCCTCCAAGATTCCCGCGGGATCCCCGCCAAGAACCCCGCCGAGATTTCCGCTAAGTTTCCCCCCGGGATCTCCGCCGGGATTCTCTTAGGATTGGTTGACTTTGAAAAGCCCTTTTCGCAGTGAAAATCAACGTGGTTGTGAGGGAATTTCGGGCAATTTTAAAGTTTGCTTCGCAATCATGTTAGATTTTATTGTAATGCAAATGAGAAAGGTAACCGCGAAACGGGCTATTCTAAGCCATTTGCTCATCGTCATAATAGGTGATAGGCCTAACGCAAATGCTGCTTTGCGGCTTGTCGATAAAAGCATTTTAGTCCAGCTTTATATGATAGGGTTACCCCCAAAAACGCACGCACAGAAGTTTTCTTTTAACAAAGGGAGGATATAGAATTAAAGCACAAAATTAATAATACAAAACACAAGGAAAGAAAGAAAAAACACAACGATATAACCGCTATGACAACAGAGTCTAAGAAAAAATACATAAAGGACCTCTCTAATATTGAAATGACAGCCAAATTAATCTCCTTTCCCAGGGGGTTAAATTTCGTTTCAAAGCCAAAAACAAACAAAACCGCTTTGAGAAACAGCTTGCCAGGATAATGCGGCTGCAGTTTAATTTAAAGCGAAAATGGTGACAAAATGGAATTTTCAAATAAGGTAAGGATGGTTAACTTTGGCTAAATAAAATTCCGGAATGCAAAACTTTAAAAAGCACTTTAAAAAGCTTTAAAGTAGTTTGCAAGCTAATTTCGCTAAATATTAACAAAGATATCAGGACAATTATGAGTCCACCAGAATTGTTCGGTGGATCGTGCTTAACGGCAATGAAGCACAAAAGTGTAAATTATATACTTGATGGTTCCTGCAGTTGTCTGGCAGCAATGTGGTACTACTTGATGAAAGCCTATATAGGAGCATGGCAAACAAAGATGGCGAACGGTAAATTCTTTGTTCGATGTTTTTTTAGCGTTTTTCGGCTGTGACCGTGCACAACCGCCTTAGATTTTAAACTTTGTTCGAGCAGCTAACCAATAGAAATGATTTTCAGAGAGCATGATCAATATATTTGTTAATTCTTTTTATATGCAGCGTAAAAGACAACAAAGAAAGAAACGGCGTATGCAACTAGCCGTCCCTCAAAGTGACATTTCCACTAAAGCAAATCACCCTTAAAGCCAAACCCGCGATATAAAAGGGGGCTGGATTGTCCAACTCATGCAAATCTATTGTTCTTGCTCATTTGTATTAGATTCACTATGGGGCTCTGCCCTTTTATACTGCAGGTTCGCCTTTAACAAGGAACCATACAGTGGTGAAATTATGGAGTGGCTTGCAATATTATCCAATTGAAAAAAAGGGTGGACGAAGCATCAACCCGTCATTATAAATAGGGTTAAAGTTTTCATAACGCTGACAAAGATGTTATTACTGTATCAAATGAGAAATAAAGTACATGGTGCCCAAATGTAAAAAGCTGCATGCTTACCACTGATTTCACTGTTACGCGACCCTTCGAATCAAAACCACTTTGAGCAATTTCAATTTACTCTGCCGTCAATCATACGTAGTAGGAGGAGTTTGTATACTCCTGATTTGCATCGGGCATATTAAATTAGTGAGCTCCTCTGGCGTTGGACATTTTATCGGCTTCAAAAGTTTGCATCGAAAAAAATTCGACGACTAGAGATGGGGAAAACCTCCTTCAACTTCCATGGAATATTTCATTTAGATGCTGGCGAAATCGACTCCGCTGGCGAGCCGAGAAGTTTGAGCTTTTCCTGTTGTTTACAGTTACGGTCGACCGGTCATGCATCAACGGCAATAATATGCAAATGTGAACTGACAGTATGTATGTGGAAAACGAATGTAGTAACGACGGTATTTTCCGTCGTTACTACATTCTAAACATTATAAACATTATAAACATTCCAGACATATTTTCGGCGTTCACGCTTTTCGTGGTCGCACTGTAAAGGCTACTTTGCAGCTACATTTGCATTCACTTCAAAAGTGTCGGAAACACAGACCAGCTAGTTACAAGATTTAGCTAAAACAAATAACAACCATCGGGAAACTCTGACATACGGCCTTTTTTCAACGGTAAGTACAAAGTAGGCATCGATTTGTATTTTTCAGTATGTACTCGTGACACGCCACTTACTAAGTGGACTGTCTTCTTGTTTCAGACGGTTAATGCGTTTCTTTGTTAGACTGCTCACACTATTCGAATACTCCCTATCATCAAACCGTGAAATAACGTGCATGCAGATAAAAAATTTTACCAGAGCTTCTCACGTCCGAATGCCGAACAGGAGAGTTATTGGAAGTTGCAGATAAGTGGTGATTTGGTACCCCAATGGAAGTTTATTCGCTGGAATCAATGTCAGAAGTGCTTCGCATTTTATTCACATACACCAAAAGAATTATTATAATAAGAGTTAACAAAAACCGATAGTGATTAAAAGCAAGTTTAACTTCAGTTGAAGGAGTTCTTTGTTGATAGAGACGTTTTGCTCACTGACACGAAAGACTTGCGGAAATTTCCACCGTCATTTTACTCACTGAAGCAAAAAACCCGCGAAAATTTCCGCCGTCATTTTACTCACTGAAGCAAAAAACCCGCGGAAATTTCCACCGTCATTTTACTCACTGAAGCAAAAAACCCGCGGAAATTTCCGCCGTCATTTTACTCACTGAAGAAAAAACCCGCGGAAATTTCCGCCGTCATTTTACTCACTGAAGCAAAAAAAAAACCGCGGAAATTTCTGCCGTAATTTTACTCACTGAAGCAAAAAACCTGCGGAAATTTTCCGCTGTCATTTTACTCACTGAAGCAAAAAACCTCGGAAATTTCCGCCGTGAATATATTTCTATAAGTGCAATATGGGTGAAAATTACTGGTCAAATATTTCACAGTTTTAAAGCAAAAAAGTGTTTTTTACCCGCTTTGTGCCAAGAATAAACATTCTTGGCACAAAATGAGCTATTTTACTGCGCTTTTTCCGATATTTTAGAAAGCCAAAAAATATGATGGCAATATGTACCAATATTTGAGAGATTTTGCCAACCAAAGCTAGAATATGGCAAGATTTGCTACTAGTAACACAAATTTTGCCAAAAAAAATCTTAAAAGTAGAAGTTTGGCAAAAAAGGACATAAATTGAGACTTTTTGCCAGAATTTCGCCCTTCTGGAATATCCCCTTTGCTTTTAGAACGTGTTCGATATGTTATGACCATCCTAAGGTAAGCGTAACTTAGCAGTCTCCTAAGTTTAATGGTCACGGGCAGTTATCGATTAGTAAAAGTAAACCAATCAGAGAGAGTTTATATGGCGCGCTCTCATGAATAATAACTTCTGAAAATTACCAGAATGAATATTTTGTATTGTGTAAATTGCTGCTACAATGACAATACAATAACCTATATTTCGAGTTCATCTCGAATTTAAGATAGCAAAACCACCCGCCAGAAGACCACCCGCCAGAAAACTACCCGCCAGAAGACCACCCGCCAGCAGACCACCCGCCAAAAGACCACCCGCCAGAAGACCACCCGCCAGAAGACCACCCGCCAGAAGACCACCCGCCAGAAGACTACCCGCCAGAAGACCACCCGCCAGAAGACTACCCGCCAGAAGACTACCCGCCAGAAGACTACCCGCCAGAAGACAACCCGCCAGAAGACTACCCGCCGGAAGACAACCCGCCAGGAGACTACCCGCCAGAAGACCACCCGCCAGAAGACCACCCGCAAGAGGACTACCCGCCAGAAGACCAAACGCCAGAAGACTACCCGCCAGAAGACCACCTCCCAGAAGACTACCCGCCAGAAGACCACGGCCAGAAGACCAACCGGAGAAGACCACCCGCCAGAAGACTACCCGCCAGAAAACCACCCGCCAGAAGACCACCCGCCAGAAGACTACCCGCCAGAAGACCACCCGCCAGAAGACCACCCGCCAGAAGACCACCCGCCAGAAGACCACCCGCCAGAAAACCACCCGCCAGAGGACTACCCGCCAGAAGACCACCCGCCAGAAGACTACCCGCCAGAAGAACACCCGCCAGAAGACCACCCGCGAGAAGACCACCCGCCAGAAGACCACCCGCCAGAAGACCACCCGCCAAAAGACTACCCGCCAGAAGACCACCCGCCAGAAGACTACCCGCCAGAAGACCACCCGCCAGAAGACTACCCGCCATGTCACACGAGGAGATATCTCAGATATCCCAGATATTTTTAGGCATCTCGTGGAAATGTCCGTAATACCGTATTTTCGCAATTAAACGCCCCCGGCGTTTCTTTGAATCAGCAGATTTTTCTTGCCCGCCATTTTTTATCAATGGTTTATTATTCGTTTTTCTTGGCAGCCGCGCCGTGTGCCTTAAATCTTAAGTTTATTATACCACAAATAAACGTTTTAGGGGGTTACTTACAACTTTCTCTATTATACCAAGCGTTTATTCGGGGCCCGGCGTTTAATCGAGAAAATACGGTAACTCGTAATGTTAGAACTTTTGCAAGTTTTAGGATTTTGTAATTTTTATTACATTACATTAGTTATGCATACCGTTCTAAAAACTGAAACAAAAGTTGAAGCAATAGAATACCTTAAGGGGCCGATTACATGGCGAATTTCAGCCCGGGTTGAAATTTCAACCCGGTTAGGCGGGCTGAGACGTTCTACACACGAGTTTATTACTTCTTCGACATGCGATCCCCTTGTCTGGGATTCTATTTCAATGACGTGATAGTTACGAAACGACAACCAGTGACAAATAATGTCACGCATTCATTTCGCTACATATGTAATTCCATAGATTGCGCGTCACTTTATTTCTCCCGCTGCAAGCTGACTATCATCCGAATGCTTTTGCATTTATCAAAATATCTTACCCTCAAGTGAATTAAGGCCTGGGTCCCTGTCGATTTAAAAGAGGGTGGTCTAACGTAAACGGATTCAGAGGTATCTTTTAGATAACAATTTAGGCCAAACCACAAACATAAACTGTTCAAACTGTATATATAATATTGTGGATTTTTTCATCACGTGACCATTCACGCCCAATTTTGTAAGAAATCTTGAAAAAAACTTGTATTCTCGAACAAATGACGGACGGAAGCTTACCAAATTTGGACATTTGTATGACTAGGGGTATGGCATTTACATGTACACCCAGTCGTACAAAAGTTGACAAAACATTCAATTGCAATAATATTCTTTCCGTACCTTCTGGCTGACTTTCAGGTTGCTGTTGCAATGTGGATCTAGAATTAGAAAATAACACTATTAACAAGGATTCAAAAATTGGGGTCTCGCGTAAACCGAATGCAAATATGGCCGTCAGGCAGTTTTTTGTTGGCCAAGTTTTCAGAGAAATTAATGATACCACGTAAACAAGTGCTTGTTAAGTGTATCATCTTGCAAAGTTTGGGTGTTTTTGGTTTAACGGTTGCAAAGTTATGGCTTACTGAAAGTTTAAGCATTTGTATGGGAAAAGACATTATATCCTAATTAGCCTCGCTTTCATGTCTTTGAGTGATCTTCTTCACCCGGCAGAACACTACCCGCCAGAAGACCACCCGCCAGAAGACCACCCGCCAGAAGACTACCCGCCACAACACCACCCCCCAGAAGACCACCCGCCAGAAGACCACCCGCCAGAGGACCACCCGCCAGAGGACTACCCGCCAGAAGACCACCCGCCAGAAGACTACCCGCCAGAAGACCACCTGCCAGAAGACTACCCGCCAGAAGACCACGGCCAGAAGACCAACCGGAGAAGACCACCCGCCAGAAGAATACCCGCCAGAAGACCACCCGCCAGAAGACCACCCGCCAGAAGACCACCCGCCAGAAGACCACCCGCCAGAAGACTACCCGCCGCCAGAAGAACACCCGCCAGAAGATCACCCGCCAGAAGACTACCCGCCAGAATACCACCCGCGAGAAGACCACCATTACATTTGGGTGTTTTTGGTTTAACGGTTGCAAAGTTATGGCTCACTGAAATTTTAAGCATTCGTATGGGAAAAGACATTATATCCTAACTAGCCTCGCTTTCATGTTTTTGGGTGATCTTCTTCACCCGCCAGAAGACTACCCGCCAGAAGACCACCCACCAGAAGACCACCCGCCAGAAGACTACTCTCCAGAAGACCACCCGCCAGAAGACCACCCGCCAGAAGACTACCCGCCAGAAGACCACCCGCCAGAAGACCACCCGCCAGAAGCCTACCCGCCAGAAGCCTACCCGCCAGAAGACCACCCGCAGAAGACCACCCGCCAGAAGACTACCCGCCAGAGGACCACCCGCCAGAAGACTACCCGCCAGAAGACCACCCGCCAAAAGACCACCCGCCAGAGGACTACCCGCCAGAAGACCACGCAACGACAACCAGTCACAAATAATGTCACGCATTCATTTCGCTAGATATCTAATTCCATAGATTGCACGCCACTTTATTTCCCCCGATGCAAGCTGACTATCATCCGAATGCTTTTGCATTTATCAAAATATCTAACCCTTAAATGAATTAAGGCCTGGGTCCCTGTCGATTTAAAAGAGGGTGGTCTAACGTAAACGGATTCAGAGGTATCTTTTAGATAACAATTTAGGCCAAACCACAAACATAAACTGTATATATAATATTGTGGATTTTTTCATCACGTGACCATTCACGCCCAATTTTGTAAGAAATCTTGAAGAAAACTTGTATTCTCGAACAAATGACGGACGGAAGCTTACCAAATTTGGACATTTGTATGACTAGGGGTATGGCATGGACATGTACACCCAGTCGTACAAAAGTTGACAAAACATTCAATTGCAATGATATTCTTTCCGTACCTTCTGGCTGACTTTCAGGTTGCTGTTGCAATGTGGATCTAGAATTAGAAAATAACACTATTAACAAGGATTCAAAAATTGGGGTCTCTCATAAACCGAATGAAAATATGGCCTTCAGGCAGTTTTCTGTTGGCCAAGTTTTCAGAGAAATTAATGATACCACGTAAACAAGTGCTTGTTAAGTGTATCATCTTGCAAAGTTTGGGTGTTTTTGGTTTAACGGTTGCAAAGTTATGGCTCACTGAAATTTTAAGCATTTGTATGGGAAAAGACATTATATCCTAACTAGCCTCGCTTTCATATTTTTCGGTGATCATCTTCACCCGCCAGAAGACTACCCGCCAGAAGACCACTCGCCAGAAGACCACCCGCCAGAAGACTACCCGCCAGAAGACCACCCGCCAGAAGACCACCCGCCAGAAGACCACCCGCCAAAAGACTACCCGCCAGAAGACTACCCGCCAAAAGACCACCCGCCAGAAGACCACCCACCAGAAGACTACCCGCCAGAAAACTACCCGCCAGAAGACCACCCGCCAGAAGACTACCCGCCAGAAGACTACCCGCCAGAAGACCACCCGCCAGAAGACTACCCGCCAGAAGACTACCCAGCAGAAGACCACACGCCAGAAGACCACCCGCCAGAAGACCACCCGCCAGAGGATTACCCGCCAGAAGACCACCCGCCAGAAGACTACCCGCCGGAAGACTACCCGCCAGAAGACTACCCGCCAGAAGACCACCCGCCAAGAGACTACCCACCAGACGACCACCAGCCAGAAGACTACCCGCCAGAAAACTACCCGCCAGAAGACCACCCGCCAGAAGACTACCCGCCAGAAGACTACCCGCCAGAAGACCACCCGCGCGAAGACCACCCGCGAGAAGACCACCCGCGAGAAGACCACCCGCCAGAAGACTACCCGCCAGAAGACCACCCGCCAGAAGACTACCCGCGAGAAGACCACCCGCCAGAAGACAACCCGCCAGAAGACCACCCGCCAGAAGACCAACAGCCAGAAGACTACCCGCCAGAAGACCACCCGCCAGAAGACCACCCGCCAGAAGACCACCCGCGAGAAGACCACCCGCCAGAAGACAACCCGACAGAAGACCACCCGCCAGAAGACTACCCGCCAGAAGACTACCCGCCAGAAGACTACCCGCCAGAAGACCACCCGCCAGAATACTACCCGCCAGAAGACCACCCGCCAGAAGACCACCCGCCAGAAGACCACCCGCCAGAAGACCACCCGCCAGAAGACCACCCGCCAGAAGACCACCAGCCAGAAGACCACCCGCCAGAAGACTACCCGCCATGTCACACGAGGAGATATCTCAGATATCCCAGATATTTTTAGGCATTTCGTGGAAATGTCCGTATTACCGTATTTTTTTTCAATTAAACGCCCCCGGCGTTTCTTTGAATCAGCAGATTTTTCTTGCCCGCCATTTTTTATCAATGGGTTATTATTCGTTTTTCTTGGCAGCCGAGCCGTGTGCCTTAAATCTTAAGTTTATTATACCACAAATAAACGTTTTAGGGGGTTACTTACAACTTTCTCTATTATACCAAGCGTTTATTCGGGGACCGGCGTTTAATCGAGAAAATACGGTAACTCGTAATGTTAGAAATTTTGCAAGTTTTAGGATTTTGTAATTTTTATTACATTACATTAGTTATGCATACCGTTCTAAAAACTGAAACAAAAGCTGAAGCAATAGAATACCTTAAGGGGCCGATTACATGGCGAATTTCAGCCCGGGTTGAAATTTCAACCCGGTTAGGCGGGCTGAGACGTTCTACACACGAGTTTATTACTTCTTCGACATGCGATCCCCTTGTCTGGGATTCTATTTCAATGACGTGATAGTTACGCAACGACAAGCAGTCACAAATAAAGCACGCATTCATTTCGCTAGATATCTAATTCCATAGATTGCGCGCCACTTTATTTCCCCCGCTGCAAGCTGACTATCATCCGAATGCTTTTGCATTTATCAAAATATCTAACCCTCAAGTGAATTAAGGCCTGGGTCCCTGTCGATTTAAAAGAGGGTGGTCTAACGTAAACGGATTCAGAGGTATCTTTTAGATAACAATTTAGGCCAAACCACAAACATAAACTGTTCAAACTGTATATATAATATTGTGGATTTTTTCATCACGTGACCATTCACGCCAAATTTCATTAGGACTTCAACACGGTCAAAGTGTGTAATTCATTAATTATTCTTCGCATGCGCAGTTTAGAGTTAATACTACCGCGGGAGACTTGGATCTAACTAGTATCTTAGCAACCAAATCCTGACGCATCCAGTTTCTTTCCGTCGATCAAAACCTGTTTTGAATGAGCGAAAACGAAATATGCGAACGAGAATGGCTTTCGAAAACTTTGAACCTGACTGTAAAGCAGAAGCGATCGATGATTATGGAGTTTGGCGTGTCTGCACCATTGTTTCTTCAACCTGATAGGCCGAGTGATGGTTTCATTTGATGGCTGGAGTTCCGAGTGAAATCGAAGGATCGAAGATGAGCGCGAGATTCGCAAAGAAACAATCGCAGTAAAAGATGGCGTCAAAAGATAACGCTCAACCTTTCGAGCAAAAATATTGAATGAAGCTTGTTTATAGTTCCTGCTCCAGTGTTAAATAAATTATATCTCTTGAGTAAACGCCATGGTTTATAAAATGTTACATTGCAACTTCAGCCTTCCAGAAATTTATTCAAATAATAAACACAGAAACATGACAATACGCATCACTGATCACTGATCGCTTGATCGATCATGGCCGGGCCCGGCTCAGGATACCAAAACGAAATAAAACCGGTCGATTTACACCACTCTCACAGAATTGTCTTAATGTTAAAGTCTTTCCGAATATATTTCGCTTTGAAATGGGAAACTTTCGTGCAAGGACGGCTCGCTTTCTACTTGTAAACAAAGAGCTCAAATTACGGCAAGGGCTTAAAATTTGCATAAAATCCTACACGAACGAGATGTGATCAGATCTCTCTGAATTGCGAAGATTACAACATCTTTTGACCTCTGAATGAAAAGAATAGTATTCGTATTAAAAATATCGCAGTGGCTATTCGTACGGCGCCCGTACGCGGACTTCGATTTGCTATTCGTACGGGAGTATTCTTTGACGCGAAATACTTCTTTAGTGTCACGATAAGTCGCTCGCGTGAGTATACAGAGAGTTAGCAAATTAGTCTGAGCCAAATCAACATCGCTTACCAGAAGCGCTTCGTAAAGCTAAACGAACATTAATATTGTGGACCAACAAAAGTGAAGAATAACATCGAAAATTGTCGAAAGTTTTGGACTCCCGTACGAATAGCAAATCGAAGTCCCCGTACGGGCAGTACGGGTGCTGTACAAATTGCACTTCGTAAAAATATATGTCAGCTTCAGATTATCGAAACCTCAAGAAACCGGTTTTCTTTTACGGCCAGCATTTGAGACTCTCAATTGGATGTGACGTAAAAAACGTCAACCGTTACTAGGAAACAAGACTCATAAATATGTACGAACCCCACTCAAGTGGGGTTCGCATAATTACACACTTTGACCGTGTTGAAGTCGTCATGGTAAGAAATCTTGAAAAAAACTTGTATTCTCGCACAAATGACGGACGGAAGCTTACCAAATTTGGACATTTGTATGACTAGAGGTATGGCATGGACATGTACACCCAGTCATTCAAAAGTTGACAAAACATTCAATTGCAATGATATTCTTTCCGTACCTTCTGGCTGACTTTCAGGTTGCTGTTGCAATGTGGATCTAGAATTAGAAAATAACACTATTAACAAGGATTCAAAAATTGGGGTCTCTCATAAACCGAATGCAAATATGGCCGTCAGGCAGTTTTTTGTTGGCCAAGTTTTCAGAGAAATTAATGATACCACGTAAACAAGTGTTTATTATTGTTAGTATTATTCGTTTATCTTGGCAGCCGCGCCGTATTTTCTAAATCTTAAGTTTATTATACCACAAATAAACGTTTTAGGGGGTTACTTACAACTTTCTCTATTATACCCAGCGTTTATTCGGGGCCCGGCGTTTAATCGAGAAAATACGGTAACTCGTAATGTTAGAAATTTTGCAAGTTTTAGGATTTTGTAATTTTTATTACATTACATTAGTTTTGCATACCGTTCTAAAAACTGAAACAAAAGCTAAAGCAATAGAATACCTTAAGGGGCCGATTACGTGGCGAATTTCAGCCCGGGTTGAAATTTCAACCCGGTTAGGCGGGCTGAGACGTTCTACACACGAGTTTATTACTTCTTCGACATGCGATCCCCTTGTCTGGGATTCTATTTCAGTGACGTGATAGTTACGCAACGACAACCAGTCACAAATAATGTCACGCATTCATTTCGCTACATATGTAATTCCATAGATTGCGCGCCACTTTATTTTCCCCGCTGCAAGCTGACTATCATCCGAATGCTTTTGCATTTATCAAAATATCTAACCCTCAAGTGAATTAAGGCCTGGGTCCCTGTCGATTTAAAAGAGGGTGGTCTAACGTAAACGGATTCAGAGGTATCTTTTAGATAACAATTTAGGCCAAACCACAAACATAAACTGTTCAAACTGTATATATAATATTGTGGATTTTTTCATCACGTGACTATTCACGCCCAATTTTGTAAGAAATCTTGAAAAAAACTTGTATTCTCGAACAAATGACGGACGGAAGCTTACCAAATTTGGACATTTGTATGACTAGCGGTATGGCATGGACATGTACACCCAGTCGTACAAAAGTTGACAAAACATTCAATTGGAATGATATTCTTTCCGTACCTTCTGGCTGACTTTCAGGTTGCTGTTGCAATGTGGATCTAGAATTAGAAAATAACACTATTAACAAGGATTCAAAAATTGGGGTCTCTCATAAACCGAATGCAAATATGGCCGTCAGGCAGTTTTTTGTTGGCCAAGTTTTCAGAGAAATTAATGATACCACATAAACAAGTGCTTGTTAAGTGTATCATCTTGCAAAGTTTGAGTGTTTTTGGTTTAACGGTTGCAAAGTTATGGCTCACTGAAATTTTAAGCATTTGTATGGGAAAAGACATTATATCCTAACTAGCCTTGCTTTCATGTTTTTGGGTGATCTTCTTCACCCGCCAGAAGACTACCCGCCAGAAGACCACCCGCCAGAAGACCACCCGCCAGAAGACCACCCGCCAAAAGACTACCCGCCAGAAGACCACCCACCAGAAGACTACCCGCCAGAAAACTACCCGCCAGAAGACCACCCGCCAGAAGACTACCCGCCAGAAGACTACCCGCCAGAAGACCACCCGCCGGAAGACCACCCGCCAGAAGACCACCCGCCAGAAGACCACCCGCCAGAAAACCACCCGCCAGAAGACTACCCGCCAGAAGACCACCCGCCAGAGGACTACCCGCCAGAAGACCACCCGCGAGAAGACCACCCGCCAGAAGACCACCCGACAGAAGACCACCCAGCCAGAAGACTACCCGCCAGAAGACTACCCGCCAGAAGACCACCCGCCAGAATACTACCCGCCAGAAGACCACCCGCCAGAAGACCACCCGCCAGAAGACCACCCGCCAGAAGACCACCAGCCAGAAGACTACCCGCCAGAAGACCACCCGCCAGAAGACTACCCGCCATGTCACACGAGGAGATATCTCAGATATCCCAGATATTTTTAGGCATTTCGTGGAAATGTCAGTATTACCGTATTTTTTTTTCAATTAAACGCCCCCGGCGTTTCTTTGAATCAGCAGATTTTTCTCGCCCGCCATTTTTTATCAATGGGTTATTATTCGTTTTTCTTGGCAGCCGAGCCGTGTGCCTTAAATCTTAAGTTTATTATACCACAAATAAACGTTTTAGGGGGTTACTTACAACTTTCTCTATTATACCCAGCGTTTATTCGGGGACCGGCGTTTAATCGAGAAAATACGGTAACTCGTAATGTTAGAAATTTTGCAAGTTTTAGGATTTTGTAATTTTTATTACATTACATTAGTTATGCATACCGTTCTAAAAACTGAAACAAAAGCTGAAGCAATAGAATACCTTAAGGGGCCGATTACATGGCGAATTTCAGCCCGGGTTGAAATTTCAACCCGGTTAGGCGGGCTGAGACGTTCTACACACGAGTTTATTACTTCTTCGACATGCGATCCCCTTGTCTGGGATTCTATTTCAGTGACGTGATAGTTACGCAACGACACAAGCAGTCACAAATAAAGCACGCATTCATTTCGCTAGATATCTAATTCCATAGATTGCGGGCCACTTTATTTTCCCCGCTGCAAGCTGACTATCATCCGAATGCTTTTGCATTTATCAAAATATCTAACCCTCAAGTGAATTAAGGCCTGGGTCCCTGTCGATTTAAAAGAGGGTGGTCTAACGTAAACGGATTGAGAGGTATCTTTAAGATAACAATTTAGGCCAAACCACAAACATAAACTGTTCAAACTGTATATATAATATTGTGGATTTTTTCATCACGTGACTATTCACGCCCAATTTTGTAAGAAATCTTGAAAAAAACTTGTATTCTCGAACAAATGACGGACGGAAGCTTACCAAATTTGGACATTTGTATGACTAGCGGTATGGCATGGACATGTACACCCAGTCGTACAAAAGTTGACAAAACATTCAATTGCAATGATATTCTTTCCGTACCTTCTGGCTGACTTTCAGGTTGCTGTTGCAATGTGGATCTAGAATTAGAAAATAACACTATTAACAAGGATTCAAAAATTGGGGTCTCTCATAAACCGAATGAAAATATGGCCGTCAGGCAGTTTTTTGTTGGCCAAGTTTTCAGAGAAATTAATGATACCACGTAAACAAGTGCTTGTTAAGTGTATCATCTTGCAAAGTTTGGGTGTTTTTGGTTTAACGGTTGCAAAGTTATGGCTCACTGAAATTTTAAGCATTTGTATGGGAAAAGACATTATATCCTAACTAGCCTCGCTTTCATGTTTTTGGGTGATCTTCTTCACCCGCCAGAAGACTACCCGCCAGAAGACCACCCACCAGAAGACCACCCGCCAGAAGACTACCCGTCAGAAGACCACCCGCCAGAAGACCACCCGCCAGAAGACTACCCGCCAGAAGACCACCCGCCAGAAGACCACCCGCCAGAAGACCACCCGCCAGAAGACTACCCGCCAGAATAACACCCCCCAGAAGACCACCCGCCAAACGACTACCCGCCAGAAGACTACCCCCCAGAAGACTACCCGCCAGGAGACTACCCACCAGAAGACTACCCGCCAGAAGACCACCCGCCAGAAGACCACCCGAAAGAAGACCACCCGCCAGAAGACTACCCGCCAGAAGAATACCCGCCAGAAGACCACCCACCAGCAGACCACCCGCGAGAAGACCACACGCCAGAAGACCACCCGCCAGAAGACCACCCGCCAGAAGACCACCCACCAGAAGACCACCCGCCAGAAGACTACCCGCCAGAAAACTACCCGCCAGAAGACTACCCGCCAGAAGACTACCCGCCAGAAGACCACCCGCCAGAAGACTACCCGCCAGAAGACCACCCGCCAGAAGACTACCCGCCATGTCACACGAGGAGATATCTCAGATATCCCAGATATTTTTAGGCATCTCGTGGAAATGTCCGTAATGCCGTATTTTCGCAATTCAACGCCCCCGGCGTTTCTTTGAATCAGCAGATTTTTCTTGCCCGCCATTTTTTATCAATGGGTTATCATTCGTTTTTCTTGGCAGCCGCGCCGTGTGCCTTAAATCTTAAGTTTATTATACCACAAATAAACGTTTTAGGGGGTTACTTACAACTTTCTCTATTATACCCAGCGTTTATTCGGGGACCGGCGTTTAATCGAGAAAATACGGTAACTCGTAATGTTAGAACTTTTGCATGTTTTAGGATTTTGTAATTTTTATTACATTACATTAGTTTTGCATACCGTTCTAAAAACTGAAACAAAAGCTAAAGCAATAGAATACCTTAAGGGGCCGATTACGTGGCGAATTTCAGCCCGGGTTGAAATTTCAACCCGGTTAGGCGGGCTGAGACGTTCTACACACGAGTTTATTACTTCTTCGACATGCGATCCCCTTGTCTGGGATTCTATTTCAATGACGTGATAGTTACGCAACGACAACCAGTCACAAATAATGTCACGCATTCATTTCGCTACATATGTAATTCCATAGATTGCGCGCCACTTTATTTCCCCCGCTGCAAGCTGACTATCATCCGAATGCTTTTGCATTTATCAAAATATCTAACCCTCAAGTGAATTAAGGCCTGGGTCCCTGTCGATTTAAAAGACGGCGGCGGTATGGCATGGACATGTACACCCAGTCGTACAAAAGTTGACAAAACATTCAATTGCAATGATATTCTTTCCGTACCTTCTGGCTGACTTTCAGGTTGCTGTTGCAATGTGGATCTAGAATTAGAAAATAACACTATTAACAAGGATTCAAAAATTGGGGTCTCTCATAAACCGAATGAAAATATGGCCGTCAGGCAGTTTTTTGTTGGCCAAGTTTTCAGAGAAATTAATGATACCACGTAAACAAGTGCTTGTTAAGTGTATCATCTTGCAAAGTTTGGGTGTTTTTGGTTTAACGGTTGCAAAGTTATGGCTCACTGAAATTTTAAGCATTTGTATGAGAAAAGACATTATATCCTAACTAGCCTCGCTTTCATGTTTTTGGGTGATCTTCTTCACCCGCCAGAAGACTACCCGCCAGAAGACCACTCGCCAGAAGACCACCCGCCAGAAGACCACCCACCCAGAGGACCACCCGCCAGAAGACCACCCGCCAAAAGACTACCCGCCAGAAGACTACCCGCCAGAAGACCACCCACCAGAAGACTACCCGCCAGAAAACTACCCGCCAGAAGACCACCCGCCAGAAGACTACCCGCCAGAAGACTACCCGCCAGAAGACTACCCGCCAGAAGACTACCCACCAGAAGACTACCCACCAGAAGACCACCCGCCAGAAGAACACCCGCCAGAAGATCACCCGCCAGAGGACTACCCGCCAGAAGACCATTCGCCAGAAGACTACCCGCCAGAAGACTACCCGCCAGAAGACCACCCGCCAGAAGACTACCCGTTAGAGGACTACCCGCCAGAAGACCACCCGCCAGAAGACTACCCGCCAGAAAACTACCCGCCAGAAGACCATTCGCCAGAAGACTACCCGCCAGAAGACTACCCGCCAGAAGACCACCCGCCAGAAGACCACCCGCCAGAAGACTACCCACCAGAAGACTACCCGCCAGCAGACCACCCGCCAGAAGACTACCCACCAGAAGACCACCCGCCAGAAGACTACCCGCCAGAGGACTACCCGCCAGAAGACCACCCGCCAGAAGACAACCCGCCAGAAGACCACCCGCCAGAAGACCACCCGCCAGAAGACTACCCGCTAGAAGACCACCCGCCAGAAGACCACCCACCAGAAGACCACCCGCCAGAAGACCACCCGCCAGAAGACTACCCGCCAGAAGACCACCCGCCAGAGGACTACCCGCCAGAAGACCACCCGCCAGAAGACAACCCGCCAGAAGACCACCCGCCAGAAGACTACCCGCTAGAAGACCACCCGCCAGAAGACTACCCGCCAGAAGACCACCCGCCAGAAGACTACCCGCCTGAAGACCACCCGCGAGAAGACCACCCGCGAGAAGACCACCCGACAGAAGACCACTCGCCAGAAGACCACCCGCCAGAAGACTACCCGCCAGAAGACTTCCCGCCAGAAGACTTCCCGCCAGAAGACCACGCACCAGAAGACTACCCGCCAGAAGACCACCCGCCAGAGCACTACTTGCCAGAAGACCACCCGCCAGAAGAGAACCCGCCAGAAGGACACCCGCCAGAATACCACCCGCCAGAAGACTACCCGCCAGAAGACCACCCGCCAGAAAACCACCCGCCGGAAGACTACCCGCCAGAAGACCACCCGCCAGAAGACTACCCGCCTGAAGACCACCCGCGAGAAGACCACCCGCGAGAAGACCACCCGCCAGAAGACCACCCGCCAGAAGACTACCCGCCAGAAGACTACCCGCCAGAAGACTACCCGCCAGAAGACTAGCCGCCAGAAGACCACCCGCCAGAATACTACCTGCCAGAAGACCACCCGCCAGAAGACCACCCGCCAGAAGACCACCCGCCAGAAGACTACCCGCCAGAAGACCACCCGCCAGAAGACCACCCCCCCCCCCCCCCCGTTTTTCTTGGCAGCCGCGCCGTGTGCCTTAAATCTTAAGTTTATTATACCAGAAATAAACGTTTTAGGGGGTTTCTTACAACTTTCTCTATTATACCCAGCGTTTATTCTGGGCCCGGCGTTTAATCGAGAAAATACGGTAACTCGTAATGTTAGAAATTTTGCAAGTTTTAGGATTTTGTAATTTTTGTTACATTACATTAGTTATGCATACCGTTCCGGCTGAGGCACGTTTTCACTCATAATCTTTGTTGTGAAAATTTCTGTTCTCACTTTAACTGTCTATGTATATATTTCAGAAATGGCTGTGAATCGCCTTCCCAACGAGAATAGGTTGGTGATCCAAAGATTATGAGGCAATTAGTTGTCCATATCTCCCTTCTCACACTAATTTGTAAAAGTGTAGAACTGGATATCCGTAAAACAGTGCTCAATACATTAATGTAGAGCGAAGTATATATGAAGTTTATACAATTATGTATACAATGTGCCCTCCAGGTTGCTACCATAATATATCATAAATATATATATATATATATATACTTGAAGATGTCCTGCAATTGCCTGGCAACAGCGCAACAAACCTTGATGACGTCAGACACGGTACTACTTCATGTAAGCCTATAGAGGAGCATGGTAAACAAAGATGGTGGACGGTAAACGGTACGCGAACCAGCGAAAGGACCTTTTACCAACGTTTTTGGTTTAAAAGAAGACGAAGTGGAATGGCGAAAAGCTTCATACGCAAATCCAGACGCCACCAAAGTTTCTACCCGCGGTGCACCCTCCCCCGAGCTTCGCGAGGTTCTGCGAGACAAGTATTTCTAGTGTAAATTCAAATCTCTACAACTCACAAATACACGACGTTCAAAAGAAGGAATATTTTACCATTCAACTATTCAATGTTCATAGAGTTGATTATGAAAATAACTTTCTAGGGGTGATAGGCACTTTAATTCAAAGCAGGGGGATTATATTGAGGCATGAAGTCATAGACCACAATATACGTTTTCAAATTTTATTGTTGTCATAACAAATTAAAAGCTCGTTTTTTATATATGAGACAACTCGTGAATACTAAACGTTCGGACCCTCCCCTCCCCGAGACGTTTTGCTTCACCGATCCCCCACCCCCTGCGTCCAACTACACACCCTCCCCTCCCTTCAACACCATCATCATGGGTAAGACAGGTGACCATTACATATCGTAGTCTCAATGTAAATAGCCGATAGAGTGAAATTCTGCCCCACTGCTGTGACTCGTTCAACGCCTCGCGTTATCACGAGTTAAAAATGCTAAACAACTCTTACAGTTATAACGAGTAAATATTTTAGTCAGGCAAGTGTCATTTGGTTGTTTTGCTTGCTATAGTGCAAAGTAAATACAACATTTGCTAGTACAAACTTATACTGCCGAACTTCTGCGCTGGCTATCAGAACTATATTATTACGCCTTGCTAGTCCCTCTATTCTAAATGGAATAGTCGAATCCAGCGGGGAATCAAGCCAACGCGTGTTCGTCCACTAAATCTGATAAAATAGAGGGCTAATCGTAATCTAATCAATACCGAAGGTATTTTAAAAACATGCATTACAAAATCTTTCTAGTTCCCAGTTACCTCAGACAAAAAGTTAGTAGGTAAGGGAAGGTGGGAAGAAATTAAAAACATCAGAAACAGTCTCGTCTTTTCCCTCCCAATCCTACCAAGCTTCTAACCATTTCTTATCTGAATGGCTTGGGTACGAGTCAACTTATGGATATATGTGGGCCCTTAGGGTTAACATGCACTAACTACATACAAATGCAACTTGGCTTTACACTGCTAGCTGTCCCTTTTCAGTCAGTCAAGCGGAAGAGTCTAGATTCCATAGCTCAGAATGAGGTCGGACACCTTATTGAGACTTATATAACGGAGCAACTGGTTAGCTTTCAGTTGAGGTTGGGGTTAGCAGTTTATTTAGTTAAATTTAGGCCTAAGCAACCCGAGAAGCTAGGTGACACTGTGGTACGGTAGGCTATGTAAGTCTAAGTCTTAGCCTAGCTGAGGTCACAAGTTCAATCCTAAGTGGGGATTTTAGATTTTCTTTTTTACACTTAATTATAAACATTTATTGAAAATTAAAATAAGTGTCGACATTACGTTATATAATTCTCAATAAGTGTCCGACCTCCTTCTGGGCTAAAGAAGGTAGACTCTACCCAGTCAAGCTGGCGAGCTAATAAAGAAACAAGCTTGGCAAGACTGCAGCGAGCGAAAGAGCCGAGGGGAACTTTGAGGGAGGCGCCTCTTCCTCCCCCTGGACTCGTATTACTTTCCTTCACTCGGTTGATCGCTTATAACCGGTGTGATGCTCTCCCTCTCGACTATCCAGAGAGAGACTGCTAGCAGTCTACCATGGCTTTGATGATATGTAAGCAAGGTTAAACATTTGCAGTGAAAGCTGATTATATGCGTATTATAAAATTCAGTGCCACAGGGCACTACTAGGGGCGCCACGAAGCTCTCGGAACGGCTCGCAGCTAGGATTGGCTGAGAAAACAATAGAACAAACAACAGAAGAATGGATTCTAGCCCTGATAGCTTCGTGATACCCAGGGCCAATGAAATTAAAGGTTCTAAAGAGCTTCGTGGCTCCTGTGGCACTACCATACTACTAAGCAGATTAATTTGACATCATGAAGTCAAAAAAGAACATTTAACATCCAGATGTTAACATGCATGCATTGACTCCATATAAATGGGATTACAGTTTCAAGGATATAAGCAAGGTAAATGAATTCAATTTGATTCTAAATTATCGAAGCTGTTCTGTAACTACGGCACATGCCAAACAGCTACAACATACGTTTAGGGCAAGAGAAAATGTAGTAAAAGAAAAAAACCTTTCAATGACGGATAAAAAGTTGAGTTTAACAGATCTGCACTTCCGTCTCTGTAATGCTGTTTTTCATGTGTTTTTTTTTTTTTTCAAATATAATTTGAACTTTTCATTTTTAAACTTCGCCAGTGAAAGTGTTTGAAGGTTATTTCGCCACTGAATGATAGGATTAATCAGTCCCTGGTTAATTCACAATTCTTATGTCATATTATGTTATATCAAAATTCAGAAGGTTTATGAAATTGTAGAGAGTTTTAAAAAACTACACATCTGGACCAAATTATAAAGCGCCAGAGCATTTAGTTCAAGCGTTATAGGCGAACGAATATTGTACATTTTTAGTAAAAATGTAATGGAGCGGCCATCTTGGTGTACCACTTTAGCAAACCAGCATGGCGGCCAAAACTTCAAAGTCATAATTACGCAAAGAATCTCGTCATAGAAGATTGGATTTACTATAAGTTACATTAAATCGGCTTATAAGCATCTACAATGAAAAAAAAAACTTTCAATTGGTTCAATTTTGTTTATTTTCTGAAATAACGCTACGAATTGCGTGACACCTTTTTAAAAACCTTAACAAATCGGAAGCAAAACATCGTTATTTTGTGAAGGATTGTAACTCTGGTATCTACATACCATGTGAGAAGCATGTGTGAATTTTTATGACGTCATGTGCAAGCCAAGAATGAAGTCATCTACTTTACATGCAGCTTTCACAATTTGGTGGATCCTCCGTCTGATAACATAGGTTATCGTGACTGTTGATCGAATCTTTAACAATTTTGTTCACAACGGAAGGATCCTCCAACTGGTACATTGGGTTCTCTTTACTAAGAACGGTTCCGTTGTTAACAGCCTCGTTCTCATCGTAAATGGGATTCTGGAACGTTTGATCATTCGCTGTCTTAAAATGGCGGATCTTCTTGATACGGTAGTAAATGGCGTACAATACAACTCCTTGAGAAAAAGAGGATGAAATATGTTAGCCTGATACCAGTGGGAAAATTCCAAAAAAAAAATTCGTCCGAATCTAAAAATGTTTTCATCATGGACGCTTTAGACGTACAACTCTTGCTTACAAATGTTGAATGCGACCTTTTGTAGCACGCGCTGTTCGTGTCATGCTGAAATCGTCTACGACACCGCTTGTGTGATAGTTTTCGCTGCCTTATATGTGCTCTGGAGTTCAACACATTTTCTTACCATGCGCGGCAATCGTCACGTGATCGACACGGTTCGTGTCCTAGGTTTATCGTAAGTCTGATTTCGCATACGACAAAGTTGTACTGTCTAAATCAGCTTTAATGGGGATAACAGAGTAGAAGTCAGTTATAAACCTGTTATCATACCTGTCCCCCTACCATACGTCCCGCTTATAGTACTACCAGGCTGGTTAAACTCTTCTCCAGATACAAACCCACCCTTCACATTACTTTTTACATAAAGTGGTCCCCTGAAGGCTTGAAAGGACAAATGCTACATTAAACATGTTCACTAAAAAGAGAGACTTTTTGTTTATCATGAAATTCTAAGTCAAAACAAAAAAGCAAAAATGCCTAACGTCGTCTCTGTTGCAACTTACCCGCCATTAGTATGACAATTATAGCCACACATACTCCAAAGGCCATTTTCCATCTGGCGGCAACATCTTTATCACCTTCAAAACGCAAAGCATCAGGACTCTTACTTGACGTCCTCTCGAATTCTTTCGGGGTCGTTCTCGTTTCTTTTTTCTGGGTGGATTGGACAGCCGTATTGGCGTTGGTTTTAGCAGGAACACCAGTGAATCGGGAAGTTGGACGAGAAGAAGTGGTAGCTTCTGGTAAACGATTTATAAAAAGACAAATAAAATTATATAAAAAAAGTAATTTCAAGTACCGCCGTCTATTAGATGCGGCATGGGTTTATTATAAAGTATGTATTGAAAAGAGCATGCAACAGTTGCAGTATCAACGGTCCAAGGCAGTATTGCAGGAAAACAATTATACTTCAGTTGATTGTTATATTTTAACTGCTAGAGAGCGTTAACAAGCAAACCCAGTAACCAATAACAAATGGCTTTGTAGTATGCTTTTTGAGCGGTTTTCAATTGACTATCGAGAGTAATTTCACAATTGCTTTGGTTTGTATTGCTGTGCTTTGTGATTGGCTAATTGGTGCCACTTTATCGACCAATCAGTCGTGACTTACTCACACGCGTTTGCCTGAGCTTGGCGCCGGCCCGGTGCGCAGGCTTCATGTATTTGCTTCGAGTTCTTATTGGTTTATTGGATTAGCCACATCTGTTGTGATTAACCAGAGTAATTTCTTGAGATTCTTATGGCACCCAACTGATAACCGCTCTACTTACGAGGCTAAAAGAATCGGTCGCTTAATTTTAAAACGCAAGAACAGATCAAAGACTTGTAAACAACAATCACGATCGACCGACATCTGGCATAATATACAAAATTATCTGCGAGTTTGCTGCTTTGTAAACCTTGCGTGGAGGAATTTTCATATAGTAATACTTTTTGGCCTTACCTTTGCAAGAAGAAAGAGTTTGCAATCCTGTTCTGTGGGAGTTAAAACCCGTGGGACAAGGGATGCAAGACGTCTGTCCCTGATCAGGCTGGTATGCACCAACTTGACACGGGAAGCATGCAGGCGATGTCCCGTTCATTCCCCCATGGGTGCCCGGTGGACAGTGAACTGTGGAAAGTTAAAAGATAAAAGATAAAATAATATTAGAATATAAACGCTGCCGCAGCAAATGCCTTTTCTTAAAATATTAATACTCTTTAATTCCAAAAAAAATGTGTCTGGAAGAAGAGCGTTGGTGGCAGGCCATTGATCGACAAATGAAACAGTGAAGAGAATGAATTTGTCGACTAAGTTGATTATACTGCCAACGAAGGTGGTGCATATTTTATTTATGGATTACCATCAACTATTAAATGAAATCTCCATTCAAGTTAACCGTCAGACCCATAATCCATTATGTTCCTCCCTTTATAATAGGTAATGTCAGGGTAATTTGGCCGGCTTTTGGACAAAACTATTAAGCATCGGCAGAGTAATGCTGAAGTACATGATATTTTCCCTGTAAGGTTCAATTCAATAAATACAAGTGAATAAGTATCTTAGATTTCATCAACGATTGCCTTTACCTACCGCAAACGAAGTTATTCACATACAGTACAGTGCCAATGGGACATACGGATCTGTACTCTCCAGCCTGCCATGAAGCTGGATCAATATACAAGCTGACATCTTTGACTTTTAAACTGATTCCTCTGGTAGTTGACTCGTTAACCAGCACGGCTGCAGACTGTTTTAGTAGCGTCACAGACTCCATGACGCTGCGAGCATTCTCCTTTTCGGTCCTATTCATGGACTCGGGTCCCGTAACGTTTAAGCTATGCAATCTGAAAGATACAATGCAAGTAATATTGTCGATCCTCTCGTTGCTTTTGCAGTCTTTTATGGCGAGATTCTGTACTGCATCGGAAGAAAGGTTAACCAAGTTCTTTACGACGCTGGTGAAAGATAGTTGAACGTCTAGCTGGAAGCTTTCGCTGACATGAAGAGGGGTTCCATCTATATCAACCTTGTTGGTTTCTTTGTAAGAATCGTGAAGACTTTTGTTGTCGCCATCCATCTCGAACGATAGCCCAAGCGAAGGTACCACCAGTGAAAATCCAAGTACTCGGACTTGGACGCCTTGAGACAATGTGTAGTCGAAGGGATTGGACACGTTACACTTGTAAAATCCCTCGTCATGTTTCTGGGCGAAGTCGAACCTCAAAACGGAGAAATTGCCATTTGGGACCAAACTGTATTCATTTCCACTAGAGGGCATGAAAAGCCACTGATATCGAAGCGGGCGGGACAGGCTTGTCGCTTTACAGCGCAAATAAAAGCCAGTGTTGATTGGTATGTTTAACTTGCTTCGAGGCTGATGTACTAAGGTTGGAGGCGAATGCACCTGAACAAAACTGGGTGTGGACGATTCCACACTTACATGGTTGTAAGCTTCACAAGTATAGTTACCGCCATCATTTGTTGTTACTTTCTCAATTCGCAGATTTTCTGTGTTACTTCCTGGCAGAAGTGCACCGCTTTTTCCTCCAGCGATATGATGGGGCAGGATCTCCGGTGGCTTTGCAGTTCAGCTCGAGCGCCTGTCCTATTTTCAAGTCTTTCATCGCTACTGGATGGGTTGTTACGTTAGGAGCAACTGCACAGAATATTTTTTCATTCTTGATTGCTTGCAAGATCTCTAGAATTCTGAAGGACTTCTCGGCAGCTTCAGCCATTGATAGGTCTTCAAGGGAAACAAGGCTTTTCACCTCCGTAGCGAGTATTGCCACTTTTTGCCTGAAATTGACTGCCTCAGGGAGATTAACGTCTTGATAGAGGTAGTACAAGTTGTCCACAAAATCTTCCATACAATCTACGAAGCCATTGCATTCCAGTGACGTGCAATTAAACACCCTCTCCATACTTGCCTCCCAGTCCCTGTAAACCACCTCTATTGCAGTTTGCACTTTATTGTGATTGGTTGCATTTCTGAGTTCAATTAAACTAGCTGCCCCTATCACCTCCTCGTCTGATGAAACGGACTCTATGGCGTCATTGACATCCTCATCGGTAAGCCCAAGCTCCGCAGCTTGTGTTAGATTGACAGCGAAATCATGGCCTTGAGCATGCTGTTGTTTTTTGGTGTGATTCGTGGCGTTATTAAGAGTCAGTAAAGACTGTGTAGCGATCTTGTAAAGTGAATCCATTATGTCAGTCAGAACGTGTTGGTAGTTTGTAACCAGGGCACATTTTCTTTTAAATTGAACCAGAGTCGTCACATCAGTATTGTCTTCATCAATTGCTCGCTTTTTTCTTCCTTTGTTTTTTGCAGAAGCCATCTGATTTAATGGGTGACCAGAACGGAGAACAGCGCTTACATTACCGAATAGCTCTTTGACGATCTGTTTGGCCGTTTGCTGCAAAGACTCGTTCAGTGATGCAAAATTGAGAATTGGAAACATCTCTTTCTCTATATTCTTGGCGGCTACTTTAAACCTGACTGGAATTTTAGTTTCAGAGGGTGAAGATAAGGTAACATCAAACGATATTTCCTTTATTTCCACCGGAAAGGTTTGGTTGGTGTTGTTCCAGAGCTGTGCCAAAGTAATTGCGTCTTGAATAAGGGCACGGTTCTCATCATTCGCTCTTTGTGAGATGTTAGCAGCTTTTACAAGGGCGTCGTGTGCTCTTCGAAGGGTGTTTCGTTCGCTGGAGGCGGCTTCCAGTTCAATCTTTTGCTTAGCAAGTTCAGTCTCGACAACTCTGAGTTTCGTGTTTGCCTTTTGTAATTGTATAAATGGTTTTACCAGATTCCTTTTGGCTACATTTAACTTGAAAACGGCCTTGTCTCTGGCATTGCGACAGAACGCATTCTTTTCCTTGCATTTCAAGTCTCTTATTCGCGATGCACAGTTTACTTCTTTGCAACAAGGAGTGGCGAGTGTCTCTTTAATGACGCTTACTTGACACGAAATCTCACACGAATAAGGTACGTTTGTAAACTTATAATTGAAAACGTTCTTTTCGCAAGGTTTGGGTTCTACCGGTGCATTTCCAATCGCCTTCATCGTTACATCCATTATACGCATCGACTACTCCACCCAATACACCGTCGGGAACACCTGGGTCTTTAGGATTACTTGGTCCAAAAACTTTGTCTTTTGCCATATCGACATAAGGCTCAGCGTATTGCCATACACCAGCTGCTGCTGCTGATTTTACGGCTTTTTCTTCATTTCCGGTAACAGCATATGTAACAGCACCACTGGCTATCGGATATGCAACTTGTGGTGGAACGCCTATCGACACTAAGCCATACGTAACTACTGCCTTGGCCGCTGTCGTAAGAATTGCTGCTCCAACTTTTTCAAAGTTGCAGCCCACGAATGATAAGAAGTCACCCCCCGAATGGTCGCAATCCTCTTCTAAACAGGTTGCCATCTCTTAAAAGGAGGAAGCCTCTTCTTCAAGGTATTATGACATATCGCAGGGCAAAGCCCTTGTTCCTCACTGATTAGATCTTTGTAACAAGTATTGCAAGCTGTTCCAGTCACACAGACGTAGGGACATTGAATTACAGAGCACAAACGTTCGAGCGATGCTTTGAGTTGGTTGAATTCGTGGGTGCTATTAGATACATTTTTCTTGGCAGCGTTAACTTCTTTCAAGGCGGCATTTTGGGCTTTTAACGCCCAGAGGTATCGTGTGACGGCTAAATTAGTATTATTTTCGGCCTTGAACTAGTCTTGTTTTACTTTTATCAATTCGAGCTTTCATCTTGGCAGCTGTATTTTGGAGGGCTCTAAGCCGGTGGGCAGTATTTTCGACAACAACTTTTATGTAGTCCTTTATCACTTCTTTCAACACATCTTCCAATGCATCATCTCCACCACTTAATTTGGATCTGCCAAAAATTCCGGTAACCTTCAAAAGCAAGAAATCCCATGGCTGAAGTCTGCTTGAGCAACTAACGGGACAGACGATAAGTATGGAAGAGATGGAAGTTTCGTTTAAAACTTATAGAGTTGTTTGAAATCGCCACTTGTGTTTTAAATGAGTCGCCCAGTAGCGTCACAGTCGTGTTAAGGATTCCTTGAGTTTCGTTTTGGCCGTCAAAAGGTAGGAATATCTTAACTGAATCCGAATCGGAAGTGGTAAAGAATCGTCCTAATGCTGCCTTCTGGTTAAATGTGGCGGATAATTTCAATTCTTGAGCGTTCCTATCGCCATCGCATCGTTGAAAATCGTCAGTGAAAACTTCTGTATTGATAGTCACGTTAGGAAATTTCAATGGTCCAAACTTAACAGTCCCATTCTGTTGGATTCCGAAATGGATGGCTGATATGGACAATGTTTTGGAAGACGAGACATTCACATTGTGCGATTTTGCAAAGAAAGATATGTTGCCGTTGGCACTTGCAATGAAAGAGCCGAGCAGAGTGGATGCAAATGGATCTTTTCGCAGCAGGCCATTCAGGAACAATTCATATGTATCTTGGAACTTGCAAGAACTGGTGTTTTCAGAATCTAATTACAAAGAGAAGAGATGTTCTCAATCATTTTTTAAATAACCTATTTTCAAGATAAATTCGACAACCAAAACGAAAAATACAATGGAACATTGTAAAGAAAACTCGCTGTGAGTCCAAAATTGAACGACATAAAATTAAGTATCACCGCTTACAGAGGACCACAAAAATAGCATCAAATCGTTCGTGGAGAGATTTTCAGGCAAACTGTTTGAAAAACTATATAGCTAGCCTTCCATTACCATGGATTTAGAATCGAAGTTGCTCAGCTCAAACAAAGAAAAGGTACAGAGCCATGTTCGTATTATTTTGGCTAAGTAGGTCTTAAACTACCCCGGCCTGATGGCTTAGGTCTATAGACTAAATTCTATTCAGAAAATGACACGATGGTAAGGCCCCGGATGTACGAAGCACGCACAACATACCAGTCAACATATACTTCATTTACGGAATTTCCTACTCTTATTGATAGCCTGCGTAGCAGGCTTCGGGGGAGAAGGGAACTGGGGAGAGAGGGAAAGGACACCTACAATAAAGACCCCATTTGTTCATTTCTGCGTACGCCGGCGGTCGCAAAATTCTGATTGGCTGATTCACGCTGGACGGTAAACATAGCAAATTCCCGCTTGAAGCCATCCATGCGTAAAAGCGCGTACCAGTTTCTGATTGGTGAAGGTATTGACAGTTGATGTAATTCGATCACAAGGAAATCGGTGGGCGCAAAGCGATTTGCCCGGTTCTTATAGCAGGCGTTCCTTCCCTTCTCCCCCACTTCCTTTTTCGCGCGCCCTCCTCGTTTAATTTACGCCTGTCACGCAGGCTAATTATTGAGTGAGACCAAGATGGTGAGACATCATATACATAAGGCGATTTCGCTCTACAAACTGACTACGGGTTATTAAATCAAGGCTCGTCACTACCGTTTCCACGTATACTGACCTTGATATTGCACTCTGCCAGAGCACCTATCCAACGGAATGTCGAAAGACACCTGCTGCTTCAACAAGAGAAGGACTATGGATACAGTCATTTGTCCTCGCACGCCAGCTGTCCAAGAATTTGGCTTGTTGGTCCATGCCTGTGTTTCAGCAAGACTGTTTTTAATACTAGGTTTTCACACACAAAATAAAGCAGTGGAAGTGTTAAAATATAATACACCTTACATTAATTTCTTTCATTTATATCGATTCCATGTATTTTCCATCTTCTTTTCGCTTTCCCACTTTATGTTGATATGATGAAAACGTTGGATACATGGAAACGCTGTTGCCTGTTTGGAATTGTTTATTCAGTAAACCTGTGAATGTCGTTTTCGACTCGACAATAAAAATGTCTGCAAGTTGTACAATGTAACGATAGAAACTATGAAATTATCACTGTTCTTATGTTATATCGATTTAGTTTTTATCATTTATTAGCTTACCTTGTTGGTGTCTTGTATTTCTATGATGGCATTTCCCACTAAGCGCACTTTCAAAGAATGTATTGGATGAGAGCCAATGATGGACTTTTCTACTCTTCCAAAGAGTTCCAAGTTGCCAGGTATGAAAATGTTTCCTTGATTCGGTGCATTTACCGAATAGCTTAGATGGCTTTGGCTAGAAAACTGCATCGCCAAAGTGGAAATGTTCCAACCTACAGTGGCAAGCTGACGATACACTGGCATCCTTTTCAGCGCAACGTAAGAAAGCGGATTGAAGGCAAGAACAACTTTAGCAGGCAGAACTTGCGAACAAAGCTCAACAGCAACAAGAAGGAAAGAGTTTTTGCCGTATTTTGGGAGTTTAATACTACTCTCGTTTACCTCAACGGAAATGGCGCCAGTGTACAATAGAACAGAGTAATAGGATTCGTCATTCAAAGAAAGCCCTAAACCCTTCAAAACGCCTTTCAGTTCCGTTCCGGTCCAAATGTAAGTAATTACGTCATTAGGCTTAAGGCTTGATAAGGTTTTTGACGGACTCAAACGGAACCAACTGGGAAAGCTGTCATCTATAGATTGAAGAAACACCGTTGCTAGGGTCTCCGAAGGAAGGCATTCTAGATCTTTGGGTGATTTGGCAAGGCAATGTTCTTTATCTCTTGTGGTAGATGAATGATTGAATTTGTCAAGCGTTGCTCCTCGCAAGCCAAGTGGTAATGTAAGGTTTCCAGAGACGATAGAGGCTGCACCTTTTGTGCTAACTCGCTTTTGGGATCGTTGCCATGTCTCCGTTGACCTTGCATACAGGAAATTGTTACCTTTGGGGCACTTATAAAAAGCGATTTTGTGACATCCAACTGGGAAATTGATGTTAACAGTTTCATTACAAGATGAGCCATTCTCAAGTACAATCACAGTATCTGGAAGAACTGTCTGATATGTCTTGGCTGCATCTCCAGAAAGGGAGTAAGTGATCTGATGGATGCCAGGAAGACGGGCCGTAATTGTCATGTTAACGATGTAGAGTCTTCCTTGCTCCAGTTTCACTGGAGCAATTACCAAATCTCGGGGATGGAAGTCCAATCCTGCTGCATTTGATGTGATTTTCAATTCGTTCCTGGGAGGAGATAGTTCAAAAGTTACGTTCAAACTGTCGTTCTGTTGAAGTCTAGGGTACTTTGGGGTGCGGAGAATTCCCACGTGGCATTTTCTACCAATATGAGCAGTGTCTGTGCAATTACACCAAAAGGCAGTGCCATTTACAGGGTGACATACGCCTCCATTTAAGCAGGGGTTGGGTTGACAAACTGTTATGGCTGCAAGATAAACATTGAACATTACAACAATGTTTCGACATCATGAACATTACATCTTTCTCATTTGATAACCGAGCATCTTTCTTTATTTATCAATACGCATGACGCTTTCGACCTAAACCTAACAGCATGCTGGACGCATGTTATGCAATAACCTAGTTTATTTCATACTAGTCTTATTGAGATTTTCTATTGAAATCTGGCGTGTGAAAACCCCGTTCGGGGTTCGCAGCCAATCAGAATGGCGAAACGACTTTCTCACACGTGAAAAAACAGAAAAAAGCGTTTCGTCCAATCACAAATCTTAGTATGTATAAAATATTAAACAAATTACAGCATGGGCAGTGCGGGCGTACGGTATTTACGCACCAGTTGGTTCGAATCAGAAATCGAACGAGCGAGGTTTTGCGAGCGAGCGAGATTTCTGGCCTTACTCGCCACACGAGTTTCTCGTAGCTCAGTGGTTAAACCGGTGTACGAAATGTTCGAATCCTGTAGGGGATTTAGATTTTATGTCCCAAGCTCGTGACATGATGAAGATTACATCTTTCTCAATGTTTCAACATTGTACGAACCCCATATTTGGTCACAACAAAAACATCGTCTCCACTGACAAAACGTGACAAACGATGTCCAGCCTGCAGTAGCGATCTGTGCTCTATTTTCGTTGAAGACTTAAATATATTTATCTTTTTAAATTCAAAAAACCAAGGTGAGGACTGAGCAAATAATGAGCGCTAGCGATGAAAAACTATTTCCATTAGATTATTCTAAAGAGGACATTGGTCCTAAAAGTGGAAGTACCCGTTTTGAAAATACAGTGTGTGAGTTGTGTGAGTTGTGTCCAAACGCTACAGGATATCGAGACTTCTATCTGGACTTCTCATAGTCTTTGCTGATATTCAAAATGGCCTTTGAAAAACAGGATATCAATATTATACAACCTTATTTATTTTTCTTACCGTCACACTGGCCAGGGATTGGTATCCATTTGGAATCTGCAGAACAAGAAACGATTCTGCTGCCATTCAGGAAATACCCAGAGCGACAATCGAAGGAGCACTTTCCCTGATATGTAGTTAAACAGGGAATTTGAACAAAGCCATTGGTGGGAGGTGTTGGCCTGTTACAGTGCTTTACTGTAAACAAAAAAGGTAACATGACTTGTTTAAGCATCGCACCATCACAAAATTCTATTTTTGTTTGCTAAATGTCTATCAGTAAATACAGTCTGAACACAGTAAACAAACTTGTATCCATCAACTCCAGCAATATCCCATTCCTCTTTCACGGGTCAACACCCGAGGCAAAAAAGGGCGAATGATGACGAACGGGTTGTTCAGATGTCTTGCGATGGGGTGAAGAATAACGCAAACTCTTCGCCATTGGGTTCGTTTTGAGAAACAACCAAGGCACAGGGAAGTTCTACGTCTTAGCATTTTTCCTGTAAGCGATCAATTGGACTTACACATATTACGACGCCTAAACTAAACACGCTCTAGAGAGAATAGATTCGAGTCTAATTCTGCAGAGCAACAGAGTTACTGGGAAACAAACGAGAAACAGACTATCCCTTAGCACTCCGCTGATTAAGTGCCATGTTTTAATTTAATATTATAGTAATAAAATAAGCACTATTGCGCTTATCATATGATGTGACTGTTAGTAGTCATTCCAAGTGTGGCGGGCTTACTTTTACAAACTGGACGAACTCCATTCCACTGAGCATTGGTTAAGCATGTACGCAATTGGGTTCCCACTAGTTCATATCCAGGTTGACAGCTAAACTGGCAGACACTATCCACTGTGTTTCCAGTGCAATTCATATAACCTTTGGCTGGCTTGGAGATCGACGAACATGGGTACCCTGGTAACGAAATTAATCAACATTGTTATATTCACAAATGTTCGCGCTATATAAATGTAAAATATTATTAGTAATATTAAATATTATTCATGACGATAGCAACAGGAATCAATTCCCACCCATTTAAAACACTCATCAACGAGATGTCGACAGGGATCACCGAGAAATCTAAGATCGCACAAAGGTTTTAAATTTTGTTGTGTCTTTCAAATGAGTACGAGATGAGACTATTGTTGCAATAGAACAGATATTAGGGAGTTTAAGCAAAGACGACGGTAACGCCAAGGAAAACGTCATTTTAAAAAAGGATGCGCGCGCTTTGAAACTACTTTGCAGTTGTTCCAATTTGTTTAGTTTGTCTAATGCGACCGGATTGCTTTCCAGTTCAAATGGAGAAAGGAAAATTAACCGTCGAGGGTTCGTCATTTGTTCGTCATTTGATCATTTGACGTTGTTGTTTTGCAGGGAACGGCAAAGAAATGTACCAAAATGTAAACCGCACGTGCAGAGGCATTGTTTTCGCTCATTAAATCTATTGCTTTGTATCGTTCTCGCTGCCGTCGCCGTCGTGGTCCCTATTACTACCAAGTGCGAACCGAGTGGCTCCCTTATAGAGTTTTGGCAGGCAGAATGTGGCAGATTTGTACAAAAGATAAAACCTGGCGAACGTTTTTATCAAAATTATAAACCACGTACAGAGTCAATGTACGCTACATTAATCTTTTATTTGCAGTAAATTATTTTGAAATTTTTAAGCTGTTGAAACACCCTAAGTGAGGATCAATATGATCAAGCTTACTAGAAATACAGTGAGAAATGTCACCTTTGCATGTTCTTAAGTCACCATCAAGATAGTACCCTGGTCGGCATGCGCAGTAGTAGCTTCCTGGAGTGTTGCCGCAAATCTGGTTACAGGTGTGCTGGCCATTTCTACACTCGTCGTGATCTGCAAAAGGCAATCATTCGTAAGAACATCTTTCTGCCGATGAATTTGGTAAATAATAGTTACGGTAGAAGTGTACAAGGGATGAGAGCTCGAGAGAAAAGGAAGAAACCAGCATTTGATAGCCGGAAAGATGCGGTGCAACTAGAACACTATGTGCAATATTCCGTTAACACCAAACCATTCCTTTCCCTGAAATGCATTTCCTTGCATATGTCAGTTAAGCACACAATACTTGAAGAATTAAACGCATGATGTCGAGTACTTCATGAACACAGAAAGTAAAACGAAGCGTTTTGCTTCGTGGTCCTAACCTATCTTGCATGCGCCACTTTTTTTGCTTTATACCAAACCAAAGTTCAAACCTACCAGAGCAAGTCCGGTTATCAGGATTCAGAAAATAACCAGTTGGACAATTGCACTGAAAGCTACCCATGGTGTTGTTGCATTGATATGCACACCCAGCAAGACCTGATTTGCACTCATCGACATCTACGGGTTAAAAAATGGTTACATAGTCAATGATAATTTTCAACTATTTTGTTTTGTTCTCGCCTCCATTCAAATATAATTATATTTGCGTTGCGCAAGAACATTTATTAGAACATTTTGTAATAATAATTGCTTAACATTAAAAGAAATCGAAGCATTTTTGCATTGACTTGAAACAAACGCGTGTGTTTTTAAAATGACCATGCAGTGTCATTGTGCCACAAAACCTAAAAACAACTTCGCAAGGGCTTTGTGGCTGACAAGCAAAAACTTTTGTGATAAATAAGTGTTGTTTTAGTTAATTTGGTGCACTTTTTTGTAAAAAATTGCTGTTGAGTAACCGTGGTGTGCTTATATACAAGCGGAGGGAGTACAACCGGAATAATTTTTTGTTACTGCAGAATGATGGGCCTACAACCGGGTGGGGTGGGGGGGGGGGGCGAATTACACGCGTGTGTTTCAGAAAAATGATTAATATTATTTTGACCTGAACAAGTCCGGTTATTGTTGTTAAGGGAGAAGCCAATGTGACATGTGCAGGTGTAACCTCCCGGATGATTGACACAACGCTGTCCACACGTGTGGTGTCCGGTCATGCATTCGTCATGGTCTGGAAAAGAAATGCGCAGAATCAATAACTAAGTTGACATTTATATTAACCTGCAGTTCCTAGTGCGTGCGCATCACTTGTTTTTGATTTTGACGATACGTTGCATTCTGCGACTACTCGTATGACGCAAATTTCAAGTTTAACAAGATCGAAGCTGAATATCCGCCAAATTTAGTTAAATTTAGATGGGAAAGCTTGCGAAAGTAAGCTTCTGTTCTGCTGCGATGATTATAAAAGAAGTGGTGCTAAAGTAGTTAAAGATCGAGCTGTAAAAGATAACATCACCAGCATATTTAAGGTGGCTGAACACAGTTTCACTGTACCTATGCATCATTCATTGTCACTTTAAAACCACTAACGTCTGGGAGCCCAAAATTGGCGAGGCATAAGATTAAGCAACAAACTTTATATTTTGATATTTATGTCGAGCTTTTAGGGTGTTGCCATGGCAACAAGGTGGATTGTAAATCAGCCTGCAATATTTGGTTTCGTTTATTTTCAGAAAATCTGGTCTTTAGATTTTGTTTATCATTTGTCTCCAGTAAACTTGTAAAAATATTCGCGTGTTAACACTGGTCTCATGTAATTTTGACAGAGGGATCTTCCGTAATTTGTTAATATGTTTTCGTTTTGTAAAACTCTCCTCTCAGTAGATGTCAAATTTTTGATGGCAGGTGAGTTCGGCATATTCGGAACTATTATTGTGCCAAATGTCGTGAAATTCTAACGAGTGGTTCCGTAGAAATCAGCACGTTTCCAAGGAAAGTCGCAAAAACATCCAGCCACAATTTTTTGGTCAACTGCGCATGCGTTGCATTTGACTGGGTTCTCGATCCAAAGACAAAAACGACCAAAAAGGCAGTGTATTTCTTCAATGGTTCCATAAATTATCTATTGATTCAACAAACAAATTGTTTGTAACAGCAAATTGTTTGATTTTAAGACGAAAAACAACACTTTCGCGATCCACGCTGAGCAAAATAAAATGATCGCTGAATAGGCGCCACGTTTGTTTTTTCTCAAAACTCTGCACGTGCTGACTCACGTAAGCAGCTGAAATTGAAGAGCGCGCGCAAACTGTGTTCAGCCACCTTAACGGATGTTTTCTGCAGTAAAGTGGAAAGTACACTGACATTCCATCGTGCGAGTCCCACAAACCAAAGCATGCGCAGAAGGGACTGCAGGGTACCTTAAGCTTGCAGAATATACAAATGACATGGCTTATCTAAATTGCCTTTGAACATACCTGCACAATCTCTTCTATTACTCGTGAGCAGATATCCTTGAGGACAGGTGCAGACGAAGCTCCCCGCTGTGTTGTTGCACTTGTACTGACAAATAGGCTGTAAACACTCGTCTATATCTACAAATTAAATCCAAAACTTGGATTTAGAATCGCTTCACAATTCACACGATTTACAAAGAAACATCAATGGGATATTCTAGGTACATAAAAACGGTTACATAAATTAGATATAAACCACATGAATATTATTCCCTTTCTTTCCATTTCATGCACATATTACTTTCACTTGAACAAATGTTATGAAGTTTAATCAAAGATTTTCGATGATTACCATAAAATTATCCAAACGTCATGTTTGTGAAACATTTCGTTCGGAAGGGCAGACAACCAGATCAATTTACCGTTTCTAGCTTTAGGACATCACGGCAAACGCTGTGAAATTTCGATCTATTTCAAAACGTGGCAGTTCATGAATCGATAATAAGCCATTACGGATAGATCACTAGACAAGGGCGTATCTGCCTTTATACGAAATACGCCGCAAGTGCGTACCAGAATTTACAGTCGTTTAATTTTTCTACACGTTATGATGTTTTTCTATCGTGTTCACGGAAGAATGCTCTGGGCACACAGAGAATTAGTGTAGTACATATATTGCCTTACGGAAAATATACCGAATGTGATGTCAAAAAGGTGAAGAACTAAACGAACATTTTTTTTCTGAAAACACGTGTTCCAATGTAATAAATAATGCAGAGTTTATATCCAGAGTTTATATCTTGACTGCACAAACGCTGTTTAGTCTTAGAAATGCAGGAAATGGCGTTTTAGAGGGTAAAATTGAAGAAAAACACCTGCAATACAAGACATTACTTGAAACACTTCACGAAAAGTCCATATTTGTCAGTTCAGAAATGTAGAGCACGAGCGGGCGCTGTCCTCTTCCCCCAATGTTGCTCCTCTCTCGACCCCAATGTTGCGTTCGCGTCTATTTTTTTAACTTCGGCATCTTGAACATCAACATTGAAGAGGAAAGAAGGAGAAGAAACCGGACACCGTTCCAACAATGTGACCGATATTGTGGGTACTAGGCTGCCATCATGACCCTAAACGACTTGATTTTTCTTGATCGCGCTGATCACATTCATTCCATAATTAATGTATATAATTGATTTCGAATCATGAATTATTTTTTCATTTTTAAACTGACTTACCAGAACATGTTTTACTATTATTGTCCAGTTGATAGCCATTGCGACAGGTACAAGAGTAGGTGCCAGGGTTATTGACGCAATTTTGCTGACAGTCGTGGGCACTGTGGCATTCATTAATGTCTGCGACAGATAAAATCAAAGGCTGATTGCATGACATGCCAAATACAGGTATGGCAATCATTCTAGTCGGTGGGTGAAATCCTACAGTGTGACCATTTTGTGTGACCCATTCATCCGTAAAATTTAATGCCAATTGGTATGTAAAATTTCAGTTAAGTTACCTTGGCAGTTAAAAAATCCAGATTTGTTGTAGCCCGGATCACAATAACAGCTGTAGCTACCCTGCGAATTAGAACAATGATGCTGACATCCGCCATTATTGGTATTGCACTCGTTGATATCTGTGGTATGGAGAAAAGAATATACATATATATTACGCCCCTATGACGTTTCTATTGTTTAAATAAATAACATGCCAGTGAAACGCGTTTACATTAAATTGGAACGGAGTAAATAAATAAAATACATTGTAAAATTCATTAATAATTCATAAGGGTACTAACAAATAGAAATGAGCCTTTCCAATCACATGATTACCCTGTATAGGTCAATACAATCTTGATACAACTCGCGAATGGTTCTATCTAATTTGCATTCCAGATTCAACTCACGAGTGGTTGTATCTAATTTACATGTGAACGTGAATTTCACAAGTTGTTTATTGCATTCGCGTCCGTGTTGTATCGGCACTATACATTCACTCGCCTTCGGCTCGTGATTGTATAGGCCGATACAACACTCCCGCTCATGCAGTAAACATTACAAAAAATAGATGTGAAACGGTATGCTATTGTGTTGTTGCTGTTGTTTGCTAGCAGATCAAACAGTGATCCTAGAAACGTAAGCAGAAGATGCAAGGATCATCAATTTCACTCATTTGTCTCATTCACAGTCCTTCATATGATTATTTCAAATACATATTCCGTTCATTTATTCACCGGACGTTGTGAACTCACAATTGCCCAGCTCCCCGGCCAATTGACTTGATAGCTGAAATGGGTAGAGCGTTGCACCAGAAATCGCAGGATCATGTGTTCGAATTTCGCGCGGGTGATGTGTACAGACGCTCTTTGAACTAGTCACGCAAGAAAGAGGAAAGATTGCTGTCACGCAAGAGGAAAGAAAAATTGATGTCACGCAAGAGGGAGGAAAAAAAGTTTGACTTAAGCTCAAAGATCACTGGCCCTAAGATCGTTTGCGTAGAAGGCTCCGTGCTATGCTGTCCTGGGGTGTCTGTGGCGTCAATGGCATGGCTTATCGCGTAAAACACTCACCTGTTCTGCACTTTGATCCTTGCCATCCCGACAGGCATCGACATCGTTCAGGACTGATGCAAGTTCCCCCATTAGCACAGCCTCCTGTGCAAATTGCTAGAAAGAAAAGACAACGGACGCACACATAGCCAGAATATCAACTATTAATAGCACTATTCAAATTCAGTTATGTTCTAAAAAATTAAATATTAGAAATAATAAGCTACAAGCAAGTGTGTGTTTTTGCTCACTGAATTCTGAACTTGATACAGAGTGATAATAGGTATCTTGTCTTCCGGTTTTGTCGATATATTTTTAGATTTAGCAATTAATGGAAGCCTTCAGAGCAAAACAGAACAAGTAGATATAGTTTCGGGATGAAGTGCAGGATTACAAGGATTACCAGGATTACAAGGATTACAAGGATTGAAGTGGATTACAGTTCATCAAATTTGATTTCTTGACAGAAGGTCCAGAAATCGAAATTGACATTCTTTTCTTCCTATTTCAAGATAATAAAGCCAGTTTAAAGGAGTATTTGTTGTCATTTCAAAAACAAAAAATTGTATAAACAGAAACAGCAAATAATGTTCCATTATTTTAATCAATTACCACCAAAACCATCGATGAGTGTCTCTTGTCATAGATGGACTGGATCTAAATGAATTGCAACTTGAAAAAAGTTGGCCGAATTTTTTTCAAGTTCTCACAATTTCGCTTCCAAAATGGGCTAGAACAGAACATGTTTGATTCGTTCCTCTTTCAAAAATTGATTGATTTCTTTCTCTTAGCGTTTTAGTATTATTTTGTAAATAAGTAAAGGCATTCTAGCATGGTTTTGACCAAAACAAAGTTCAAAATCCCTGTGAAAAAACGATATTTGGCTGGGAGACTGAGAGACAGAGACAGACTGAGAGACTGAGACTGAGAGACAGACTGAGAGACAGAGAGACAGAGAGAGAGACAGAGACAGTGAAATACCATAATGCTACTTACGTGTTGTGCATTCGTCTCCATTTGGCATCCATCCATGAGCGCAGTAGTAGATCGGTCTGTATCTTGTCACGTAATAATAGACAGTTTTGTATTTTTGTCTGTAAGTTGTCCTGTGAGAGAATGAAACACTTGGTATTGAATGACTATGTGAAAGTTAATACAGTTTAACTTTTCGGTTCTTTTAACTGAATATTTCGGCGGCAGGGAAATGTTAGGGAAAAGAATGTTATGCCCTGAATTTACCATGCAGCTTTAGCTGACCTAATTTCGTAAAAAAAAACGACAGTTTTTATTAAAGAAAAGGCGTTGAATTTTCCGCGATGTTACGAAAGTTTGAGGTCACATTTTAGTTAAAAAAAACTCAAGCTTTTAATCTAATTAACAACAACAACAACTCTTCGAGTAGTGAAGTCGTGCTTTAAAGGAGCTATGTCATGGTGATTTAATAATAATAATAATAATAATAATAATAATAATAATAACTTTATTTCAGTGTCAAGAAATTACTAATTATTTTTCGGGTCAAAACTGCCCCAAATTAAAACTAAGTACCTTTGTCGTACACGAAATGCTTAAAGAGCACTAACAGGAAGATATCAAGTGAATTTTAGTAGAGAAAATAAACCATAATTAGAGTTTTAGCGAATTTTCTAAGACACAAGCGATAAACTTGAAACAATTGGCCCAATTATTTCAAGATGCAATCCATTTCCATCCTGGCCATCTGTAGCCCAAGTCACTTATTTTTACTCTTAGAGCACTATTAGAATAATTTTAAACAAAACTGGATTCTTATTTTTGGAATTTCACTGATATAAAGATGTATTTTGGCTGCTTAAAGTAATACAATTTTTAAATGAAAGGACCACTCGACAAATTGGAAGTACTGGATCCTTGTGAAGGATCTGATCAGCAGAAATAATTATAAACAAATAAAATGAAAGGCTGATCGTACAGAAAGGAATATATTTTTAACCGATTAATTTCGAACGGCACGGCCGTTCTTCTTCAGGGTATAACCGTACTAAAAGAAAAAAACGTTACAGATTTGAATATATATAAAAACAAGCGAAAGATATGAAATTACATACTTTGTTTATAGTATAAGCTAAATGGATAAAAATATGACGCTGAAAAAAACGTTACAGATTTGAATATATAACAAGCGAAAGATATGAAAATACATACTTTGTTAATGGTATGAGCTTAATGGATAAAAATAGGACGCTAAAATTTACATAAAGTATATATCAAGTTTCATCGCGTCTGTTTAACCCTTTGGGTTCGAGCGTTTGGCCTTTATCAATAAGATAAGCCTCTCGAGCCTTACGCACGTCGTCACGGTTAGATTTTATAAGCTCAAGCGGGATTAGTTGCATGTCGGAGGCAGAATGATTAGGTGAAAGAAAATGTTCTGATACTGCCGTAAGTTTAGAGTTGTCGGGGTGTACTTGTTTGTCGACTGGTCTGCGGTGTTCGTTGAAGCGTTCTTTCAGTTGTCGTTTAGTCTCTCCAATGTACTGTTTGTTGCATCGTCTGCATTCTACCATGTATACAACGTTTCTAGAATTGCAGTCAATGTGGTGGTTAATGGTCCTAGTGTTTCCTGTAGAGTGAAATGTGTAATCTGTTTGTCCGTCATTGATGTATTTGCATGTGCGGCAGCGGTTGTTGCCACAACGAAAGGAGCCAGGATGTGGGTTAGAGGGCGCAGTGGTGCGTAGTTTAGATCTGACTAGTAAGTCGTTAAGATTTTTAGTACGTCGGAATGCAACGAGAGGTGTGGCCTTGAATACATTGGCGCAACGGTTAGAGGAGGACAGGATATGAAAGTGTTTGTGTATGATGGATGACAGAGAGCGTAATGCGGGGTTGTAAGTGATTACAAGGGGAACACGGCTAGGTTGGTTAGCAGAAATGTCTTTGGGTGTGAATGCTTCTGCGCGTGTAATAGTACGAACGCGTTGAAATTCGCGGTTGAGGAAAGATAGATTGTATCCACGTTTGTTAAGATATGTTTTAAGTTCGTTGGCTTATACTATAAACAAAGTATGTAATTTCATATCTTTCGCTTGTTTTTATATATATTCAAATCTGTAACGTTTTTTTTTTTTTTTTTTTTTTTCTTTTAGTACGGTTATACCCTGAAGAAGAACGGCCGTGCCGTTCGAAATTAATCGGTTAAAAATATATTCCTTTCTGTACGATCAGCCTTTCATTTTATTTGCTTAAAGTAACGCTAAAAATGGTGACATAGCCCCTTTAAGAAGCTTTAAGGGTCTTGTAAGTGGCCCTAAGGTATGAGAATTAATTCAATATATTGTTATGATTTGTTTTACGTGTACAGTCGCTTTTCCGTTCACACCAGGTGATCTGTCACGAACGTTACTACACTGTACGTCATTTGAAACCTTTAATCAGTCTTTCGCAATCACTCTTGTATGAAAGGGCAACTTTAACTTTTATATTTAATACTTCCATTTATATTTATCTGTTGCTCGAAAATCGTTATAGAATGGAATTCTCGCCAAACCCGGCAATAATGTAAGTTCCTTTTACTTGATATGTTTTGTTTTGTCATTTTCCTTATGTTGTAAATAAATCCAATCATCCATGAGCTTGAAGTTGCTATATCAACTGATATGACGTCACTAACACTTCGCCTCAGGCTATAAACCACTTGAAAAAAGTAAACTTTTTCACTTTTTGGAGCCCATTTTATACGTCGCGCGGATTGGCTCGTAGCCGAACAGGTTTCCACTGAAATGATTCATTGGATTTTCCTGTTTAACTATTATTTACATCCGGCATATGATTGACAGGTGCTCTATTTGATGACATGTCATAGTTTTTATATCATATGATTGACAGGTCACGTGGGAAGATAACCTATTCTTTACATGTCCCTATTTGATAAACATGTCATAGTTTTGATGACGCTTCCGGTGCCTGAGCCCGAGATCCATAAAAGGTCATTTCCGGTCAGCGGTATCCCGCTCGCTCAAGGCCCCACTCCTCCCCCATTCTCCTTTCCGAGCCCCCAAAATATTCGATTATAATTCAGAGCACCGTTTGATCATCACACATTGCAATTAAAGTTAATGCAAAAACTCACCTGCATCGGCGGCACAGACAGCATCTCCAGGTGCACGTTCTAGTGCATGTCCTACTTGAAGTTAATGTGGTGGTGTCCCTTGCAAGTCTTGTGGAGTAAGAGACCCATCGTGTCCTTACGTTGCGACTGTGAGGATAAAATTAAAATGAAATGCAGCTACGAAAACGCTATACTGCACCAAGAAATGGTCGTTAATTTGTCCATGAGACAAGTTTTGTCCACCAGGGTATAGGTAACGTTGCCAAAAAAAAGTTGTTGTGAAACATTTAATTTTAGACGTCTCGCAAAAACACCGTTCTTAGATGTTATTTTGACTGACTGACTGACTGACTGACTGACTCACTGACTGACTGACTGACTGACTGACCGACTGACTGACTGACTGACTAACTGACTGACTGAAAGACTGAATGACTGACTGACTGACTATCCGCTGTACATGTCTGTTTGACTGGCTTCCATTCACTAATTTCACGGTCCGTTTGTCTTTCTGACATGGTTTGTTCGCCTGATGTATCCGTCTGTCTATATGTCCGTCTGTTCCTGAGGTAAAGCTTCCCTTTCACCCAGTTTTCCCGTCTTTGTTATGTTATAGGTTAATTGGCGAAAAAGTATGTGCTCTTTAAAGGGACACTGTCACGAGGGTGCATGCGCGAGTTTTTCTAATCGAAACTTGAAACGTTTAGCCTACATTTTTCAAGTTGAACCGTCAATTTCAAAATAGCGTCAACTAGTGGCGGTGGTCAAGGTGGAAAACAAAGAAACTCGAGACGAAAACGTCTAAAAGAGCAATGAAAGAGTGGCTCAAATCCCATAAACAGGATTATTTCTAAGATACAATTTCTAAGCCATGGCATGAAGCGAAATTCATTGCAGACTACAAAACTTGCTTCGATTCTGTCTTCACGGTGCACTTGTTGTCGCTGGAATATTGTCGCTGGAATATTGTTCACGTCACGAGAAAGCAAAGGACTCTAAATTATTAGCGGTGTGTGAATTGGGACGTGACTCTTCAATGAAAGCGATTACACGGTGGCCGTTGAAAATTTGAGCGCTTTATAAGACGTTGTATGGGGAAAAAATAACGTAGATTTCGAACGGAAAATAAGGCGAAATTTAGACATTAATTCCATAAAGCGACACTATTAAACTCGCTTCTGGCGTATTCTTTTGTCCTTTGGAGTTTGTCTTTGTCGCCACTGTTTTCCCTTCATAAGAGTCACAGAGTCAAGGCAAAACACTCGGTTTGAGATCGAAAAAACTCGGAGGCGATTTGCGTCCCAAAAATCCATCCAATCGGCGATTTTTTCAGCCATAGTTAGAGAAATATTTCCCTTCCACCATAAAAGATGTCTGTAAATGAGCATTTTCTGCCACCGATTCCTTGATCCATAATGTCGGCCAAATGTTTTCAAGTAGACCGGAAGTGAGCCTGGGCCGCGCATGCGAATCCGTGACAGTGTCCCTTTAAAATCATGGTAAATGTCCATACCACGGACATAACATGTCTCGTACAGCTCTCACCTCAAAAGGACGACCCCGCAGCTGTACAAACGACGTCTGTGATTGGCGAACGATACAATTGATATATAACTTAAACAATGCCCCTATCCCTATTCCCTATCCTAGCGAGAAAAATTTATTGTTTTCTTAGCGAATCACAGACATCGTTTGGATAAGTGCTGGACTACCCCCTTACAAACAATGATTAATGAAACGTCAGAGGGAAAACGAAAAAGAAGAAATCAACACTTACCCCCCGGCTCTTAAGCTTGTAACGCTTTTGGTCAGCACAACAAAGTACAAAGTTGTCAAAAACAGCAAACCTGTGGACTTCATTTCCAGTTATTTTAGGTGAAGAAAAAGGTTTCTTGTTCTTGATGTTTGTCAAGTTCTGAGAGGGAAACATTTTGCCATTATTATTCTATGTGTTAGAGGACATCTCCATATATTTATAGCGAGAAAAATGATGTTTATAGTGAGCTTCTGTAATTGTTTAGTGTGCAGCAACCCGCCACGATTAACTTTAGTTATTTGCGGGTTGCTAATATATTTTGTTTTATTATTTGAAAATAAATCGTTGTTGTTGTTGTTGTTGTTTTTCCCTAATGCCCCTCCCCTTGGCACTCGAGCGCAATGTTGTTGATCGACCTTAGCGGTTTGAAGTTCGCTTGTAATCGTTAAACGACGAGCTATTGAGTAAACAGTCGACCTGCGCAGATTTCTCTTCAATGAATTCATTCTTTTACGACCAGAGTCAATTATGGAGACATGTTGTGTACGAGTTTTAACTTTTGAGTTTGCCGACAAAATCTTATGTTGTGACCATTCGAATGAAACCTCTTCGGCAATACTTTTGAATTGAAGGTAGAAGACATACACCCATGTCAGTTCGAAAAGGGCGGGTTTTCACTTTATGCGTGTGAGCGTTTCTTTTCCACGTTGTTCAAAGGTCTTTCTGAAATTTATTTTTTTACCACACTTGCCGGTAATCTCGCAATCTGATTGGTGCAAGAGTGCAGACAACGGTGCAAATTAAGTAAAACGTTATTTATGTTGCGCTGAAAATATCACCCCTTACAGCTTTCTTTTTAGTGTGCCACGGAATTATGTCAATTCTTGATCTTAGAAACTTTATAGCAAGCTTTTGACTCTCATCGATGCAGTGCCGCAGTTTCGGTAAGTAAAACCCTTTAGCATAAGTAAAAGTTTAAATTTTAGAACGAAGGCAATGGCAATAAACAACTTGAAAGAGAAAAAAATTGGGTCCTTTTCTTCGACATCGTCGTGTAAAACTGATCGTTTCCTGGTAGAGTAACTATAGATCTTGATGTCAGTAATAGCGGAGCACTTGCCAGGCCGAAGGCCTGGCTGCGCAGCACCATACTCATAGAACCATGCCCATCATTTTTCATGGTCATGGCTAGCGGAATGTTTCGCGGGCGCGTTGTCTGCCCGCCGAACGCCCGCCGTACGCTTTGGGCTAAACACGCGCGTACGACGTCATCAACATCCGGGATCTTTGAGGCTTTGTTTTTCGCGCGGCTACACAGCCGTCAGCTCGGTAAACATGTTTTAAAAAGTTTGGATCTTTCGCTGGTCAGTGTTTAGCGGACAAGTAAAGTCGTTATTTCTCTGCATTTTTTCGCGGTTTGCTACTCAAGACAGGGATACTAATTGAGGGATACTCAGAAGCCGCTTTAGTAGAAAAAGAAGAGCTTTCTGGGATAAAATCTTGCTTTGAAGAACTTCATTTCAATGCGAGAGAATTAACAAGCAAGCGAGGGACTCAAAGGTAAACTGAACAGATTACATTTTTCGATGGGAATTTATGTTGATATCAATCTGTGATTGACTTTTTCTTTCTGTTCTTGTGTAGTTTTGGAGAATTATTTTAATTAAAACGAGCTTAACTTCAGTTGTATCGATTTCTTGAATTTCATCGAAGGCAGCTTGATGCGCTATATTAAAATGGTACGCGTTATGCTTTTAAACATAAACTAATGGAGATTTGAATAAAATTTTTCGAAAGATGGTTGTGTTGTCCATTTTTATGTGTTTGTTCATTCATTGCATAGATTAAAAAGCGATTTAATGTAAACAAAACAAAACTTAGATTTTATACTCGCGTCGCCTTATGCAAATATGTTTGTCTATTTTTGCAATTTTGATTTCCAAATCACTTTCTCAGGCATTTTTTGACAAGCAACAATTGTATTTTATTCAGAAAATAGTCGTAATAGTTATTCTAGACGGAGAAAAAGTTGTTTTTGTGAACTTTTGTACGGTCTAAATGTACTGTGCAGACGGTTGGGTAATACTGTTTTTGAGAATTGCTAAAATTGAAAAATAGCCCGGTCGTCAATGTAAAATCTTAATTCTTGTGCTTCCGACCTTTCACCTAAGTTACGTTTCATCTTAGTTAAGCTTGTTCAGAGGTTCTTCAAAGGGCGACGCTGTTAGGCCAAGGCTAACTATATATATTAGATCAACAACGAGTGCGAGGGTTTCATCAGGGTGTCCAAACACCGAGAAACAGATGAAGCGGCCGAGTGCTTTTATTGTTTCAAAGTGTTTGGATACCCTGATGAAACCTGAAGCACGAGTTTTTGATCTGGCTTCTCAAATGAAACAATACAGAATTATTTAGGTCGTGTTCTATTGGGATCAACCGTTTCAACCTAAACCGGTTTTGGTTGATTTGGTGGAGGTGTCCCAATAGAACACTTTTCAACCATTTCAACCATATCAACCAGGTTCAGAGCTGGTTGAAATGGTTGATCAACCAAACCAACCGAAAACGGTTTTTTCCCAATAGAACACGAAAAAAATCCAACCAACCCAACCAACCCAACCAACCGAAAATGGTTGATCCCAATAGAACACGACCTTAGTGTTAGCCTTTTGGCTTTGTCCTTTTCACATGCATAATTTTATTAAGCTTGTTGTATTTCGCATTTGGTGTGAGACCATGTGCGAAGCAGAAGCGTCTCGGTTTAGGGAGGCCAAAACGGTTGTAGAAGAAGAAGATCGATCTGGTCGATAAAGCTATTCCCCCGTCAACGAAATATAAAAAACAAATGGGCAACATCCATTTTCTACGAATGGCAAACTATTCGGACGGTTCAAGTTCCCGTTGACTGAGATTCGGGAGGAATGTTCAAGGACTATGATTTACACAAGATTATGTTACTTTCTGCTCGTATTGAAGAAATGGACGCATTGAGTTTGAATTATTGACATAGCAAATTTGTCATGGAAGTGGCCAAAATGTCGGGAGAGAGATACCACCGAAGACTGTTTATGGCATAATATGCGGTATCCGACGATTTTTAGAAAAGGTACTGATGAATTATATCCTCTTGATAATGGCGACCGAAGGTGAGAAAAATGGTCAATTTTTGGCTCATCCTCTGTGTAAAAACTCACGAGTGACGTAAAAGAAAGAAAACGACAGGTATAAAACAATTAGAGTCAACTGGGAATGCAAGACCACAAAGGGGAAAAACAAAGAAAAAAGTCACAGGTTTTGGGTTTAGACGGTTTACCTCGGTGTAAGAACCTGTAACTTTTTCCTTTGTTTTTTGCCTTTGTAGTTATTGCATTCCCAGTTGACCCTGTTGTTTTATGCCTTTTGTTTTCTTTGTTTTACGTCACTCATGAGTTTCACAGGTTCTTACACCGAGGATGAGCCCAGGTTTTTACACCGAGACATAAAATGTCGATGTCATGTTGAAGTTCCAGTTATAATACTCAGATTATTGTTTTGAAGGTTTACTCCGTTTCACCGAGCATTGGACGCGGAATCGAATGAATGCACACGAGAGGGCTTACATTTGAAGACCAAGAAAGGAATGTAAAACGCATTAATTAATATGCAAGTGTTTGATCTCAGATTCATTGGGCATTAAGACTCATCCACCTGACCCAAATGGACGTCATTTATTGGCTGGTCACTTCATGAATGATTAATGATTCGAGAACTTCATTTGAAACTCTGGGTGGCCAGTATTTTGAGTTCAAATCCCAGAGAAAGATATCGAGCAGATCCGTTTCGAACGCGTTCATCGCATCCCTGCTCGGAAGAATACCAGTCATGGACAGAACGTCAAACCAAGGCCTATTATAGCTAAATTTAGCTTCTTTCAAGATAAGGAATATGTTTGGTCGTTTGTTAAAAACTTGAAAAACACAAACATTTCAATCGTGAATGATTTCCCTCGGGAAATTGATGAAATACAGAAGACGTTATATCCCATCCTGAAAAAGGCCAAACAGAAAAAGCAAAAAGCCTATTTCAAAGTTGATAAGCTAATTATAAACGGGCAAATCTATAGAGGTGAAGAAACAATCATTCAATCGGTCTCATTATGGATACAAGATACAGCGGAAACTAAAGCCAATGCGGTCACAGCGCGACAGCATATCGATAGTTAAGTTTAGTTTATCGTTTACGTGTTTTATTAGTGTCAAATTATTTTACCTTCCTTGCTTCACAAAAAATGCGATTAATCTAGAAACTTTTTACCTTACAGGTTATTGTATGTTTTCCTGTAGATTAATAATTTGTTTTAGAGCGATATCATCAGTTTATATACACTATATTTTCTTGCATTCTGCGATATCTTTGATATCATTTTCGTATTATTTGACCTCATCTATAATACCACGTCCCCGATTCAGCTCTAATGACCGATCATTCTCTTAGTTTACTATCTCTTAATGTGAAGGAATTAAGCAATTTCAGAAAAAGGCGAACGATTTTTACGTGGTGTCGAAAAAGAAACTCTGATATAATATTCTTGCAAGAAACTCATTCGACATTGTCAACACAGTTAAATTGGAAAAACGAATGGGGTGCAGAACTTATTTGCTCTCATGGGAGCTCAAACTCTCGAGGTGTTGCAATCTTAATCAAAAAAGGTCTTGATTGTGTTATTCACTCTCAAATGGTAGATACATCTGGAAGGTATCTCGTGGTTAAAGCTGCCATCCAAGATAAAATGTATGTTCTTATAAACATTTATGCACCAAACAAAGACGAAAATATCGTGAAATTTTTCAAAGATCTGTTAACTAAGCTGGCAACCGAAAATTTGGATTCAGAAGAAAATATTGTGATTGGAGGTGATTTCAATTGTCCTCTGAATCCTACACTGGACAAAAAAGGTGGCATAATGACGCCTAGGAAATCTGTGATAAATTGCATCAATGATGTCCAAAGTCAACTAGATCTTGTTGATATATGGAGAATTAAAAACCCGCAAACTAAAAGTTTTACCTGGAGTCAACGATCTCCGCTAATTTTTTGTCGCCTTGATTATTGGCTGATCTCTAATAATTTACATGACTGGGTCAAAGCCACAAATATAATCCCTGCCATTAGAACTGACCATTCCGCTATCTATCTAGAATTTGGAAACGTGGACAAAGAGGCTAAAGGTCCTGGGTTCTGGAAGATGAACACCTCTATATTAAAAGATGATGAGTACATTGATGATCTTACAAAAATGTTACCAATTTGGATCGCGGAAGGCCGAAAAGAACTTTCCAACCATCGTAATATTTGGGACTGGATAAAATATAACATAAGAGCTCATGCTATAAAATATTCCAAAACGAAGGCAAAGAAGAGAAATGAAAGAGGATTAAAACTTGAAAAAGAATATACTGAAGCGAGGCAGGTTTTCGAAAAGAACCCCAATGACTTGAATGGTAACAATTTAAATGCGGCTAAGGAAAAGCTTGAATTATTTTATGATGAAAAAGTCAGCGGAATAATAATCCGTGCCCGAGCTCGCTGGCATGAACACGGCGAAAAAAGTACCAAATATTTCCTAAATTTAGAAAAAAGAAATCATGTGAAAAAGCATATAAGGAAACTAGTCATCAGCGGCGTCGTAAAGACAAATCCTTTTGACATTCTTCAAGAACAAAGACGATTTTACCAAGAGCTATACAAAAGTTCAATTAGTGATGCGGAGAACTGTCAGAACATTGTAAAGTTTCTAGAGAATTTGAATATACCTCAACTAACCGAAGAACAAATGTTGTCCTGTGAAGGCAAAACTTCAGCTGAGGAATGTTATAATATCCTCGATAGTTTTCAAACTAACAAAACTTTAAAAAATTAGCGACCCATTTCTTAAATGTGTGAACGAAAGCTTTGAAAAAGGTGAAATGTCTTGCTCTCAAAAACAAGCGGTAATTACGCTAATAGAAAAAAAAGGAAAAGATCGTTCATATATTGAGAACTGGCGTCCAATTTCTCTCGTAAACGTTGACACAAAAGTAATGTCCAAAGTGATCGCCACTAGAATTAAGAATGTTCTTCCAAATATCATACACCATAACCAAACTGGATACGTGAAGGACCGATATATCGGCGAAACAATTAGATCAGTTTTCAATATTATGGATTTCACTGCAAAAAAAAGCATTCCGGGATTAATGATATTTATTGATTTCGAAAAGGCATTTGATAGCGTAGAATGGGAATTTCTTCGCTATTGTTTGGAATCCTTTAATTTTGGACCTAATTTCATCCATTGGGTGAAAACGTTCTACAGAAACATACAAAGCTGTGTAATAAACAACGGACTTTCATCTGAATACTTCAATCTTGAACGTGGGGTACGACAGGGGGACCCACTCTCTCCTTATCTCTTTGTAGTAACTATAGAAATATTAGCAATAGCAATTCTACAAAACAAAGATATAAAAGGCATCTCTATTGGGAGTGAGGAGACAAAAATCCTTCAATACGCAGATGATACGACGGTAACACTTGCCGACACAAGCTCTGCTACCGCTCTCTTTAAGCTGTTAGATAATTTCAAGATTGTTTCTGGCTTAAAGATTAATTGTTCCAAAACGGAAGCTATGTGGATAGGTTCTTCAATGAATTGCAAAGCACAGCCTTTCGGAATTAAATGGCCCAACGAGCCGATAAAGGCTTTGGGAATTTATTACACGTATGATCAAAAATTGCTTCTCGAAAAGAATTTCATAAAAAGATTAGACAGCATTAAAAACCTGATCAGAATCTGGTCCTCTAGAGGTCTTTCTATTTATAGAAAAATTACAATTATCAAATCTCTATTAATTCCAAAATTTGTTTTTGTGTCATCCTTAATACCTACCCCAAAAGAATTTGTTAATCAGTTAAACCAGTTATTATTTCAATTCTTATGGAATGGTCCTGATAAAGTCACACGCAGATCAGCGATAAATGATTACTCCAATGGAGGATTAAAGATGATTGATTTTGATAGCATGATAATATCGCTTCGATTGGCATGGCTAAAAAGAATATTTGGCTCAAATGATGGTACCTGGAAACGGTATCTGACATGGCATCTAGAACCCCTTGGCGACCTTTTTTTGTTTTATTGCAATTATGATGTTAGAATACTGCCACTGAATACTTCGCTATTCTATCTAGAATTATTGCAGTGGTGGTCAGAATTTAGAGATTCTTTCTCTTCAGAAAAAGATTGGCAACATATTCTTTGGAATCACAACCAAATACTCATTAATAATAAAACAGTTTATTATAAAAGTTATTTCGAAGCTGGTATAGTTCATATCAGTGATCTATCCTTTGAATTAAATAACAAAGATTCCTTTTCTCTAGTTTCTAACAGGATTTCAAAAACTAGTTTTTTAGTTTGGGCAGGTCTTCGACACTCCATTCCTTCCATTTTAAAAAATAGTTCTCCTAAATCAACAACAGGTGAACTCGCTCTAAAAATAGATGATAACATATTTGATGTGACAAAGAAGAAATCAAAAGACTATTATACTTTACTTGTAAGTAGAAAGGCTCTTTTTCCAACTGTTGTAAACAAATTGCAGGATGAATTTCATTTCACACTTGAGGAAGTTAAACAAATTTTTACCATCCCGCACAGTGTTGCTCTTGAAGCATATGTTAAGGCATTTCAGTACAAAATTCTCAACTCCATTTTTTACACTAATGCTAAACTTTACAAAATTGGTTTTAAAACGAGTGATTCGTGCTCATTTTGTTCATCTGAATCAGAAACGCTATATCACTTCCTATATCTCTGTCCTTATTCAAGAGATTTCTGGCGTGACTTCGAAACATTGTGGCACGAACTTTTAAATGAGAACATTCGACTTTCGTTACAAGATGTTTTAGTTGGAATGATAACACAAAACTCCCCTTCTGCAAAGTTTTTAAACTATCTAATTTTAATCGGGAAATTGTACTTGTGGGATTGTAGAAGAGGTCAAGTTTTGCCAAATATACATGGATTTAAAAAGAAAATTGCTGTAAAATATGAAACAGAAAGATATATAAGTTTGTATGGTGAAAAGAAAGTAAAGGATTTCTTTAAAGCAAAATGGATAGTGTCACCTCTTGTAAACGCTTGATTAATATGTTATTTATTTATTTATTTATTTTTTATTTTATTTTATAATTTTTTTTTGTCATGTGTTAGTTCAGTAGTTGTATTATATTATTAGTAATATTAGTAGTAATTATATATTTATGTAGATATGTTAATATTATAAGTAGTTTTTGCTGTGTAAGAAGTATATATTGTAAGTAATTTTAAAATAGTTTTGAACTTCAGTATTGTAATTGTGTAAAATAATAAAAATAAATAAAAAAAAAAGTATTTTGAGTTCAGTTTGTTTTCTCACAATCCTTGTATGTACTAGAATATTACGCTATGCGCAACCAACTAATGCCTACGTACAAGTTTCCAAATTATTCGTTTAGTGGCGTTAGTGAGAGTACACAAAACTTGACAATGATTTTAACCCGTTCATAAAAAAGATCGGTTCTTTGTTCCGTCTCCGCTGGGTTTCGCGCAGAATGATGCAAGAAAACCGGAGAAAACGTTAACAATAGGCATACAGACATCTCGGTAATTTTTTATACTTACCGGCCAGTCCCTGCGCTTAGCTCAGTCACGTCAGCGGAACGATAAAGTTTGCCTTTTTTTGCAGAATTTTTAGCCTGTTAGAATTAATATCTCGATCCTACAAGATCTGCAAACTGCACTGGCGGGGGTATCGAGGAAATGATTAGCTTAGAAGTATTTTGTTTGTTTATAATTCAATTATCTCATTGTAAGGCAAATTACGGCATAGAGCTTGCTCGCAGGCTATATTAAGTATGAGAGATATTTTTATTAAAAGTGCTAATACGAGGTCGAAAGTAGCCTATCAAAATCCAATTATGTAACCTTGTGACGTAAACAGTGGTTCAATTTCTCCATTTTTTGAGCCTGAGTGAAATTTACTTATGTAAGCATTACAGTTTACAACTTGATTGATGCGGAAAACCCAAGAAAAAATTAATTATTTAATGATACATTAGTCCGATCGTTTGGTACGGAATAATAGTACAGAGTAACTTTCGATTTTTTGGATGAAATGAAAAAGTCTAAGCTCCTAAATATTCTTTTTCCTTCTAAAATTGAATCAAGGAAGCGGAAACATGATAGATGTTATTCAGTTGCACTGAGTGTGAATTACAGTCAAACCGGATGTTCTCTTGCGGGCAACTTTGCAAACTTCCGCCGCAACATTGGTATTTTGATTAACAGGTTTGAAGTTGTGCGAGCAAGTTGCAACTTTCGCGAGCAAGTTCCTATTTCAAACTTGTTGTCAGTTGCCGGATTTCTGAATTGAAAGTGCTTGGTTTGGTTACCTTGCAGTATTCCACAAACTCTACGATGTCAGGAGTAGAAACTGTTCGTTCCTTCCAGCCAGGTTTACCGGGAAAATACGTCTCGTGTTGTAAAAATCTGTTCACAATATTGGATACAGTTTGCCTTGATAATCCAATAATGCCTGCGATTTGTTTTTATTTTACACCAGACGACCACAAGGCAATTATTCTCTATTTTTTCTCAACCGAGGTGGTATTATTGCGATGTACGTGAGCCATAACTGAAGAAGGACGTGCTTTCACAAAATTCGCAATTTGCAACTGACAACAAGTTTGAAATAGGAACTTACTCGCGTAACTTCCAACTTGCTCGAAGCAAACTGTCAATCAAAATAACCATTTTTTTTTTGCGGCGGAAGTTTGCAAAGTTGCCCGCAAAGCAACATCCGGTTTGACTGTAATTTAGCTGAAGCGCGTTTATGAACGGCTGAACGCGCACAGTACCCTAACGAGCTCTCGTGGGGTGGGTGTTGGAATTTGTTGATTTTCTTTTGGAGCCTCGCTAAAATTCCGGGACCAATATGAGTGAACATTTCAGCTAAATTGCTTGTACTTTTTAATCCTATCAACGTGCATTCATGCTCCGGAATTGAAGGCCTGCGTTTAGGAATTGAACAAGAGACGCTGCAGATGAACGATCAACGGATCTGACGGCCAATAGTCAATTATGCCCGTCCGTGGCAGCCGAAGTGTGCGGTCCGATTCTGGTGATCCATATGTGCATGTCATTTTCGTGTCCAGTTTTAGACCTGACACTTTTTCACGGTATCCCTCTTTCATGCAAACTAAAAGTCCTAAAACGGTAAAGACTAAAAGACCTATTTCAGTGGTGAATGGATGCCTGATATGGAACAAGGAAGCGTACAGGGGAACAAGGAAGCGTGAAGACCGGATGTTTTTCTGCTGAATTGAGCTGAAGCGCGTTTAAACGCGGCTGAACGCACACGCGGTATTCTCATACGACCACTCGTGGGGGTTGCGGTTGATTCTTATTAATTTTTTTACTGGGGCTGTGCGGCCTCAACTAATCGGAACACGAGCTAACTTGCTCGCAATATGGATTCCCATCTACGTACATTCATGCTCCGGAATTGAGGGAGCTTATGGACTAGAGACGCCGATGAACGATTGACGGATCTGCCGGTCTCGAAAACCTCGCGGTTCCTTTAGTCTCTAGGCTCCAATTGATTAATACCTCTCCTTGTCCTTGTCTCTTAATTTAACTAGAAATACGTGTCTCGCAGAACCTCTCGAAGCTCGGGGGAGGATGCACTGCAAAATTTTAGCGATGTGGGAGGGAGAGATGGAATTTCTGATTTAAATGGAAAGATTGGGTTGCTTGCTGGCAATGACCTCATTTAAAGTTGAGACATTTTCGTTCTCAGTCTCTTCAATTTAACTTGTACTTTGTGCCCAGTCTTCTTAAAATAAAATAAATGGGAGCTGGTGTTGGTCAGTGTTGGGTTTTGAGATGTGGGTCGCTGTAACTGCTATGGGACTGCCCCCCCCCCCCCCCCCCCCCACACACACACCTCCATCTTCATTAATTTTTGTCAGAAAGAAAATTGGTCTGAAAGTGGATGTATTAAGTACTGTTGTGGGACATGGGTCCAGGACAATATGCAGTGGTGTTCTGTTTATTTTGATTGTCTCAATAGCTAGTGCTATCTCCTGTTTCCTTTACATACTGCTATAGTTTTTGTTCTATATACTGGGAATCAAACAATTGGTAATGCAATTCTCTATTCGTTTGAATGGTTGAGATCACAGGAGGTTACTGCTGCTGAAAAGTGATGTTGTCCAAAAAATAACAACTCAATGGTGAAAGTGGCATGAGATTCTCCCAGAAGTAACAATACTATATTTTGGTCAGCACAACAAAGTACAAAGTTGTCAAAAACAGCAAACCTGTGGTCTTCATTTCCAGTTATTTTAGGTGAAGAAAAAGGTTTCTTGTTCTTGATGTTTGTCAAGTTCTGAGAGGGAAACATTTTGCCATTATTATTAGAGGACATCTCCATATATTTATAGCGAGAAAAATTATGTTTATAGTGAGCTTCTGTAATCGTTTAGTGTGCAGCAACCCCCCACGATTAACTTTAGCTATTTGCGGGTTGCTAATATATTTTGTTTTATTATTTGAAAATAAATCGTTGTTGTTGTTGTTGTTGTTGTTTTTCCCTAATGCCCCTCCCCTTGGCACTCGAGCGCAATGTTCTTGATCGACTTTAGCGGTTTGAAGTTCGCTTGCAATCGTTAACGACGAGCTTTTGGGTAAACAGTCGGCTTGCGCAGATTTCTCTTCAATGAGTTCACTCTTTTACGACCAGAGTCAATTATGGAGACACGTTGTGTACGAGTTTTAACTTTTGAGTTTGCCCGACAAAATCTTATGTTGTGACCATTCGAATGAAACCTCTTCGGCAATACTTTTGAATTGAAGGTAGGAGACATACACCCATGTCAGTTCGAAAAAGGCGGGTTTTCACTTTATGCATGTGAGCGTTTCTTTTCCACGTTGTTCAAAAGTCTTTCTAAAATTTATTTTTTTACCACACTTGCCGGTAATCTCGCAATCTGATTGGTGCAAGAGTGCAGACAACGGTGCTGACGCTAACATCACGCAAAACATCACGTTTTGTAACGAAACTTCGATTTTCCTTGTCTTTTTTTCTAAATGTTCTGGTAAAAAAAACAGATTTCCAGCGGTTTTTCGTGGTGTGGACTCTTATCACCACGATTTGCTGACTCACTCGGTTTTGACCATGTGATGACGTAAATCGTGGTAAATAAGAGTCCACACCACGGAAAACCGGTGGAAATGTGCTAAATATAAAATAATTTATGACTAGAACACAAAGGAAATAACTACCGTGAAGGAGATTTGGATAACCGGTCATAATTTGCATAGATCAGTGGCGTTCTTTAAACAATTTCGTCACGGATGAAACACCCTTCCTCGTGTCTGATATATTACTTAACACTAAAATACAAATACAGCTTTCCGACAATTTTTCATCTCGTAAATTAAGTAAAACGTTATTTATGTTGCGCTGAAAATATCACCGCTTACAGCTTTCTTTTTAGTGTGCCACGGAATTATGTCAATTCTTGATCTTAGAGAGAAACTATATAGCAAGCTTTTGACTCTCAGTTTCGGTAAATAAAACCCTTTAGCATAAGTAATAGTTTGAATTTTAGAACGAAGGCAATGGCAATAAACAACTTGAAAGAGAAAAAAATTGGGTCCTTTTCTTCGACATCGTCGTGTAAAACTGATCGTTTCCTGGTAGAGTAACTATAGATCTTGATGTCAGTAATAGATCAACAACGAGTGCAAGGGTTTTATTAGGGTGTCCAAACGCCGAAAAACAGATGAAGCGGCCGAGTGCTTTTATTGTTTCAAAGTGTTTGGAAACCCTGATGAAACCTGAAGCACGAGTTTTTTATCTGGCTTCTCAAATGAAACAATACAGAATTATTTAGTGTTAGCTTTTTGGCTTTGTCCTTTTCACATGCATAATTTTATTAAGCTTGTTGTATTTCGCCATTTGGTGTGAGACCATGTGCGAAGCAGAAGCGTCTCGGTTTAGGGAGGCCAAAACGGTTGTAGAAGAAGAAGATCGATCTGGTCGATAAAGCTATTCCCCCGTCAACGAAATATAAAAAACAAATGGGCAACATCCATTTTCTACGAATGGCAAACTACTCGACGGACGGTTCAAGTTCCCGTTCTCTGAGATTCGGTAGGAATGTTCAAGGACTATGATTTACACAAGATTATGTTACTTTCTGCTCGTATTGAAGAAATGGACGCATTGAGTTTGAATTATTGGCTTAGCAAATTTGTCATGGAAGTGGCCAAAATGTCGGGAGAGAGATACCACCGAAGACTGTTTATGGCATAATATGCGGTATCAGACGATTTCTAAAAATGGTGCTGATGAATTAT